>CAUYUJ010015488.1:0-77500 GCA_963575745.1 Prorocentrum cordatum | reverse complement strand
TCGGCCGGCCCGATCCGATCCGATTCCGACGCTCCGACTACCCGATGCGGCCCGACGCCTGCACGGCGCCGCTCCGCATTTTCACTCGGCTGGCCCTATCCGACCTCGACCCCGTGTTGGCGCGGCCTGATCCGACGCACGCTCCGATTCGGCCCGGTTTCCTGGTCGATACTGGACGATCCCGCCACCGCCGCCGCCCGCCCGACACCCTTTGGGCCTCGCCCGCCGCAACGCCACGGCGGCGGTGGACAACGGCGACGACAAGTCGTGTGCGAAGCACATATCCGTATACACGGCCTCGCGGGCCGGGCCCCTGGGCCGCGACTCCTCGGACGCGGGGCGTTTCTTCACAGATGCCCCGCGCAAAGAGTATCCGTGCGACCGCGCATCCGCGGGATCGTGCGCCGGAGCCCAGACCGCGAAGGCATGGATGTGGATACGTCCGCCGCTCCAGGGGCCACGGCGCCGTTGACGACGGCGCGCCCGACGGCAGCGGCGGGACGACGACGACGACGAATGCGCCCGACGACGGCGCGCTCGGCCCGCGGCGCCTTCCGCGTGCGCGCGCCACGAGCGCGGCCAGGGACCCCTGCGGCGGCCGCGCCCCGCGCCTCCGCCGCTGACCGCGCGGGGCCCGCGCGGGGCGCGCGCCCTGCATGCGCCGGAGGTCATGCTGGTCGGCAGGGCGCCGCTGGCCGCCGCCGCCCTGCTCTGTGCGCTGCTGGGGGCGTTGGCGCTCGGCGCCAGAGGCCCCCTCGGGGGGCCTCTGGCGCAGGGCGGTCGGTCGGTCGGTCGCGGTCGGCATCGTTGGAACATGGGCGCACTCGAGGGCGCGAAGTTATTTGCGCTCCGCGGTTCGGCTCCGATTCCTCCTCGTCCTCCTCTTCTCCCCTGGGGGGCGGCGTGAGGGCGCGAAGTTATTCGCGCAGCGCGAAGCGCGAAGTTAGGCGCCCTTGTCAAAGATTTTCGGTCGCGAACGGTCTCGAGCGATCTCGAGCAGTCGTGCGGTCGCAGTCGGTCCCGCTTTTCGCTCGCGGCGGATCGGTACGTACAGAGTCCTTCACGGTCGCGACGGAAGCAAAAGTAGGACCGGCCGCGACCAGTCGGGACCGACAATTTTCAGTCGTGGATGATTTGGGCCCCTGCCGTCTTGGAACTGGCATCACCAAATCTTGGAGCCAGCTGATGGGCTGGTTGAGGGCGCCCAGCATGGGTTCAGGCCAGCAGGTAGGGGGGAGAGAGGAGCCCATTCGTCGCCACGTCTGGGCGCGGCTGAAAAAACGTATGTGTGTGTGTGTGCGTGTGTGTGTGTGTGTGTGTGTGTGTGTGTGTGTGTGTGTGTGTGTGTGTGTGTGTGTGTGTGTGTGTGTGTGTGTGTGTGCGTGTGCGTGTGCGTGTGCGTGTGCGTGTGCGTGTGTCTTTGTGTGTTCGGGACAGACGTGAGCCCGCAATGGGGGCACAGTACTAGTATGTACTTCTGCGTTCAATGGGATGCCGCTCCTCTCGTGCCACAATGAGGGGGAACGGTACACATAGGGGAAAGCTGGCTCAGGAGGAGGGGAAGCATCGAGAGCTCGAGTCGGCGATGCATCGCTGAATAGATCAGCCCACAGGCCCCCGACAGCGGAACCGCACGTTCTCTTGTCGGGGACGGACTACAATAGGCAATCCAAGCAATAATCCGGACTGCGAGCATATGCCCCACGGAATCTTCTCATCCCCTGATGGTCGTGGGGCGCCCACAGAAGTTGGGCACCCAAGGAAGCTCAGAGTTCGACGACCAACACACTTGGGCCCGCAAAGCCTTGGGGCACCCGGCGAAGCTCGTTGATGCACGCAGCCTGTGTCGGCCCTTGTTGCGCCGCCTGCGTCGTACTGAATGGCTTCCGTGGACAATCCCCACACCTGGGCGCTCACACACGTGTTGAGGAGCATCGAGAAGTTCCAGGCTCGACAAAGCATGTGCCCCGAATCATGCTTCTGAAGCGTAGCAGGATTTCTTACGGCCCGAGTAGTC
This sequence comes from Prorocentrum cordatum, assembly GCA_963575745.1. Lineage (NCBI taxonomy): Eukaryota > Dinophyceae > Prorocentrales > Prorocentraceae > Prorocentrum > Prorocentrum cordatum. The sequence goes on along the minus strand of CAUYUJ010015488.1, from coordinate 75,483 downwards.
CCGACCCCTTCCCCCGGGGCGGCGCGGCTTCTCAGCAGCACGTGCGCCTTCCGAGAGGCTTTGTGAGCCTTCTCCGACGCCACGGGCGGCTCCCCAGCAGGGGCGAGGGCTTCTGCCCCGACGCCTCCTGCGAAGGCCTGGCCCCCTGGCACGTCGCCCCTCGGCGCGCCGCCGAGTCTGGCTCTCGGGTCGATGCCCACCCGACGGTTTCTCCATGGCGGACGCCTCTGCTTCTCGGAGGAGGGCGAGCTGAGACAACGGCGGCTCTTTGTCGGCCCGCCCCGTGGTCCGAATATAAGAGTTGCGGCGGCCCGCACTGCCACGCTGACGGACCCCCCCCCTCCCTCTGGCTTTCGGCCGGGGCGGCGGGGCAGGACAGGTGGCGTACCATCAGCAGCCCATCCTACCTCGGGCCGAGAACGTTTCGGTCGATGGCGGCTCAAGATCGGTTGCCGGACTCCTCCCAGGTTCCAAGCGCCTCAGTGCTCCTAGCTGCGTCCATCCATGGCGGCGAGGGCCCCCGAAGGCCAACTACCGTTGCCTCAGCTCGCCCCCCAGTGAGGATGCGAAAAGGTTGAGTTTCCGAGCCATTCCTCATAGCTCGAGCCTCTGGCTGGCGGCAGTTCGGGGTGACCCGGGCAACCACTCGGACCGCTCTCGGCGAGGCGCCGCTGCTGGAAGGCACCCAGAGGCTGGAATCGCAGGCCTAGAGGCTGACACCAACACCAATATCGGCGGTGTTCCTCCACCGAGGGAAGAAGATCCCGATCTCGGTGATGGTGGTAATATTCTCGCTTCCAAGAGGACCGAAATACTACCACCAACACCGAAATCTAGGATCCCCTTCCCCCTGTGGAGGCAACCCCCTGTGTTGGTGTTGGTGCCCACTTCCAGGTCTCCACTGGAACATCTTCAGGAACCGACGAAAACGTCTGCAAAGCCCGAGATCCGACATTGCGAATCCAGGCAGAATCCCACAACATCACGACCAGAGCCCTAGGCACACTCTTTCTGCTGCAATTTTCAAGGCAGATGGATTGGTGATGGTCCCAGGGCCCGCAACCAGGCGGAACCGCCCGGTGTGAAAAAAATGCAGCGCCCGGATCTCAAGGACCGTCGGGCTTCCACGGTTGGCTCGCTGCCGGGTTTCGGTGGCGACATCCGAACTTTGCCCCCGCCAACCATCGATTCGCCTGAGTCGATGGAAAGCGGGGGTTGGTTTCGCGTTTCGCCACGCGCCCGATCAATTCCGAAGCCCACCTCCGCCGCCCTTCGAATTGCCGGAATCGCTGATCGGCGGAGGTGCCAGCCCACGGGCGTGTTTCGGGTGATAGCTCGGGCCTCCAGCGGCCGTTCGGGACCATCCAGGCACCCCAGGAACGTTCTCGGCGAGGCGCAGCCCTTGGAAGGCACCCCGAGGCTGGAAAGCCGCCGAGAGCCAACGAAGTCGCCGACGACCTCGCACGTCGATCCCCGAACCTCGGATCGTTGATCGACGAGGGTCTGGTTCGGATTTCGCCGCCGAGCTGCGCCCGCCCCACCAGGCCGCCGACGGCTGCTCGCCCTCGCCACCGTGGGCGGCGCCCCGCTGGCTTGCCTGCGGCGCCTCTGCGCGTGCGTCGCGGCGGCGCCGGCGCCATGCTGCGCCGCGGGGTGCGTGGCCGCCCTGCTCGCCTGGGCGGCGGTCACCAGAGGAGAATCGCAGGCGACTTCTCGCCCCCACCCGCTCAGAAAAGGAGGGGAACTCGGGGATACACCCCCAGGGGGGCCATGCGGATGCACCCCGATCGAGAATGGACGCCCCCCCTATCGCATATCCCAGGGCTGGGCCCTAGATTTCTGGCCCGTTCGAAAACCGCACCAAGCCTGGAACAGGGGTCGACAGATCTCCTGTCAGAGAAGCCATCGGCCACGCGCAGAACCTTCTCACGGCCACGAAAGTCCCGACCCCTTCCCTGGGGGGCGTCAGAAGCCCGTGCGCCTTCCGAGAAGCCTGGTGAGCCTCCTCCGACGCCACGGGCGGCTCCCCAGAAGGGGCGAGGGCTTCTGCCCCGACGCCTCCTGAGAAGGCCTGCCCCCTTTCACGTCGCCCTTCGTCGCGTCTCCGAGTTTGGCTCTCGGGTGATAGCTCGACCGGCCACGCGCAGATGGGGGTAGGGGGGGAAGGCTTCTTAGAAACACCCTTGCTTCTTAGAAACCGTAGCCCTTTTTCTGTACGTGCAGGGCCAGCGCCTTCTAAGAAGCAGCCTCCTTCTAAGAAGCCTTTGCATCCCCTTTCATGTCTTGCGCGCCGCCAAAAGCAGACATGCTCGCATCTTGGGGGAAATAACGTTCGAGATTCTAGGAGTTCAGGCATGTTCGTCGGTTCCCAGCGGTCTTCCATCCTCGAGATGAGTTCCAGCAGTTGCTCCTCGCCGTGAGCGTTCCAGGCGTGTCCGGATCGTCCCGAACGGATGGTGGGCATTCTGAAGTGAGCTGGGACAAGGGCGAGAGATAACGAGCGTTTGTCCGCGGCCGTGTGTGCTCAAGCGGCCGGCCGCCCATATTTGACTGTGTTTCATCCGGGCCGGGTGAAAGGGGGGGTTTGGGAAAGGGGGGGTGACGAAATCTGCTGCATGCAGCAGGTTTGGGCCTCACCGAGGGGCCCATTCCTCGATACATAGCCGCCTCCAGCGCTGGGAGGCGCCAGGAAAATCAGCTACGTGAGCTGATTATCACCCCCCCCCTTTGCTATCCCCCCCTTTCGCCCGACCCGATTCATTGCGAGGCATACGATTCGCCATCGAGACCGAAAACATCCTTCGCTTGAGATGGCCCGTCGCTCCCGCGACGACCTCCTACTACTGGGACTATCGCTACAACGGTACAACAGAGCTGGAGCCGTGCTTCGCCTAAGACGAAGCTTTTGGTCGGGCCTAACGGCCCCTTCAAACTTGGTAGCGGAGCTGGCCTATGGTGGTCAGCTCCTGCTCGTACTCCTCACCATCCACGGCACTATCTGGTGGACTACTGACATGGTGGAGCATCAGAGTGCAGTGGGTCTGCGCGGAAGAATGTACATAATTACGCACAACCGCAAGGACATTTGCAGTGCTACCTCTGCTCTCGCAAAGGCATCTTACTCGAGTCCTACATCCCTGCGCTACTATAGTCCTGAAATCCACCCACCTACTCCACTTGGGAACTTCTTTGCATATACCATGCATGGCAACATGCGATACGATATTGTGCCGCCTCCACCCCCACGCAGGCAACAAAACATCACACACCTCGACCAACCACGTCCGACCACGACCTACGGGGCCATTGGATTGGTGTTACTATCTTTGGTCCCCTATGGGTTGCTATCGGGTGCGCTGTGGGACACATGCGTGGCGGAGACGACACAAGGACAACCGGACCCCACTGGGACCCGGCCGGTCAAGTACCTGCCTGGACCAATGTGACCACAGGCGACACGACGCCCTCCCAACAAGCTGCAGCATGGCAGCGTGGTCTGGGAGGCCTCGCGCGGACCCTAGCCATGAGAGATCCCCCAGCAGTCATCAATTTTTGGCGTCAGCGTAGGTGGCCGCCATACAAATGGTGTCACCTACATTATGTTCTTCCTGAGCACGAAGTTCGAGAACTTAGAAGAGGAACTCCAACTCAACTCGGGTACTGCTCTCATCGACTTTCGAGTCAATGCGGGAGAACGGATCGACCAGACATTGGCGCGCTTCGAGATAGCCCGCTATGAGGCTGAAACGGCAGGCTCAGGCCAATTCCAACGTCTATTCTCTTACGTTTACTCTGGTCAGAGCCTTAGGTGTGGGGACGTCGCGCGCACGACAACTTCTACAGCCATTTAACCACCAAATGCGAAGGACTCAGCAGCACTTTGACTCCTCATTTGAACGCATGAGGTCATATGCCCACATTGCTGACCGAACCCCTGGCAAGATTGGTGGTATCTTCAGCCACGGTCACCGTGCCGAAACCTTCCATGCTGAAGCCATGACAGGGCAACTTGCTACGAACGCTTGGAACGACGATCCAGAACCGACGGGAACCACGCTATTAACTCAAAATGGTGGTTCGGCCTCGGGGTCGCAAGAGTCCTGGGCCAGGTATCAGGGACCGCTGGCAGCAGCGGCTTCTACACAAGCCACTACCCTTGTAGGCTCAACAGGGCAACCCGCTGAGTCCGACTTCGACTCTGGAACCGACGACGACACGTCATCAGACGGCGACGCGAACGCCCTAGACTATTCCGGCATGCCCTCGTACCTTACGGAAGACCAACAGGCTCAATGGTTGTTTCTAGGATATCAGAAGCACAAACGTATATGGAGACGATTTATGAAGAAGCCAGTTCGCAAGGCACGGCTCACTATCCGACGGGCACTTAGGGGAAAGGCCAAGGGTCGATGCAAGGGCAAGGGCGAACGACGGCGAGTGCATGGCAGAGGTATGTTGGCTTTTCTGGCATCCCTTACTGGACCTTAATAGGAATACCTATTCCTGGGTGCAGGCAGGAATCGTGGGCACCCTTCAGGAAAAGGCGAGGCACGCCGGGGCAACCCGACAAACGCCAACGGCAAAACAATGGAATATGACATCTGCCATGGCACACAACATTTTCGCCGTGAAATCCCTCTGGGCGATGAGAGGGGCAGAGGTCCGTCGATACATGTGGCTCAAGCCGACTCGGACATACAGTATGTCGATTGGGAAACGCGCTTGGCCGACCTTGCCGACAGTTCAGCTGCAGTTGTTAACTTCATGGCTGTTAGATGTTTCAGTGCCAGTCTGTCCCTCGAGAGTGCGCCGACGAGCTCTTCTAGGAGATATTCGCTGGCCCCAGCGAAATCAACCTAGCAGACTGGTCAGGCATGCCCATCGCGGGGCAACCTGCGCATGCCGAATTTGTTGAGGATTCCCACATGCCCGCCGAACTAGATCAATACATGGTCGGGGCACCTGCGGATTCAGAAGCCACAGTTCCTGCGACAGACGAGGAAGATGCAAGTGGCGCTTTATCCTCAGGTGGCTGGCAATCCGACAAACTGAATTATATGACGATGATCCTTTTTGCGGGGGAGCCCGCGGGATGCCGGCGACCTTTCCGGGCGCATTCAGTGCGAATTTGGACGCGACGAAGAACGGCAGTTTACATTCGCGGCCATGCGACTGTCCCCGAGCCGCCAGGAGCGATCAACAGGCCGTCAAGTTTGGGGAAGCACGAACCGCTCGGGCGATGATGACGACGAGTGGGAAGCTGAAGACCAACGTCTGCTACAACGTGGTCGTGTCCGCAGTTGCTCACGCGGACATTCGCGCGCGCGCCCCAGCGGTGCTCGCTCTGGCGGCAATCGGCGCCCTCGCCCTTCTTGCGCGAGGGCCCCAAGGACCCCGGCAAGGAGGACCTGGCGCTTCGCCGAAGAGGGGTCGCCCGCGGAGAAACCCGCCTCAGAGGGAGAATCATCCGGAAGCATATCCAGCAGACGAGGTGCAGCGCCTTGTCAGCTATGATGCTCATGGACTAGCTCGTCAGCACATACTTCCCGAGGCAATGCAATGCTTGCCTGACCGAGGTTGGTCCGAGCACAGAATTCGCCACTGGCATTTTCCTCGCAGTGTTGAGCGAGACGAAAAAGTCAGGATCGTTCGTTCCAACAGGGGGGCGGGCACCAAATCGCAGAAATCTTTTCACAAGCGGGACCTCAAGACGGCCATCTCTGAAGAACGAACGACTGACCGTCGATTTGTCTGCGCGTGCGTCGAATAGACCGACCGCAGACCCGGCTGCCCCATGAGGCCTCCATCAAGGAGCCCTACTTCGGAAAAAAACACCGCGGTTCTGGCCCCACGGCGATGGCCGGGGTCGCGTCGCAAATCCGCCCAAATACCCGCGCAGAGCGCAGTTGACGAGATTGGATTATCAGCCAGTTGATGGTGATCAGGAAAGAGTTCGCGCCGAAGAGATGAGATAATCTTGCTCCTAATGACTACCTGAAGGCATTCAATCGCGAGTGGCACGCGGGGAGACCCGCCTCGTCCAAACCAGGACGCCGACCAGCCAGAAGACGATGAGGCTGCAGGCAACCAGGTCCGTGCCGAGGCAGTAGACCCCACAGCAGAGGCTCCTTCAGGGTCCGACTCGGACTACTCCGACACGGCCCTCTCCTCTGTCACGGACTGCACTCGCGCCGCGGACACCATCATCGATCCTCGCGACAGGATCGCGGAAGATATGGAACCTTCCCCAGGCAGAAGAGCCGCCTACCACGCTAGGCCCGCAGGTTGGATAACAAATCCTCATTGTAAACAGGGCCAGCGCCGATGCGCATAATTTGAGCTGCAGGAGTAAGGCCAAGATCAAGATCACGGCGCTCAGAAAGCCTCGAGACCCGGAGGACCTTAATCCTGGCAGAGGGCCCGCGCGTTTTCTGGCGGGGAAACCTGCAGACGCAACGCCAAAGGTACCTCCTCCCAAGTCGAAGACGGATCAACCAATAGTCCTGTTTCCATCTTCGAATTCTTCATGCCAGCCCAAGTCGCCCGGACCTGATCAACTTGCACCACTGCCTAAACAGAAGAAGCGAAATAGCCCAGGTGATCCCAATCCTGGCAGCAGCAAGCATCAGCGATCTGCGGGGCAACCTGCTGAGAGACATCGATCCAGGGGGCCAGCAGTGGCCGCCGCAGCAGCTGCATTCCAGGGCGCCAGCACGCCCACTCCAATGGGGCCCGTGGCCCGTCGCGGCCCTACACCTGGCCGGGCGCGCAGGACAGGCTGGGCGCTAACACTGGAGAGATCATCAAGGGGCGCTTCTGCATCAAAGGACGGTGCCAAGCATTAGAGATTGGAACTTACATCAAAGGCATCAGGGGCAGCTCCCAATATCAGTAAATGCGAATATTACGACATTCGTGAGGAAGGAACGCCAAGACTTCGACCTTCGTATTTTTCGAATTCCTAAGGGATATGCAGGCGCCTGTTCGTCAGCAGCACCTGCAGCAGTCGAGCCACTCAGAGGGCCTGGCGAGCCGGATGCAGCGTCTGCGGGGCAACCCGCCGTTGCTCTCGAGATGCCCGAGGAGCGTAGGCAGTGCCGGGAAAAGCTACGCGCTGCAAATCGAACGATCAACCCAGGGTATAAGCCTTTTTATCGATGATGGGTATGATCGACATTGTGGCGCACATCCAGGATACTGCCGTAATTGCTGATGACGCAGCTCACACGCGCCAGACTGCACGCCGCGCCTCGCCGAAAGAGCCTGCTCTCAGCTACGCCTCCGAGAGGAAATATCTGAGGAAGATCCTCAAGGAGTCGGAAGTTGTTGCAGCAACACTAAACTCCGAGGAACAGCGCCGCTGTTCAGGGTGGCTCACCACAGCTACTCGTCACAAGCCGTTTCATCGCAACCATCCTTCCTGATGGTTTCGTGTCATCGATATCTTCTTTCGACGAGTGCGACGGCTGGGTGGGCCTCTCGGACTTGCTCAACAACTGGCCGCCCAAGGGCTACGGGCAGTGGCACAAACACCACCTGGAGACTGTCCAGCGGTGCCTCAGTAACCGCCAGTGGGCATATCAGGCATTGGCAGCGCTGGATTTGATTAGTATAATCGACGACGCCGGCGCGCAAAAGAACAGGCCCCAGGTGAAGAAGTGCAAGTTCACGAGTGAGTCTCATCCGACGTTTTTTCTGCGTCCAAGCAATGGGTATAGCAGCCTGGGCATAAAGTGCCCTGAGTCCTTATACAAAAGGATAACTGATTTGACATCACCAGGGGCACCTTGCTATTTTATTCCTGGTGCCAAATGGGTTAGTATCCCGAACATACTTCATGTTGGGCTGTCATGCCGCGCGGATGACACCGTCAATGAAAGGGGCAGACAGTTTGTCCGTGGGTGCCCATATCTATTTGGAGATAACAGGATTCAGTCCGGCCTGCGCGTCGTTTCTGGAGCATGGGTTGTGGTTAGTTTGAAAAACCTACTTCGCGACAGTGGTGCAATTTAGCTTTTCGCACATGGTATTATCATGACGGCAGGTCGGGAAGGCAGAATCCCGCCGAGCCACATCGCCCAGCTCATTGGCACCCTGCCGAATACGACTCAATGTGTATATGATCGAGTAGGACAGGTGTGGATCAATCTTTTGTACAGAAGGGACAACGAGCAGTGAGCATAACAATCTGCGTGCTGACAATTTCCTTCCAAACTCTGCATGTGAGATTCCAGACGATGCATCGTCGTTGAGGAAGTGATTTCTACCTCAGATCCCATACGTCCTGAAGGCCCCGAAACGGCGCCCATGCAGGAGGTCGAGTTCACTGCGGTATTTATGATGCAAGAGGGATACCAAGTGGGGACACCTGCAGGGGGGTCAGATGGATCTTGGATTCAGGTCCAGAGCGCGGACGTGTCTGGTATGACGTCCAATGGGATTACGCCCACAGACGGGTTGTATGCCACCGACCCGCGGCGTGCTCAGACGCACCAGTTGCCTGTACCTGCAGGGCAACCTGCTTCGTTCGCGCCCGCGAGCAGGGCTACGACTCCGTCTGGGGCCCCGCGAAGTGCCGGGAGCACCGATAGCCTGGAGGCGAGGCTCCAGAGCTTCCGGATGGACCCGCAGCTCTACCAGGCCTTGCAGGCGACATCGCCGCTCGCATCGCCGCGTCCACTTGCGGGGCAACCTGCTTTCTCTGACCACGAAGCTGCCCAGAGGACCGAAAGCATGATAGGTCAGCAACAGTGGATGCACAGGCAGATGCGAGAGGCCATGCCGAGTGTGCGTCGGGGCGGCATTGGCCCCCCGAGCGCCAGCTGGACACCCCCATGGGAGTATATTCCGGACCCAAATCCGCCGCCAGATGATCCAAGGAGGCGCGGGTGTGTTCCAGCGTTTTTCAGCCACTCGACATGCGATCCAACGGCTGCTGAGCGACCTGCAGCACCACCGATGGATGCACCTATGTTTCCTGACTACCACGCTCAGGTGACGGGCAATCCACGCGTTGGATCGCAGGCGGATAACCCGTATGTTCGGGCGACAGCCGACGACTTCTACCAGTCTCAGCTGACACGCGGCTCTGGATACGAGTCTGGAGCACTGGGCCAGATACCTCATTGCGGTTGTCTGGCCACCCCCATGGATCCTGATGCGATGCAACAAGCCCCCGGCGCGGTGGTGCCATCGTCCGTGGGGGGGCTGCGCCCGGAGATCCTGGCCACCCACGAGGCACAGCAGGCCAACCACACCATGCAGTTGGCCCGCCAGCGTCGCACCCAGGATCGGCAGGCACGCTGGCTGATGGGCCGTGCAGGGCAACCCGCTACTGCCAATTTCTGCGGGGACACCTGCTTTCAACCTGACGCCGCTCGCAGCTTTGCAGCCACCACTGGCACCACCGATCCAGTGCGAGATTGGTGAGTCCACGCTGGAACGCCAGACGCGCATCAGGCCATCGGCAACACCGATCAGCAGTGACGGTGACTTCAACAAGTGTGCCATATGCCTGGACAACCTCGTCAACGGTGGCGTCACCACACAGAGGCTTCAGTGTGGCCGCATATTTCATGCGCAAAGCTGGGATCGAGTGGCTCATGCGCATGTGGGTCGGCAGCTGGCAGGCACGTTAGAAGGTGCTGCGAGTGAGGCTCCCTGTGCTATTTGCAGGGGTGTTGGTCCTATCGCAGCTGAGTTTCACTACGCCCTAGCCGGAGATCAAGATGCAGCAGCTCGTCATAAAGAGATTATCCGCGGGGCCTAACGAGCTCAGAGACCTTCGCGAAGAGTTCGACCGCATCACGGATGTGGTGACTCGTGACTGACAACGCGGCAGCTGCCGCAACTACACCTGCGAGGCAACCTGCGTCATCATCCAGTGCGGTTCAGGCGACAGCAGCCACCGCGCCTGCCACATATACGCCTATGCCCTCAGTAGCTGAACCAGCCAACAATGCAGGGGCACCTGCTGCGACGGCACCTGCGGCGTTACCTGCCAATGATACGTGGCTGAGGCGCATGGAGAGAGCCACTGAGAAAAGTGCACATTGGCTCCAAGCATCACATGCGCACGTGCCGTACGGGCGTGACATCCGCCCGCGCAGCCAGCGTAGGACGGAGAGCCCGGTGAGCGAACGCAGCGGCAACAGTGCCATATCAGAGCGTGACATGCTACACATTGTATTGATGGTGAACACAGACGGTCAGGTAGCCATGCGCGCCGATGAGGACACTTTCACGAATGTGCCGCTCTCATCTGCACAACACCCTCACATGCATGACGAGTACCCGTCGGCCTGGACCTTCGAGAAGAACCCCATCACAGAGGAAGAGGCCCGCGGGTACATCAACGTCTTCACGTCCCCGACGAGGAACGATTGGGCGTTCGAGCAGAGGCGTCATAAGGGCCTGTATGGAACTACGCTGTCCGGAGTGCCGGGTATATTCGGAGAACGCCATGAAGTGGCCCTGGCTGCGAACTGCGGGACTATGGTAGACGGAATGCTGACGATCCTGCTGGACATCGGCAGCAACATCAGCATCATCGGTCTGAAAAAGGCACGGACATTCGAGCGTGTGTCCCGCTCTCACGGGCTCGACATCAAGATGCTGAATGCGACGAAGAGGCTTTGCGTGCCGGGCGTGGGACATGGTGCTGTTGTTTGCGGCAAGTCTTTGCGCTGCAAAATTGCATGCAAGGAGAAGGGAGATCTTGCGGGGGAGCCCCCTTATGACAAGGCTGGACACATACTCGGCTAACGCGGCTGAGGCCAGGTGAACATATCCCTGCTATCTTGGGTCTGAGGAGTATGTCCAACATGAGGGCGAACCTGATCCTGGAGCAGGGGCACGAGGAGATGGTCATCCCCGGCTCTGAGATGCACGAGCTCCTCCGTGGGAAAGGCGCCAGGGCATTCGATTTAATGAAAGCGCCTTCGGGGCACCTGGCGATCAAGGTCGACGAGTGCAGGGCCGCAACGGAGGATAAGGGTTGAATGTCATTTACTACCACGGCCAATCCTCACTGCGAAGATGCCCCGTTACTTGTCAAGGAGGCAGCCGACGCAGAGCCAACTGCAGGGCAATGTGCATCGAGCGGCGCGGGGGCACCCGCTACTAGCGATGCCCATGCATATATGATGTCGCAGGATTCCAAGGGCATCTGCTTCTCTATTAACGAGGAGACGCTTGCTTGCACGATCCAGTCTTTGATGAATAGCACCCAGAAGACTTGGCATCGCAGGAACACGTCCTTCGGGAATGTCCCCACACGGGCCGATCGGGACTTCGCCTTGCGCAAATTGCAGGCGAAGGTGTACCAGGCCATCTACGAGGAGGGCAGCAAGTCGACGCCGCCCGACGTGAATGCAGGGGCACCTGCAGGAGGAGATGATGCCGCTGAGAAGTTTGATACCCTCACTTCGAGCAGTGGCTTAGCAGCGCAGCATGGCACGGGCATTTGGACCCCCCCCGTCGCTTGAAAATGAATGGCGAGTGCAGGCGTGCGCCACGGCCACTCGCGTTTGCTCCGACAGGCCGAACACTGAGGTTATGTTGTCTGGCGCGGGGAAACCTACATACTTTTTCCCAGGCGCCCGCTGCGCGCGCCAGGGGCACTGGCAGGCCCGGCTGTGCGGCTGCCAAAGACAGCAGTGGACCCGGCTGTGCTGCCGCTGCAGCAAGTGAACGCTCATCGCATCATTATCATTCTCCTGCGCTTGTCAGTGAGGACATGCGGACAGCTTGCGCTGAACTCCGAGCTCGCGGTTATGTGCGACCGTATCCCACATGCAGAGGTTATGACCGGTACAGGTACACAGAATTTGGGAGCATTGCTCTCGGGGGACTACCAATTGCTGCGAGTGGCATCGCCCGCTGACTTGCAGGTTAAGTTGCCTGGGAAGCGGGCGGGGCCACATTATCAACGCATCCAGAATTTGATGATCAAATCTCGGGCTCTACGTATGTCTATAATACTTGTGGGGCCACCAGGTTATTATTGGAAACAAGGCCCCATACGAGATGCTATCGAAGATCTAGATTTGCAGGTCATGCGTATGCGATGCTGCCACTTCGGTGTGCAATATGACCGTTCAAGTAAGCTGCCTGGCGGATCGCATCTGCAGGTGGCCACTACCTATACGCGCATCCCAACAAATTTTTGCAGATGCACATGCCCAATTGCAGGGAAACCTGCACAACTTGCTGAGCATGAACTGGACTGTCATGGCCAAGGTGCCCAGAGGGCAGAGTGGCATAACCAATCATTGGCTGTCATGGCTGCAAGGCTGATCGACCAACTTGATTTGCATAAAACAAAAGAGAAACCACACGAGCGCTGTGCATCTTAGCACCCACGCAAGAGTGGATCAAGGAGCTCGAACGTACGTTCAGTCTCCTAAGAATGGCCCTGAATGGGACCATGCCATGAGACGGGTAACAATGAATCTGGATGACAATACTATCATGCAAGATACCAAGACCGAGGATCAGCCGATCGGTAGAAATACAATGAACCGTTACCGAATGGTGCGACAAATATCCGTACCCGATTGTACTGGCAACCGCCGGAACCGGTTCTCATCGGACAAGAGGGCCAGCGACCGCGCCCAAGGCGAGTTGCGTTCGTCAATGACGATCGTCTTCCCCCCTTCCCTCCGATTGAGCGGTTTCCGCGTGCTCCCCTCTATTCCCGACTTTCCGACACTCAGTTCATCCGATGCTGAACAACAGACAGTTTTACCGACAGATGCCCAGATCAAACAAAAGGAAAAGCAGGGAGCCGACACAGAAGCGGGCATCAAGCCACGCAAGATTCCCAAACTAGTCGAAGAAGGCAACGATGACTGCGGTGACGACCTAAAGGGTCTCGGATGTAGTGCCTACAACATCGATGTCCCCCTCGACTCCGACACTCAGAGCGATGACGAAGACGAAACCTTCATCGCGCTACCTGCGGGGCTACCTGCGGACGCACGCGCAGATGTGTTCTCCATAATCCCGACCTTATGTTACGGACGACACAATAAGGTCGATATGTAGGAACTGCGTGGAGAGGAAGCGGGGGAATATCGCAGTTAGCATTCCGCCGAGGCTTGTCTTCTGGAGGAAACTTAGACAAACGCTCATATGTTGACCTTGGAAACGAGGATGTCCAGGATGCAGCGATGCATTATTCAGACGCGCGCTTCGTAACTGTTGTCATATTACAACCAAACTGCAGAACGACTGGGCTACCTTCTCATTTCAAGTCCCACGTCAAGTATGACACGTTGCATGAACACCATAAAGAAGACCTTCCAAATATTAAGTGTTGTGGGTAAGTTGCCATGCGCCAAAACGACCTTCGACAGTTTTACATACGAGAACAACCAGGGGGTACTTGGGTGGATGAAGTACCGCCATGGACAGCATAGGCCAAATTCAAGGGCATTTGCAAAGTATATGTGGATCAGGGTACTACTGGTCCACCTGACTCCCATGGGGTATTGATGCGGAAACCGACCGAGGTGATGGCCAATCATCGTCTTTTACTTACACTTTTTGAGTGAAAGCGGTGTACTGGCCATCACCAACACGTCTCGGCATGGACTAAAGAACTGTTTATGGCTGCCCATTATGCTTCCAATGTGCTGTCCTTTTTTTCGACGCAGTTCAGATCGAACGCGATCTAATCCAAGGAAACCGTGATCTTTTTCATGGCCACTCTTATTCTTCCACCGCCCTTGTTACCAACGCGCGGGGATTTGCTCTGGACGACCCAGCTATCCCTCGACAGCCCGACGGGTCGATCACGAGGCCACATTCGGGAGGATTAGGATGTCCTGCATGTGCAGGTAATGCGAATATGCATTCCCCCTTCACATGACAGAGACCCTAAACTCTGCAGGTGGTATGATAAGGCGGATTACCATTGGGAATGTCCGAGTTGCAAGAAGAACTACGGCCAGAGCAAGCCTGGTCACTTACGGGCACCTGGCAATTGCAAGTTTGCCAAACCTTGGAAACTGCCCGACAACCACGGACAGGTACCACAAGCTCCCGCCGAACCGGCGGCACCACCGCCCGAGGCGCAAGCCGCGCCGCCACTTGCGCGGCTACGAGCACCGAGACCCGGCTCTAGGGCTGGCCCCACAGGTGGCGCCAGCAGCCACGACATTACAGTAGGCAGACTTGCTGCTGAACCTGCTGCGGGACAACCTGCTTCGAGCGGAGCTGATAGCTCGGACGACCACCGCCGTCTGCCACATATTAGAGCCAGACGTGGCCGAGAGCGGGCAACACTGCTGCGCGCCCACGACTCCCAGACTGGTCAAGGTTCGATGTACAAACCAACCTACTACACTTACGAAGCCTTGACCCAAGCGTGGTCACACGCGAGTTGCGGAAGCTGCACTTGCGATGGTTCCATGCGAAAGAGCCTAAGATGAGATTCATCTTAACCAAAGCAGGTCTGGACAGCGTCAGGCTCAACCTGTTCAAAGGCGTCTGCGACACATGTCGGGAGCGCAGCGCTTGGGGCGAGCCAGGGCATGCCGTTATGCCGTCCACTGCACTACCTGGCAATATATCGGTGAAGAAGTCGAACGGGACCATATATCTTACAAACAGGAACAACATTTCACAGCGTTGATCGTTGTATTCGAAATGCTACTGGAACGGGGATACCAGATGAGACAATGACCAGTATCTTAGATGCGCATCATCCGTGCTGGACGCAATCCGGACCTGCCAAGGTACTCTACTCCGATGGGGAGGGTGCCCTCAACAACGACACTGTAAGGCAAGTCCTTAAGGCAAAAGGCGCCGAGCTGAGGATGCGCGCGCGTGGGCAACGCGCTACGACGATCGAAGCCAGAGATGGCAGATTTCGTCATCTACTTCACGCTATGGAAACTGAACTCAACAGGTTAGACATACCTCTTGTGTTCACACGACTACTGCACGAAGCCCTTTTTGCCGCCAATGCATTCACCTTCTACCATGAGGTATCTCCATATAGTGCTTGGTTTGGACGGCAATCGGCAATGCCCTCTGACCTGCCTGTTCTGGATCTCGAGAACAGGTGATACGCAGGGTATGCATTGAAGCTATCACGCAGGTTACTGCAGTAGCCAAGACCAATCGTGCATTACGTACTAAGGCAACTATCACCGGTCAGCATTACTATGATGAAGGAGGTCTGGTTGACTACCATCGCCCCGCAATTACGAAGGACGACTGGCGAGGCTGGAGTGGCCCGCTTCCAGCTGTGCGAAATTATCCCGACAGGGGTCAAGTTATCATTCGAGTGGGAAACCGCGATGTACAAGTCCAATATGGCGATGCACGACATTCACTTTATATCGACGCTTTGATAGCCAGAGAAATCGGCCCCGACAACACAGCATTACGGACAGTGTTGACATTTGTTGCCACTCTACCTGCGGGGGGACTTGCTATGACATTTGGCTATGTCTCGACCAACAAGGAGACGCTTTAGATGACCGGCGCAAGCCGATTATCTCCCAAAGTACACCTGGCGCCGCAGTCCTTTATCAGAAACTTCTTCCGCATCGGGAATGTAGTCTCTCTTAGGTTGGCCAAGAATATCCAATAGCTACCTCTGGCGGCTGACGCTGACAGTTGCACATTGGCCCATTATGACAGTGATGTACATCCAGGTTTCCGTTGCTATGCAGCAGAAGGCATTGCCCTGAATGTTCATGATATAACTGGATCTGCACATTCGAGAATCATCCAGTGCCTAAAGTCCACTAAACCTCAAGCGGGCTTTGACCAAGATACGACAAACATTGAGGAACTGGCGGACATGCCGGCACATGCCGAAAACGCCAGAGAAGCCCCAGAAGCCGAACCACCACTGGAGGATTGACGGCTTCCTACGATATATGAGGAACCGTTGAGGCACATCTTATGGAAGCGTGGTGCACAGAATTACATGAAGAAAAGGAACTACTGGAGTCAATTCCATTCGATGGTTTCTACACTGTACCCACACATATGGTTACCGACAACAGTGCGCTGGTCACTGTAGCTGAAGAACAGCGGGGGCACCTGCCGAAGTGGGGATATTCACGCGACTCCGACATCGAGGAGACGTATCGTGCCCCACTATGCTCTACGGTCGAAGACCATTGCTACGGAGTGGACTCGGACGAGAATGGTCAGTACGTAGAGCTCTGCTTCACGGCAGAAATATCAAAGGTCGCCCGATCCGAACAACAGCAGGAGATTAGATGCCGACCGCGCAACCACCATGCGAGCATATGTCATTGCCGCTGCAGAACGAGCTGCGGTTGTCAAGGAAGACGACCTCCTCGCGAAGGCCGACGTCCAGGCGAATCCCGAGAAAGTATCAAAGGCCCCTATATTGAACTCAAGACATGGTTTGACAACATGTGTTTCAAGATGCAGGATATATATAAAGCGTCAAACATCATGACTTCGAGGTACGCGTAGACATGGAAGTTCGTGAAGAACGAAAACGGCGAAATGGAACGTACCATCAGACTGCGCTTGGTGCTTCGGGGCTTCATGAGCCT
This sequence comes from Prorocentrum cordatum, assembly GCA_963575745.1. Classification (NCBI taxonomy): domain Eukaryota; class Dinophyceae; order Prorocentrales; family Prorocentraceae; genus Prorocentrum; species Prorocentrum cordatum. The sequence continues at coordinate 58,933 of CAUYUJ010015488.1, read as the reverse complement.
CGAAGCGTTTGACGCGGAAACCGGCTCAGGGACAGCGCGGGGGACAAGCGGGAGATTTTCCGCATGTGCGGCAGCGTGCGAGAAGCAATGGATCGTTGCTTCCATTGACATCAAGATGGCTTTCCTGAAAGGACTAACCTACCAGGACTTTATGATGTGCTTTACCCTGCCGCCTGGATCGGCAACGGTGCTTCGATCCCTCTTAGGCTTGTAGCACTACGATGAGTCGAAGCACTGCCTGCAGCGGCTCAAGCCAGGCGCCGGCACCAAGGATGCACCCAGAGCTTCCCCACTGAAGCTCAGAAGGACCGCGAGAGGCTGCGGTCTCAGACCCACGTCCTACGACCAGGAGTTCGAGACGAGCAGTAACTTGCCCACAGCCAAACATGTTGATGATATCAATATGGCCGGCACTGATGACACAATTGACAAGTGCGTCACGTGCGTCGAGGTCACTTGGCAAGTGCAAACTCAACAAGCATACATATACCAATTGTGTTGCGAGGCACGCAAAGGATGGGGGTGGGAATGTCACATCGGACCAAGATGAACACATTAAACAGCTCCGTCCTATACAACATCCTGAACTCACCGTCGCCGACGCCGACGCCAAGGCATCCAATATGGTTGCAGACATGTTCTTCAGCCTCAGAGGCGCATAGGCTTACGCACGAATCACCCAAGTGTGGTTCATGGTATATGTGGTCTCTCTACAACGTGTCCAGGAACCGACCACTATACAAGTGCGACGACTGAACGCGACCACCGGGAAGTTTCAGGCCTGCCCTATGAAGATCGTCTGTCAGTCGATGACTCCAACGGGCGAAGTTGACCTGCGCAGCGACTCCGGCCATCGACGCCTGTGTGGAGATGCCGGCGACGAAGTCAAAGGCTATTGTATTCGCGGGGCAAACCTGCTACGGCGTGGAAACGCCGTCCGGTAAGCCTGTCGTCCACTTGATCGATGCGCACTGCAAGTCTCACCGCTGGCAGGTTCGCTCAAGCCACTCAGCAGAGACACTTGCAGCAGCCAGCAACTTGGAGGACTGCTATCCCACGATCGTGACTCGTGCATGAGTTTCATGCAGGTCCCTGACCCCCACTCAGATGAAAGACGTACTTGAGTTGGGTGGCCTGAGCATCAAGGTCTCCTTGGCCATAGATGCGGACTATGTTTTCAAGTCCTTGTCAAGCAAAGGCCTGAAGAAGCCGACTGAGTGTCCCTTTTTAGGACACATCAGTTGGATACGGCAGATGATGGAGCGAGGAATCGCGCATGGCATTCAGTGGTGTGACACTCGCGACATGACCGCAGATGGTCACACAAAGGGGAGCATTGACAGAGATATGCTCCTACAGGTCACGGGATGAACGCAACCCTTCAAGCATGACTTAAAGCGTCATACTCCTTATCGGGCTGGTCAGACATCTTGGTCTGTGGCCGCCTGAGGAGTAATCACATGCACAGCAATGTGCTTGCACGCAACTTGCTTGCGGGTCTGCCTTCCTTAATGCCCCGCGTTTTGCTGCCTTTTGTACACAGTATCTGCTGCATCTGCTGTATAGTGGCGGCGGACTCACGCTTCTTCTCCCTTCCCCACCGACTCTAAAGCGAGCTGGGACAAGGGCGAGAGATAACGAGTGTTTGTCCGCGGCCGTTTGTGCTCAAACGGCCGGCCGCCCGTATTTGAGTGTGCCTCATTGCGACGCATACGATTCGCCACCGACACCGAAAACATCCTTCGCTTGAGATGGCCCGTCGCTCCCGCGACGACCTCCTACTATTGGGAATCTCGTTGCTACGGTACAACAGAGCTGGAGCTGTGCTTCGCCTAAGGCGAAGCTTCTGGTCGGGCCTACGGGCATCCGTAAAGCTTGGGCACCCAAGGTTCGACTCGAAAACCAAGCCTTCTTGAATAGGGCGAATTGAGGCACGGTAGTTGGCCTCCGAGGGGGGGCCCTCGCCGCCACGGGTGGACGCAGCTAGGAACATCGGTGCGCCTGGACTCTGGAAGGAGTCCGGCAACCGATTTTTAGCTTCCGGTTACGTGGCATTCACTAAGACTTTTCAGTGGTGCAGGCGGCCTCGCCCCGTCCGTTCTCCTCTGTGTTGTTGTTGTTTGTTTGTTGTTTGTTTGTCGTTTGTTTGTTTATCTTTCTTTCTCTCTCTCTCTCTCTATCCTCTTTTTCCACTCTCCTCCGATTCGTTGCTCCGTATCTGTGTGAGGTACCACTGGCCATGGCGTCAGCGGGGGTGCGTCTGCCACGCGGCCTGTTCCCTCTGTTGGCGCCTGCATTTCTTCCTCCTCCTCCTCCTGGCCTCGCGTGTGTGTGTGTCCTTGACGCATAGGGACTGTCTCATTTCTCTGGCCTGCTTCCAAGTCGTTTCTTGGCTTGGTGTACTATAGTGCGCATGCCCCGTCGTTTTTTTTTGCAGTTAAGCAGCCATCATGTTATCCTATATATAACGTTGTAGCGCAGCTTCGTTTTCGTGTTCCAGGTCATGAGGTCGAGGTGGTTGGTTGCCTTGCGGTGAAAAAACAAGTTGTCTCAACTCGCTCTGTCTCGAATCGCCGTCCTCCGAGAAACAGGGACCTCCGCCATCGAGAAACCATCAGGCGGGCATCGACCCAGACACGCTCGCGTCCTGAACAAAAACACGGCGGGAGGGTTTGGTCACTTTTCAGCCTCTGGGCGCCCTCGCAAGGCCCCGGGGCCGAAGAGAAAACGACCCTGGATGAAACATTTGCCCTCGGGAAACGGTCGGGACTTCGGGGGGCCCGTATAAAACAAATCAGGGCATCGCATGTTTGGGGAGACCTCCGCCAGCGAAAACCCATTTGGTGGGAGCCGACCCATGGGCGACAGCGCGCCCGAGCGTAAGGGTCGGGACGTCTGGGGACCCAGTATTGCAGAAATTCTGACATCGCATGTCTGGGGAGACCTCCGCAAGCGAGAGGCCGTCGGGTCGGGGCCCAGTCGACGATCGCGGCTCGATCCATACCTCTGCTACTGCCCCCCACTCTGGGCGCCAGGGGAAGCAGGGCATGGGTGAAACGACGTGGCCTTGGAGGCCAGGAGTTTATCCGTATCCCGCTCCAGACCCTCTTGGGTCGGGGCGCGAGCACGGGCAAGGACAAGATGCCGCTCGCTTACCCAGGGGGTGGGCCCCTTTTGATAGGTTCTCGGTGGCGGAGGTCCTCTGCTCCTCCTCCGAGGTCGTGGCCAACCAGTGGGTGGCCAGGCGCTTCTCCGCAGCGGGCGCGGTGCTCGGGGGCAGCATTCGGGGGGGGACAGGCTCCAAGGAGGAACGTTTCGGGTGCGAGGCTCGAGGCTTTTGGGCGGCTTCGTCGGTTCTCGCTGGCTCTCTAGCCGCGGGATGCGCTCAAGCGGCCGCGTCTCGCCGAGAGCGTTCGAGGGGTGCACAGATCGAACCGAGCGGCCGCCGGAGGTCCGAGTTGTGGCCCGAAAGCCGGACGACGAGGACCATTGGCTCAGGGGGGTGCGTCGACCCCCAATCGCCCATTGATCGCCAAGGCCTGATATCGCAGGCCTAGAGGTTGACACCAACACCAAAATCGGCGGTGCGCCTCCACCGAGGGAAAAAGATCCCGATCTCGGTGATGGTGGTAATGTTCTGGCTTCCAAGGTGACCGGCATATCACCACCAACAGCGAAATCTAGGATCATCTTCCCCCTGTGGAGGCAACCCCCTGTGTTGGTGTTGGTGCCCATATCCAGGCCTCCAATGATAGCCCGCCCTGCCCAGGAAGGTGCGGATTCGCTATCGGGGGCCTATCGCCGAAGTATCGGCCATGTCTCGCCGATGCCAGCTCGTTGCTTCCCCCCTTGCGCTGGTGCCCCCCCAACTTTCCCCATCAGGTGCTGCTGGACGTCGGCGTCGTCTGGTCGGTGATGCAGTTCGCCATACTCGAGGGAGAGAAGTCGGCATAGGCATAAGTTTTCGCCCGTACGATCGAAATGGGTACGTATAGAATGGGCAGGAAGATTGGCACCAGTTCCTGCTCGCTTTGAGCAGGGCTCACTGTCAGTGTCGCCGCGAATGGTGTTGCCCACTTGGAACAAACAATCGCCTGCCCTACAGCGGCCACCTCCGATTTTGCACACACGCACTTTCCAGTTGGGAGTCGTACCTATTTGTGTCCGCGTCCCTTCGAGCGTGCCAATTTCAGAGGTCCGCGCGGGCTTCTTGCATTGGGGGCGGCGCCAGGGGCACCGCGAGGGAGAGCTTGGCGCCGATCCGCACGAGATCCGCGCGGACCTGCGAAAGTTGATCCGCAACACTGAAGTATACACAGGCACCCTCAGCGGATTGTTCCCAGGGCTCATGTCGGGCCGGACGAAAGGGGGGGATTGGGAAAGGGGGGGTACGAAATCTGCTGCATGCATCTGGTTTCGGCCTCACCGAGGGGCCCATTCCTCGATACATGGGCGCCTCCAGCGCCGCGAGGCGCCGGGAAAATCAGCTACGTGAGCTGATTCTCAAACCCCCCCTTTGCTATCCCCCCCTTTCGCCCGACCCGATCCAAGTGGTGATGTGTGTACCGTGACCCGGGAGGGTCACGGTACACACATCACCACTACGAGCCAACGATTGTGTAAACCGCCACCCTCCCTTGAAGATACGAGGAACACTCGTCGGCGGGTGTTTGTGTGAATGCTATCGTGGCGTAGTTTATGCTCGTGCCGGCGTTTCTTCTTCCGCATACGGGTCCTGGTGTTCCCGGGCTCCGTCATCTTTTGGCGCCGCAGTGCCGAGGTGTGCTCGGGGCGTCCAGGAAGAGGGGTGAGGACGCGTTCGTCGTCGAAGGGGGAGGGGGGAGGGGATAGACATACAAGCTTGCACCATGCATTCTCTTTCCCCCTCCTCGTCCCCTCCCCTCCCCTCCCCTCCTTTCCCCCCTGACGTGCCCAGCGCGTGCGAAGCGAAAGCATGGCCAGCACGTGCAGCCGTGTGAAGTCCTCGAGACTGTACCAGTGCAGTCGGGCCGAGGCCCCAGGCTACAGTTGGGTGTGTTCGTTGATTACGTTCGGGTGTCCCGATAATCATTCTCCGTCCTCGGCAACAGAGTCGCCGTCGGTTTTTCGAGGCGTTCCACCTCGGGATGCTTTCCAGCAGCTGCGCCTCGTCGAGCGCTTCCCGGGGTCCCCGGGGGGTGCCCGGGATCGCCCCGATCGGCCGCCAGAGGCCCGAGCTGTGGCACCAGAGGTGCCCCGCGTCGTCGAGGAGGGGGGTGAGGAAGCGGGCGTGTGGATAGCGTGGCCGGGGCCACGAACTCGTGGCCCCCGTGTGTTTTCCAGGCGTGGCGGGGCCCCCTATCGCCCCCGCGCACGTGCCTAAGAGGCCATGGTGCGCTACGTGGCGCCTTCCTGACCCCCCCTCTTCGGCTCAGCGACGAGCGAGGGTGGGAGGGGGGAGGAGGAGGAGGAGGAAGAGGAGGAGGAGTGGGAGGAGGAGGAGGAGGAGGAGGAGGAGGAGGAGGAGGAGGAGGAGGTCTTCCCAGGAGGTGGCGGGACTTCTCGGAAGCCCTCGCGCCCTCTGAGAGGTTTTCTGCGTCTTCGGGGAAGCTTAGGGAAACTTCTCAGAGGCTCAGAGGGCCTGACTTCCTTCCGGGCCTTCTGAGAGGGCCTTCTCCTCCTCATTTCCCCCCGGGCTCGCCGCCGACTGGCTCACCCGAGAGGCGTCCTATCGGGTGGAGATGTCGAAGCAGTTTGCGCTGCACGCCCGGCGTCTGCAGCTGTTCGTCCAGGTCGCCCACAGCACAGGCGCCGCTCCCGCCGGGATCTCCGTCGAGGAGCTGCTGGTCAGCTGCGTGGTCCTCAGGCGGCTGGCCTGCAACTTCCGCACGCAGGAGCGCGACCAGGCAGGTCCCATCTCGATCCAATCGGACCGGTTCGATCGGTCCGACTCGATATCGATCTCGGCCAGCCCAGCCCGATTCGAGTCTGATGTTCTCACGGTGTGGTGCGGCCCGATGTTCGCATGGAGTCGTTGTGCACTTTTGCGCGGCCGACCCGATTCGGCCTCGAGCCCGTATCGACGCCGCCTGGTTCGATTCACATCCTGATTCAATTTCGTTCACCGATCCAAGGTCGATTCACACATTGCGACGACGACGTCGAGGACGACGAGGACGACGAGGACGACAACGACGACGACGATCAGGACGACGAGGACGACGACGACGCCGGCGCCGGCGCCGGCTCCGGCCGATCTTGCCCCAGGTTCGGCTGAGCCTGGAGCAGGCGCGGGTTTTGGACGAAAGGGGAGGGACAGGGAAAGGTGAAGGAGGAGGGGATGGGAGGAAGAAAAGAGGAGGAGGAGGACGAGGAGGAGGAGGAGAAGGGGGTGGAGGAGGCAGGGGCAGATATGGCAGCCTATGTCGTCGATCGTGCTCCTCAGCTTGGGGCTGGGGCGCCGAGAAAAATCTCAAGTTGGATTCTGACGACCGACCCATTTGCCCCCTTTGATGCCCCTCTCGTTTTGATTTCAGGGGTTCCCCACGGCTCAGACCCCCCAGGACGCACTCAAGGGAAAGGGGGATTGGGCACTGTCGGACCGAGGTATAAGATCGAGGTCGGCTCGGTGAGGGTACCCTAATAGTCTTCGTGTGTGTGTGTTGCATGCCCTTGTGCATCCTGAGGACGGGTTCTCTCGAAGGCTCTTCAGTTTGGCCCGCGGAGGGTCTCATGTTCTTGAACGGTGTTCTTCTGCCCCTGTTCTGGCAGTGCAAGATCTGCTGCGTGCGGCTGGTTTCCGGCCCTGCCGCCGGGCGCCTCTCCTCGATAGGAGTTGCGGGAGTGTGGATTCGGGGGAGGTCCGCTCCCGTGTTGAAGCGAGCTCTGAAGCAACGTACACTCAGCACCAGCAGTAACGTTTGGGTCTGGGACGTCATCCCAAGCCCTTGTGGTTTCTATGGAGGCCCAGCGCACGCCTTGGCAGCACCCTCTAACGTTTTGTCTTCTCGCGTGTTTTATTGTGCATTGCGCCATCTGCACATATTGAAGCGTACGGGAGGTTGGCAAGACCATCTGAATCTTAACACTTCTTCATTTTTGTACGCGTTCATGTTGAGCTCAGTGCAAGCAGTTGAACAATTCAAAGTGCCCATTTCGATACATGACGTTCCGATTCACAATGCATTGGTGCAGGAGTGCGTGCTTCAGCTTGAAAGGCCTTGCAAGATAGCAGTGGAGTCTAACGTGCAGTCAGCCTCGCTGGAGAAATCGGCGACAGCAGGTATCATATAATATGTTATTCGGCAGAAGCGTGATGGAAAGTATCGATATTCCTTCACGTGCAAGAACTTGCAAGCCGAAGCTTTGGTTGCAGATGCGCGATCGTGCGGAGCGTTTGTTTGGCGTGCGCGAGCGGGAAATCACCCATTGATGTCTGTATACGTGTCGCCGGAACGAGTTGCGGACTTGCTTGGGGAATTAGCACCGTTCATTGTTGAACGTCACGTCCAAGTGGCCAGGGAGGCCAAACAGTGGATCGTCTTCCAGGTGAACTCGTGGACTTTCACCGACCTACCTTCATAAAGAACGACTGTGGAGGATAGAACTGACCATGCCCAGTCCCGCGCAATCGTCCAGGCCGAGGTCAGACACCAGTTCAGGTCGGCGGCCGACAGGTTCTGGCACCGCACCCAGGCCCGCGTCACACTCTGCATGTAGAAGTCATCACTGTCCGCGAGGTCGGCCCCGACATGGCGGCTACGTGAGAAGTGCTGGCCTTCACCGCGGGCCTACCATGGTGTTTGGCTGCTTGCCCACCAAGCAGGGGTACCCGTGGTTTGCCGCGGCGAGCCGACTCTCGCCGAAAGTGCACATAGCCTTGCAATCTCTCTCACAGGAACTACCCGATCGAAAAAATGGTGACAGCACGCTTGGCTAAGAGCATCCGCGGGCGATTTGCGGCGCGTTGCGATGGAAGTCGCGCGCTTGTATATGATGGCGTCTATGTTGCGCCGGGGTTCCCTCGGTGCGGATCCGACGCCGCGGCCCCGAATATTCTCGGCATCTCTGGGCCCTTTCGCGCACAAGCCATCCAGGGCCCAAAAATTCAAAGCCCATAGCAGGCTTCGTCGAGGACCCGCTCGAGTTCGAGGACCTGGCGGACGCGCCATCCTCGAGGGGACACGCTTGCGAGGAGCAGCCACGGCCCTGTCTTGCCGAGGAATCGGAGGCGGACCTTGAATCTCACATCTTGGAGGCATGGCACTTAGAATCACAAGAGGAAAAGACAGGAGACAATCCATTGGAATCCCTGTATACTGGACGGCCTAGACGATTACCAACAACATCGCTGGCGGTTGGGGCCCGCGAAGAGCAGGGCAACTTGCGGAGACTCGGCTAGCGGCAGCGCGACATTGAGGAGACGCATCTCGTTCACATGCACATGCGTAGAAGTGACCATGACGAGACCGACTGTCTTGATGCGGGCAAACACGGTCAGTCTGTTGAGCTCTGCTTCGCCGCAGACATGTTCAACGCCGCGCTGACGGGGCAGTGCCGCAGACTGCGCAGCGTCGACAATATATCATAACGGCGCGATCACGCGCACCCGCTGCATCAAAGACAGCCGCCGCCATCAAAGAAGCCGATCTCTTAGGCTGAAATTCAGGCACACTCTGTCAGGATGTGCGCACGAGACGTAACAACGGGTAAGATAGCAAGTGCTCTTAGATGCCGGATATCAGACATGAACCGTGCTCATGACATCGCGCTGCGCGCGCACATGGAAAGTCGTGGAGAAGAAAACTTGGCGAACTTGAACGCACTACCAGGCGATGCCTCGTACGTGCGGTTCCATGGACGTCCGGGCCTTCGACGCGGGGGCATTGCCTGGCGCAGCTTGGCAGGCTGGTCAGAGACTGCCCGCGAGTACGTTCGCGCGCGTGCAAAGTCATGGATCATTGCGCCCGTGGACGCAGATCAGGATTTCCTGGAGGGCTTGACCGATCTCGACTTCGCAACTGGCGAACAAAAGCGCATGGCGCGCTTCGCACGACCACGTGCAGCAGCTTCGGTGCGAGGGGAACTGCAGGGATTTGCGCCTCCCATCGAAACTTCACATTGTTTGCAGCGCGCGCCGCACGATGCACGATGCCCGAGGACGACCACGCCCAATTTGACCAGGACCAATGGATTTACCATTTTCGCCCCACACAGTACCCAGAGCTGATTGGAGCAGAAGCAGGAAGCATTGAAGGCGACGGAAACTGTGTCAGATATGTTAAATCAGCTTACGCGGCGCGTTAGCGCACGCCTCGATCACCGCGCGGTTTCTCTACAACGTGCCCATGGACGGACCAACGCTTAAGTGAGACGACTCAACGCCGCAACACGGAAACTACAAAAGTATTGATCTCAGACCAAGCAATGATTCCGACAGGAGAAGTGGACATACACGCCTCGCGGATCGCCGATGTTCCCTGGCAGTTTTTCTCCAGGTGCCCCAGCCCATCCCCAGAAATCTAGATCTTGCCCACTGGCCTTCTTGGGCCCATTTGGGCCCCAGGTTCCCTGGAGTGCCTGGGGTATGTTCTGGTTCCCGGCGGGGTCGCATCTCCCTTCGGGGAGGTTTTGACGCATGCTGCAGGAGCTGCGCCGTCTTCCTGAATCTGAGTCCTTTGAAACTTTGCCCCTGAAATTGTCTGCGCGCCTTTTATATTGCGCCCTTGAAACTGCTTAGCAACATTGGCGTGAAAACGTGCGCCCCTTTAAATCATGCTCCTTAAATGTTGAACTTGTTTTGAACCGCGAGAGAGCGCGCGCAACGCAGTGGGCACGTCGAAAAGGCCCGGCGAGTTTTCAGCGATTGCAGTGTTGGATTTGGATATTAGTTGTCACTTCCGCTGCGGGCTTCGTGCGTTTCGGTCCGAGTGTTGGGCGCGCGGTCATGATGTGGTTCGCGACGTACAGGCCGTCCAAAACGTCTTTTGAGCGGCTGCCTTGCATGTGGTCCACCAACGGTATTCCTTCGGAGTGGATTCAACAAAGATTGACCACACTATCTGTGATGCATTTTCATTGAGTTTCCGAGGGCTTTGGTTTCAAAGTCGCAAGTTTCACCGGCAATCAAGCCCCCCCCCTTTTTTCGACGTCCTAAACGCCCGAAGTGGGCCTGCACAGCGACTTCGGTTACCGTCGCCTCAACGGCGATGCTGGCGACGAAGTCGAATGGGCATGTCATCCGAGGCGCCAGCATACTACTGCGTGGACACACGCCTAGCGGATATCTCGTTGTCCACAATTCAGATGCGCACAGTAAGTCGCATCCACTTTAAGCGCGCTCAATCTAGTCAGTTGAGACTCTAGCAACAACCCATCACTTGGAGGACTGCCACCAAACCATCGCCACGCTGCAGGGGCTAAAGACTGGACAACTTATCCCGACACAAATCAAACACATGTCAGACATCTGTGATCTATGCATCAATATAGTTCTTATCATTGATGCCACATTTGTCTTCAAATTCTTATTGAGTACAGATCATAGAACACCCGTTGGGTGTAGCCCTCTTGGGCACATCACGTGGGTGCGACAAGCGATGAGGAGAGGTACCGTGCATAGCACACAAGGATGAGACACATGTGATACGACAGCCGATGGACATTCCGAAGCTTGTAATGATAACGAATCACTATTGCAAGAAATGGCGGGTAAACAGTCATTCCAGCATGAGGTAATGTTATGCATACCACGCAGGGTCAACCAGGCCGCCACTTCAGAGCCTGGCCCGCTGCGGACTGGCGGATGAGGCGCGTCGGCGAGCATAGCCGCATGTCTGTTGTTGCTCGGCCACTGGCATATCGTTCTGCATGCATGTTCTTTCCACTTTGGAACCCTTCGCCCGGTCTCTGGCCAACTGAATTTTTTGTTCGGGAATTTGGTGTTTGGCAGTTGGCCAGGCACCGCGTGAATCTTATCACTGTTCGTGTTTTGTTTTCTATATGGGTTTGTGGTAAATTTCTCGCCTAGGCAGCAAGGTTTCTTGCTGTATCGACACTGTATTGCCACTGCTACTACAGTTATACTTCTATACATTATGTAGTTTGGCGAGCTCAGTCGGTCGAGGCCCCCCTGCTGAGTTTGAACGAAGGGCGAATTCGAAATTACGAGCGGCGCACCTGCGTCCGCCGCCGGTTGGGCTTCCCAGGGTACAATCGCATCCGAGTGGCGGGAAAAAAGGAGTTCCCCATATCCTTGGACGACGCATCCTCTCATCCCATGCCTTATGTGGCATCTACCCGCTCCTGCTTACTTGCAGGATCAGCTATGGGACATTATCATACGCCCAAGTCGTACCGTATGGCACGGCTCACCGTGCCACTTCCGGCTCGGAGAGCAGTGGGGCGAGGCAGCAAATCAATTGCGCGGACATTCGTGTACAAGCTGAACCGTGTAAAATCGCGCAGAATCGCAGCCGGTTCCAATGCAGCGTGCTGCGCTGGCGGCCCGCGCAAGCAAGAACCATTCCTTTTCGTCGCTTACATCGGCCCCCTCAGAGATCGTGGGGCCACCTTAATTGGGTCGGGGGCACCGTCCTAGACATCCAACGGTATGGTTTCTTCAAATCCGCGGCCCCAGGGCCAATTTTTAAACGCCCAAGTCTTTGTTTGCTACCCTCACGATTGCCCCAGGGACCCACAGAACCTCGGGGGCACTCCAGGACCCAGAAAGATCGTCGGACAGTGTGCACCATGATTTCCGTAACCGTTGTGGCTCAAGGACGCAGTCGTTTCACCCTGCGCGTCGGCTGATTTTACAAATCGTTGCGCCTGCTTCTGAGCTCCGATGCTGCTGTTTATCCGAAAGGCTGCCGCCTCTGCCGCCGACCCCAAAGAAGCGTTCCAAGGTTGGCCGTGCTGGGGCTTCACTGTCGGGGACGCGAGTTTCCAGTGTCACATCGAACGGTGCAGACATTGTCCTTTGGGGCTTTTCCTTGTCACTGTGGCTGGGCGCGGCGACGAGGCAAGCGTGAAGCACCTGGAGGCATGTGGAACTCCGGGATGGCCCTTTGAGGAGCTTCGTGTGTGTTCTCGGAGGCTGCCAGCTTAGGGCCATTGTGGGGCCATCTTGGAGGAGATCGATCAACTAAGGGAGGCTCCTTGGTCAGACCCCCACAGGAGGCCAGCATGTGGCCAAACGCTCCGTCCAGAGACGGGGGAATTGGGGCAGGGAGAGGTTCCAGACTAAACCCAGGATGCAGCAACAGTGCTGCAATGCACCCTCCTGTCCGACCTCCTGTGTGAAGCCCCCTCAGCAGAAGCCCCTACAAGCCTTCATTGTTCAACGGGGTGCCCAGCGAGAATGCCATTTTAAAAAGAGAGATGCCAGCTCCGTCTGCGCACATGTTGCACAAGCGTACACATCTGTTCAGTACAGCTGGAAAAGAGTGGTCCAGCGAGGATCCCATTCTGCAAAGGAGCCATCCTCAGCGCCGCGGACAGTCAGCAAGCGGACAGGCCGCAGTCAGTGTGCAGCGGGCACGGGGGGATTTAGCGTGGCTTCTGGTGTGCCGGAAACGCAGAACAGGGGGCGGTGGGAGAGGGAAGAATGGGGAACAACAGGGGAGAAACAGAGCGGTGCAGGGAGGTGTTCTGGCCGCGACATCCCGCTCGGCAGAGCATTTGGAGCCAACGTTCATGGTTGAACACATTTTCGGGGTTTGTGTCGGACCCCGGGACTTGCAGATACAAATATCTTGCGGGAAGTCCATAGGAAACATGTGGTCGACAGCCTCCAGGACCTCCAGGAGCGGAGATCGTTCCAGTTCGAACGGTCCGTATTGTGTCAGAAAACCATCGCCGACGTCGTCACGACAGGCACAGCCGTATGGATTGCAACCACATCCCCCGCTACGCTATCTTGGGCGTCGCGTAATGGGGGGGTCATAAATGGGGGGGTGGCAAGGGTGGTCCGAAAAGGTACCCAAATGGTACCTAAACGAGCCCCCTGGGGCTCTGGAGGGGCCCGAAAGGGGCACGAAAGGGGATCGTTTCTGACCCCCCCATTTGTGACCCCCCCATGAAGCCACGCCCAACTATCTTTCCAACTCCAACCATGAGTAGTTCAGCGGAACTTGTCGCTGGGGGCAAGTGCAGTACTGGTCCGCGTTTCAGGGACGGGTCCACGCTGATCGGTGAAGGATGTGCCCTAATCTTCGGCTGTCCTCTATTGGTGTCACGGCCCCTCTTTCATTGTTTCCTCGGATGGCGCGGCCACGTGATCTCGTCGATGATCAGCGTCTGTCCTCCGTCATGTGTCTGGCAGTTCTTGGGATTCGCCTTCGTTTTGTAGTATTGGCATCCTGCAGCCAGGAGTTGTCAAGCAGTTTGGGTAACACCCCGACACTTGTTGTTTTGGACATCCCACTGCGTCCCTGGTCCCGTTCCCATGCTCCGTGTTGATGGGGCAACCTCACCGCGAGTTTCATGAACCAGTGATGCCGAGGACCGCTTGTTCTCAATATCGTGAATGCGGGGTTCTTGTTTGTAGCGTCACCGCATCGTTCTCTCATGTCGCCTCCTTACACCTTCCGTATTCAGTCGGTCAATCAGCCAAGTGCATACGTCAAGTCCCGCCGCCGTGCCCACCCAACATCTTCAGTGGCGACAGTTATGATAACGGTGATGATGATGATGATGGTGATGATGATGATGATGATGATGATGATGGTGATGGTGATGGTGATGGTGATGGTGATGGTGATGGTGATGAGGAGGAGGATGAACACATTGATGGTGATGAAGATCATGCATCTGACGAAGAAAACATGATGATGATGTTGATGAGGATGTCGATGATGATGTTGCTGATGATGGTACTGATGATGATGATGCTGATGATGATGCTGATGTTGATGCTGATGCTGATGATGATAGAAATGCTGATGCTGATGTTGATGCTGCTGATGATGCTGATAATGCTGATGATGATGGTGGTGATGGTGATGGTGATGATGCTGATGATGATGCTGTTGCTGATGATGATGATGCTGATGATGATGATGATGATGATGATGGTGATGATGATGCTGATGATGATGATGATGATGATGATGATGATGATGATGATGATGATGATGATGATGATGATGATGATGTTCGCGTCAACGGTTGTAAGAGGAGGAGGAGGAGGAGCAGGAGGCATGAGGTAAGAGGAGCTAGGAGGAGGAGGAGGAGGAGGAGGAGGAGGAGGAGGAGGAGGAGGAGGAGGAGGAGGTAGGAGGAGCAGGGAGGAGGAGGAGGAGGAGGAGGAGGAGGAGGAGGAGGAAGAGGAGGAGGAGGAGGACGATATTTGTTGTGGCCATCGGCTCATCCCGCCACCATGCTTGGGTGTTGGGTCCGAGTTTTCAGGGATGTTTCATGGGTTTTTCTTCGGAGGGCTCTCTGGGGCCTCTTGCGAATTGTGGGCGGGCCTCTTGAGAGCCTCTTGGGAGGCTGTCGTGGCTTATTGGGGGCCTCTTGGTGGCCTCTTGGGTGCGGAAGTGTCGGGTGGGGGGTTCCAAAAACAGTTCCCAGGACGGTGCGGGGGTCGGACAAGGTCGGGGGTCAGGATCGGTTCTTGGGGCGGAATTGTCCAGTGGGGGGCGATCCCAAGAACAGAGCTCCCAGGACGGTGAGGGGGTCGGACGATGTGGGCGCTCAGATTCTGTTCGGGGCGCGAAATTGTCGGGTGGGGGGCCCCAATAGCAGAGCTCCCAGGACGGTGCAGGGGTCGGACGAGGTGGGGGGTCAGGGTCGGTCCGGAGCGCAGAATTGTCCAGTGAAGGGTCAAGAACAGAGTTCCCAGGACGGTGCGGGGGTCGGACTTGGGGGGTCAGGGTCGGTTCTGGGCGCGGAATTGTCAGGTGGGGAGGTCCCAAGAGCAGAGTTCCCAGGATGGTGCGGGCGTCGGACGATGTGGGGGGTCAGGGTCGGTTCCAGGCGCGGGCGCGGAGGTCGGACGAGGTGGGAGGGCAGGATCGGTTCCGAGCGCGGAATTTTCGGGACTGGAGGCCCCGAGACTAGAGCTCCCAGGACGGTGTGGGGGTCGGGCGAGGTGGGAGATCAGGGTCGGTTCCGGGCACGGGGTTGTCGAGTGGGGGGGTTCCCAAGAACAAAGTTCTCAGGATGGAGCGGGGGTCGGACGAGGCGGGGGGTCAGGGTCGGCATGGACCGCGGGATGTTCGAGTAATTGGCCCCCAGAACAGAATTCCCGGGATGGTCTTGGGGTCGGAGGTGGGGATCAGGGTCGGTTTTGGGCGCGGAATTGTCGGGTGGGGGGTTCCAAGAGCAGAGTTCCCAGGACGGTGCGGGCGTCGGACGAGGTGGGGGGTCAGGGTCGGTTCCGGGCGCGGAATTGTCGAGCAGGGGGGTCCCAAGAACAGAGTTCCCAGGACGGTGCGGGGGGTCGGAGTTGGGGGGTCAGGGTCGGTTCTGGGCGCGGAGTTGTCGGGGTGCCAAGAACAGAGTTCTCTAGGACGGTGCGCGGGTCGGAGGGGGTGAGGGGTCCAGATATCCTATGCCCAGAGGCTCACAGGACGCTGCCGGTGTCTTGGGTGGTGGGGGGTTCCCGGCGAGATTTTTGTGGAGTGGGGGAGTTCAGAAATCTACGCCTAAAGGCTCAAAGGAGGCTGGCGGTGTCAGAGGTGGTGGGGGTGTCCCGGCGAGATTTTTGTCGAGTGGGGGGTCGAAAATACCTATGCCCGCAGGCTTAAGGAGGCTGGCGGTGTCAGGGGTGGTTGGGGGGTCCTGGCAAGATTTCTGTCGACTGTAGTGCTCTTTGGGGTTACTCGTTGGTGCCTCAAATTGCGTTGCTGATTTTGTTGGTTGCTTGTGCAGACACGACGATTCGATATCAGAGTGAGGGGCCGAACGGTCATTCCTTGTCCCTGGGTGCGTGGCTGAAGTGGGCTTTCGCGATGCGGATTCTTGTTAAGGAGATGTCGTCTCACTCGAGCCTTCTGTTTTTGGATCTCAAGCCTACGCCTGGGATGAAAGGGTGCCCAGAGCAACGCATCCACAGGAAACCTCTGAATACGTAAGCCGTTTGAAGATTCCACAATGGCGAGTTGAGACAACAGGTCATGAGTTCATGCTCGTCAATAGTGAAGGGGTGCACGTAAGGTCAGCGGGTATCGTCCCCATCACCGTCAGCATCATATGCTCCCATGTAGGAATGTCGTTAAACAGTCGTCTCGCTAGATTGACACCAGCGGCATTCAACATACATAGTTCGCACACCATAGTGAAAGGCTGAATGCTCCCACACCGCCCCTGGGTGCGCGACTGAAGCGGGGTTCCACTGGGCTGACTCTTATTGTTAATTTGCTCTTGCCACCATCCCACCCGCGACCCACCCCACGACCCTCCCGCGATCCATCCGCGACCCGTCCCGCGACCCACCCCGCGACTCGCCCGCGAACCGCGGCGCGACCAACTTGCAATCCACTCGCGACCCACCTGGCGACCCACCCCCGACCCGACTTGCCCCGCAGCCTCCCGAGAACCGTCGCGAGCGGCTGATCGGGGGGGGGGGGCTTGGGGAGGGGGGGGGTCAATCATCTCAAAAGACCAGTCATTTTACGCGATGGCGCAGAAGCATGGGGCAATTATTTTGGGGGAGCGAGGGGTTGCATGGGCTTGTGAGAGCTACTGCTCCTGGTGTCAATACACCCGCTTGCGCCCACCTGATGGAGGATCGTTACTATGATGGAATGCGTTCGTCTTGCGCTCCAGCGATTTTTTTGTTCCGCCCCCCTGCGGGCAACCAGTCGCTGCCATCGCGGTCACGATTGTTGTCATTCCCATTGTGGTTCGCATCGTCGTAATCGCCATCATCGCGTGGGGAGTGTCTCGAAAACCTGGTCGCAACGTATGACGGAGCTTTCGAGACGTCTCAACCATTTTTCGAGACGCTTCGTCAGGAGCAACACCAGCACGTCAGCGCCGAGTTTTTCGGCGGGGGGGGGCTGCGGGCAAGACCCGCCGAACCATCTGAAAGTTGGGTTTGAAGTGGCTAGTTCCTCCCGCTCCTCCTCTTTTTTGTTCCGCAGTCTATGCCATGCCATGTCATGCTCCTCTTCCCCCTCCACGTCCTCGTCACCCTCGCTCCCAACCCCTCAACCTCCGCACTCAATTGCCCGTTGGCTCAATTACTTGTTCAAGAAAGTTGTTGGCTCAACTACTCATTTCCACATGAGTAGTCGCGCCAACTACTCATTTTTAAAAAGTAGTTGAGGCAACGGGCAATTGAGTGAGCACGTTGAAGAGGTGGGAGCGAGGTTGAAGTGGACGAGAGGGGGACGAGGAGCAAGGCATGGTATGACATGGGCTGCGAATACATGGACGAGGAGCGGGAGGAACTAACCACTTCAAACACAGGTTTGCTATGTGTCGGTGGGTCTTTCTTGCAGCCCCCCCCCGCCAAAAAGCCAGCTCTGACGTTGTTGGTGTTGCTCCTGACGAGGCGTCTCGAAAACAGTTTGAGACGCCTCGAAGACGCCGCCGTCATAAAATGCGGCCAGGTTTCCGAGACACTCGCCACGGGATGGCGGCGATTACGACGATGTTAACGACAATGGAAATACTAACGATCGTGACCTCGGAAAGAGCGTGTTCTACCGCTGCTGGCGGAAAACCGGGGGGGGTCACTACCGGTTCGAACCCCTCCCCCCCCCCCCCCCCTCCGGAAAACCGGGGGGGGGTCACTACCGGTTCCCCCCCCCCCTCCCTGCTCATGATGAAAAGGGGGGGGGCGGTTCGAACCCCTCCCCCCCCCCCCCCCCCCCTCCGGATCCGGAAAACCGGGGGGGGTCACTACCGGTTCGAACCCCCCCCCCCCCTCGAAAACCGAGTGGGGGTGCGGACAGTGGTGGGGACGGTGTTGGTGGGGACAGTGGTGAGGGGATAGCGGGACAGTGGTGGGGACAGTGGGACAGTGGGACAGTGGTGGGGACGGTAGTGGTGGGGACAGTGGTGGGGACAATGGTGGGAACAGGGGGGGACAGTGGACAGTGGTGGTGACGGTGGTGGTGGGGACAGTGGTGTGGGGACAATGGGAATGAGGTGGAAACAGTGGGACAGTGGAGGGTACAATGGTGGTGGGGACAGTGGTGAAGGCGGTGGCGAGGACGGCGGTGGGACAATGGGACAGAGGTACAGTGGGGACAGTGGTGGGGACAGTGGGGACAGTGGTGGGAACAGTGGGACAGCTCAGTGGGACAGCGGAGGAGTCAGTGGGACAGTGGGGACAGTGGGGATAGTCGGGCAGTGGTTGGGGCCGTGGAGACAGTGGGGAGAGTGGAACCGTGGTGGGAACAGTTCTGGGGACAGCGGGGACAGTGCGACAGTGGTGGGGCCACTGGTGGGGACAGTAGGGGCGGTGGTGGAACCAGTGGGGACAGCGGTGGTGAGGACAGTGGTGCTGGGAACACCAGTGGGGGATGTGATGCGGACGGTGGTGGGGACCGGGAGTCGTTTGCTGGCGGTGAGTAGGGGGGGGGGGGGGGGGGGGGGGGGGGGGGGGGGGGGGTTCGAACCGGTAGTGACCCCCCCCGTTTTCCGGATCCGGAGGGGGGGGGGGGGGGGGGGGGGGTTCGAACCGTAGTGACCCCCCCCGGTTTTCGAGCGGGAGGGGGGGGGGGGGGAGGGGTTCGGGGAGGGGGGGGTTTTGCCGGGGGAGGAGGGGGGGGGGGGGGGAGGGGTTCCAGCAGGGGGGGGGATTTTCGGAGGCGGGGGGGGGTGGCGACCCCCGGGTTCCGGAGGAAAAGGTTGGCAATTTTCCACAGTAAAGCGGCGGTGGATCACGCTCTCTCTGACCTCGATGGCCGCGACTGGTTATCCGCACGGGGCGGAACAAACAAATCGCTGGAGCGCAAGACGAACGCATTCCATCATAGTAATGCTCCCCCATCAGGTGGGCGCAAGCGGGTGTATTGACAACAGGAGCAGTCGCTCTCACAAACCCATGCAATCCATAGCCCCCCAAAGTTTATTTCCCCATGCTTCTGCGTCATCGGGTCTAATGGTCCGTTTTATGAGATGATTGACCCCCCCCCTTTTCTTCAGCCCCCACCCGATCAGCCGCTCGCGACGGTTCTCAGGGGTCTGCGGGGCAAGTCGGGTCGCGGGTGGGTCGCCAGGTGGATCGCGAGTGGGTTGCAAGTTGGTCGCGCCGCGGTTCGCGGGTTAGTCGCGGGGTGGGTCGCGGGACGCGTCGCGGGTGGGTCGCAGGCGGGACGAAGGCAAGAAACAACATGGAGTCAGCCCAGTGGAACCCCACTCCAGTCGCGCACCCAGGGACGGTGTGGGAGAATTGGGCCCTTCACTCTGGTGTGCGAACCACGTAGTTATGTTGAATACCGCTGGTGTCAATCTAGCGCGACTGTCGAACGACATGCTTACATGCTTAAACATATGATGCTGACGGTGATGAGGACTATACCCGTTGAACTTACGTGCCCCCCTTCATTAGTGACGAGCATGAACTCATGACCTGTTGTCTCAACTCGCCATTGTGGAGTCTTCAGACGGCTTTCGTGTTCAGAGGTTTTCTGTGGATGCGTTGCTCTGGGCACCCCTAAG
The DNA here is from genome assembly GCA_963575745.1 of Prorocentrum cordatum. Taxonomy (NCBI): domain Eukaryota; class Dinophyceae; order Prorocentrales; family Prorocentraceae; genus Prorocentrum; species Prorocentrum cordatum. Next base: position 39,334 of record CAUYUJ010015488.1, on the reverse strand, counting down.
GCCATCCCAGGCAGCATAGGCTTGAGATCCAAAAACATAGGCTCGAGGGAGACGACATCTCCTTAACAAGAATCCGCATCGCGAAAGCCCACTTCAGCCACGCACCCAGGGACAAATAATGACCGTTCGGCCCCTCACTCTGATATCGAATCGTCTTGTCTGCACAAGCAACCAACAAAATCAGCAACGCAATTTGAGGCACCAACCGGAACCCCCTAGCTGCACTACAGTCAAGTGGGGGGTCCAAAAGACCTATGCCCAGAGGCTCAAAGAAGGCTGGCGGTGTCAGGGGTGGTGGGCGGGTCCCGGCGAGATGTTTGTCGAGCGGGGGAGGTCCAAAAGATAAGAAGGCTCGCGGTGTCAGGGGTGGTGGGGGTGTCCCAGCGAGATGTTTGTCGAGTGGGGGGATCCAGAAGACGTTTGCTCGGAGGCTCAAAGGAGGCTGGCGGTGTCAGGGGTGGTGGGGGGGTCCCGGCGAGATTTTTGTGGAGTGGGGGGTCCAATGCTCGGAGGTTCAAAGGAGGCTGGCGGTGTCAGGGGTGGTGGGGGCGTCCCGACGAGATGTTTCTCGAGCGGGGGCGGTCCAAAATATTTATATATGTCTGGAAGCTCAACGAAGGCTGGCGGTGTTAGGGGTGGTGGGGATGTCCTGGCGAGATTTCTGTCGAGTTGAATGGTCAAAAAACCGATGCCCAGAGGCTCAAAGGAGGCTGGCGGTGTCAGGCGTGGTTGTAGGGGATCCTGGCGAGATAATTCTCGACTCGGGGAGCCCAAAAAAGTTCTACCCAGAGGCTCCACAGGAGGCTGGCGGTGTCAGGGTGTCAGGGGTGATTTGGGGGGTCCGGGAAACATGTTCGTCGAGTGGGGAGGTCCAAAAAGCCCATGCCCGGAGGTTCAAAGGAGGCTGGCGGTGTCAGGGGTGGTGGGGGGGGTTCTGGCGAGATTGTTGTCGAGTGGGGGGGTCCAAAATCGTATGCCCGGAAGAACAAAGGAGGCTGGCGGTGTCAGGGGTGGTGGGGGTGTCCCGGCGAGATTTGCGTGTGTCGGACAAATTTTTGTCCAGAGGCTCAAAGGAGGCTGGCGGTGTGAGGGGTGGTGGGGGAGTTTCCGGTGAGGTTTTTATTGAGTGGGTGCTGCGGTGGAGGCCCCAAAAATTATGCCCGCAGGCTCAAAGGAGGCTGGCGGTGTCAGGGATGGTGGGTGGGTCCCGGCGAAGTTTTTGTCGAGTGGTTTTTGCAGCTTTGCGTTGGTCGTTCTTAGGAGCTCTGCCCAGAAGTTCCACGAAGCTGGCGGTGTAAGGCATGGTGGGGGCGTGGGGCGTCCTGGCGAGGTTTTTGCAACGTGGGTGGCTCTCTTAAGAACTCAGCCCAGAAGCTCCAGCAAGCTGGCGGTGTCAGGCGTGGTGGGGGGCGTGGGGGAGGGGGGCCCGGCGAGGTTTTTGCAGCGTGGGTGGCTCTCTTAATAACTCTGCCCAGAAGCTCCAGGAAGCTGGCGGTGTCAGGCGTGGTGGGGGCGTGGTGGTGGGGGTCCCAGCGAGGTTTTTGGGGAATTCTGCCCAGAGGTCCCAGAGGCTCCAGGAAGCCGACGGTGTCAGGCGTGATGGGGGGAGTGCCGGCGAGAGGCACGGGGTCGTCCCCACACGCCTCGTGGGGTCGGCGGATCCTATCTATGTTGGGGCATCCTGCAATGTTGTTTTTTCACGCGCTCCACTGGTCAGTTGGGGAGCACCCCGAAGCCATGGTAGTGGAGATTCTCAGGAGAGTGCTGCCAGACTCAGGCCAGGCACAGATGGAGGTAGCCTTGGCTAAAACACCCGAGCAGGCGACCTGGGTGCCTCACGACAGCACGGTCGACGCGATTCCACGCCGCCTGACAGAGGACACGGCGGCAATCAGCTCAATGATTGGGTGGTGGGGTTCCAGTTTGATCGTCATGGTCGTGCTGACGTACGTCTTCGCCTCCAGATACAAGAGCTCGATAACCGATCGGCGGGTGCCATGGCAGGGCTGTCCTCCCGGTGCGGGCCTCCAGCCCACGGGGGGCATCTGGAAGTACGAGACTTGCAAATGCTTGGACGATTGTGACTACTGCTTGTACGGTTTTTACTGTGCCCCTTGCCGGTTCGCCGACACCTACACGATGACCAGCATCGGACCCAGCTACGCTGTGTACATCCACGCGTTTGTGATTGTGCAGGTAATCGGGCAGATCGTGCAACTCGTGGTGGCATATCTCGGAGCGTCCTTGGGTACGAACTTTGGGGACACGGGTCGGTTGGGGTTCCAAGTCGTGGGCGCTGTGAAGGCCTACTGGCTCGCTGGGCAGCGTGCGAAGCTCCGCCAGGCGCTCGGGGACCCAGCGCCAGACACTCACTGCGTTATGGACTTCGTCCTCTACTGGTGGTGTGGCTGCTGCACTGCCATACAGGAGGGCAAGCAGGTGGACGAGATCACCAATACCCAGACTAAATGCTTCCTCCAGTTGCAGCCCATCCAGATGGCGCCCCCTGGGATCCCCGCGGTTGTGGTCGGCCGGCCGGTGGGCGCCCCCGCTGCCCCGGTCGTGGGCACGGTGGTGGCAGACCCCCAGCAGCAGGTCGGTGGGGTGAACTACGGGAACGTCGCCACGGGAGCCAGCGCGACCATCTAGGGGCTGAGCACGTCCCTTCTCCTTGTGGTCCTCCTCCTTCTCCTTACGTATTGTTTCTGTGTCCGTTTGCTCTCCACGCTTGGCATGCCTCGCCGCGACAGGAGGACTCGAGAGAAGTTTGCTGCCTTTTTCCCTACCTAGGCTCTACCTAGAAGGGTTCTTACCCTCTGTCTTAAAGGGGCCGGGGAGTGCTACCCGCCCCGGGCGGTTCCCCCAGGATCCGCCCCGCGGTTCCCCCAGTTGCGTCCCCTTAGCTTAGCGTTGCTTAACTCATCTTAGCTTAGCTTATTCCCTACCTAGGCTCTGCCTAGAAGGGTTCTTACCCTCTGTGCTTAAAGGGCCGGGCAGTGCAACCCGCCCTGGGCGGTTCCCCCAGTATCCGCCCCGCGGTTCCCCCAGTATCCGCCCCGCGGTTCCGCCCCGCGGTTCCCCCAGGGTCCTCCTGGGAGCTTTAGCTTTAGCTTTAGCTTTAGCTTAGCTTTAGCTTAGCTTTAGCTTAGCTTTAGCTTAGCTTTAGTTTACACCCTACAGGATAATTAAGAAAAAGCAACTTCGGAGCCAGGGTCTGGATTTTCTTAACCCTATTTAAGAAAATCTGAGTTCCAGGGTAGACTATTGAGATTTTCTTAAGTATGTAAGATAGACGCCGAAACAAAACAAGAAGAAGGAGGAGGAGGCGGAGGAGGAGAGCATCTGAGCAGGAGGCGGAGGAGGAGGAGGAGGCGGAGGAGGAGGGGGGCATCTGAGCATTTGAATTGATTGGCATCATGTGCATTTCAATTGATTGACATTGTGCATCGCCGTCGGAACCGGAATGGGTTGCTTCATTTCGCTGCTCTTATTTGCTGCTCTTATTTGCTGCTTGCTGCATTTCGGTTGTCAAATTTGCCGCCATCTGCGGCGTTTCCGTGCTCAAATTTGCCGTTTGCAGCGTTTCGGTGCTCACATTTGCTGTTTGCGGCGTTCCTGATGTCAAATTTGCCGTTTGCTCCGTTTCGGTGTTCATGCTGTTTACAGCGCTTCTGTGCTGAAATATGTTGTTTGCAACGTTTTGGTGTTCAAATTTGTTGTTTGCGGCGTTTTTGTGTTCGAATTGGTTGTTTGCGGATTTTCGGTTGTCATATTCGCTGTTTGTGGCGCTTGGGTATTCTAATATATTATTTTATTAAATGATGTTTTATGCTATCATGTATTGATCTCTATAGCCCGGGGTTTCTGTAGATCCAGACCCAGACCGCGGGTTAAGAAAACGGGGTTTCCAGAGTCTGTTTTCTTAGGTTAAAGTTTTCTTAATTAAAATTCCCGGTGTAGCTTTAGCTGATCTTTAGCTGAGCTTTAGCTTAGCTTTAGCTTATAGTTAGCTTAGCTGTACCTTAGCTTTGCCTTAGCTTTACCGTAGCTTTAGCTTAGCTTTAGCTTAGCTGTACCTTAACTTTAGCTTAGAGTTAGCTTAGCTGTAGCTTAGATTTAGCTTGGCTTTAGCTTAGCTTTAGCTCAGCTTTAGCTTAGCTGTCGTTTAGCTTTAGCTTAGATTTAGCTTAGCTTTAGCTTAGCTTTAGCTTAGCTTTAGCTCAGCTTTACTGTTACTACTAATGCTGCTTTCCTAGGGGCTCCAACTCCTAGGTAGGGTCGCACTGGGATATTTTTTTCTGCGCGTGGTCTGCAGCCACGGCGGTCCCGACCTGGGCAACGATCGCAGCCCTGACCTGGCAGGCCGCGCCAGATGTCGATCCCCTGAGCTCAAGGGTCAGGGGAGGGGGTGGTGGCGCAGGGGAAGGAGGAAAACGGACGCGGCTGATCTTGGCTTGATTGCACATTCTGCATGTCGATTTAGAATTACACTGGAGCCCTTCCGCCAAAGAATGACATTAGCTCAACCACGCGGTTGAGTCTCACAGATTTGCTGCCAGAGGTCCTGCAGTGGTAAACGGATCTACAGCTGCGTGGCTAAGTTCACCAGCTTCCACGCGAGACATTACGTTGTCAATCCATGTCTGCTGCCCGTACTGCCGTGGATTGTTCCGGTGCGACAGCAACGTAGCCAGAATGGTTTATCTGTTGCCGGGCCCAGGCAGCCGAACTCGAGAGAAACGCCCGGATTGAAAGCATCCGGTCTTCGGACATTTGGGTTTGGCAGCACCTGGCCTCTTGCTACAGCCACGACGCCTGAGCTGACCGCTCGGGCTCCCGGGCCGCTCCTCGGGCTCCCGTCCCGGAGCCTGCCTGTGGCCCGGGCCAGCCGTGGCCGGAGGAGAGCCCCGCCGCTCCTCACCGTGTGCTCCTCGTGGCGCGACGGCTCTGCCCCGCCCGGGCACGTCCCTCGGGCCGGACGAAAGGGGAAAGGAGGGGTTACGAACTTTGCTGCATGCAGCTGGTTTCGGCCCCACCGAGGGGCCCATTCCTCGATACATGGCCGCCTCCGGCGCCGGGAGGCGCCGGGAAACTCAGCTACGTGAGCTGATTCTCAAACCCCCCCTTTGCTATCCCCCCCTTCTGCCCGACCCGAGTCCCGGCCCGGGCAGGCGCGGGTGAAGTTGCTGGTCCTGGCGGTCGACGCGTGGCTCGACGCCGCCGCGGTCCGCCTGGGCGCCGCGGGCCCCACCGCGCCGCTGACCGACTGGCTGCGCAGGGCCCGCGGCCCGCTCCCGGTGCCCGAGGAAGAGAAGCGTTCGATGCTCGTTTTGGGGACCTTCCTGGGGGCCACCTAATGGATCAGGTTCGACTCAGGTTCGACTCAAGTTCGACTCAGGTTCGACTCAGATTCGACTCAGATTCGACTCAGGTTCGACTCATGTTCGACTCAGGTTCGACTCAGGTTCGACGCAGCTTCGACGCACGAGTGGAGCGAGTGGCTCCAGGAAGGTCCCCAGAATGAGCATCTAAGAAGCGGCATCCACGCAAGCCATTCGGGGGGGGGAGGGGGGGAGGAGGGGGGGGGGCGAACTCAGAGGAGAGAAGGGTACCGATGCCACTACCCGTGCCTCGTTTTCGCCTTTTCGGGCCTCCTGGGAGGCCCTCGATTCTGGTCAGAACGCACCCAGAGACCATGTGGTGACCACACCGCGTGGTGAGTCTTTGGGGATGGTTTTGGGACTCGGGTCATTCTCCGACGGTGACTCGGAGGGTCTCAAAGCCGCGAGATCGCTGGGGATCCCGAGGTCACCACGCGGTCCGTCACCACACAGTTCTGGGGACCCGGAATGACACCCTTGCGACAGAAGACCGTAGACTCGGCGGACAGCCCAGGGGGGGAGGGGAAATGAGAGGGGGCGGGCCTTCCCAGAAGGCTCGGAAGTTCCCTGGCCTTCTGAGAGGTTTCCTAAGCCTTCCGCGAAGATACGGAAAGCCTCTAAGAAGGCCAGAGGGTTTCTGAGAAGTTCCGCCGCCTTCTGAGTGGGCCTCCTCCTCCTCACTTCCCCCCCTCGCTCGCCGCCGATGGACAGCTTTGAGTCAACATGGGCCAGCAGAGAGGGGGAGACAGCGGGACACCACGGGGGACCGCGGGAGACCAAGGCGCCCGACCGACTTCGGATCCAGCGATCCCCGCATCTGTGTTTTCTTCGAAGCGCTTTTAGGGCCGGACCGAGGCATACAATCGAGTTCGGGGAGAGTGCCCTAAAGTTCTTCGCGTGTGTGTGTGTGTGTTGTGTGTGTGCGTGCGTGTTGGGTGTTGTTGTGCATCTTGGGGAGGGTACCCTCGAGTGTTCTTCAGATTGGCTGGCGGAGGGTTTCATGTTTTTGATGGATGTGCGTCTGTCCTAGGTCCGGCAGCATAGGACCCTTGGAGAGAAGCGGTTTGGGGAAATTTCGGAGGTCCGCGCGGATTGATTGGATTTGCGTTGTGACCCTCTGGCGGTGCCTCCAGCGCGGATTGAAGCAATCCGCGCGGACCACCGAAAGCTAATGCTCATTCATTGAGAGAGCCACGAATCAACCCGAATGACACATTGAAGACGTGACCTAACTTAGGTCCCCCCGCTTACATTCGGGATCGTAGCTCTGGGTGGTTTGGTTTGATATATCTGCAGGAAAAACCCCCTATGCCTAATGCGTTGGGCCTCTTAACTTAGGTCGGCTCCCAAAGGGTTAGAATTGTGATGCTGAGGTCCTTGCAAAGGTCCCAAAACGATGATTCGCCAAAAAGTGTAGTCAAGAGTCCAAACCAGAGTCTCGAACAGAGTCTCCAAACGAAAACCGAGTCGCCAAAAACATAAGACAGAGTCTCTAACAGAGTCTCCAAAAATTAAAAATATAAAACAAAGGCTCGAACTCAAAGTCGCACTGAATGGCAACAATGGCGTCAACAAGTTTGGAACTGCTAGCAAGCAGGCTTTTTCATTGCTTACCATTCATGCCGTCTTCTGTTGCTCCAGGTGCTCGCCGCCATGGCCGAGGTGCGGCTGGCCGAGGAGACGCTCGCCAGCGCCCAGGGCTGCGGCGAGAGGTTGCCAGCCACACGCAAGAGTGCCAGGGGAGGAAGGCACCGATACCGCGACCCTTCACTCGCCACGGGGGAAACGGTTTCTGAGGGAAACGGTTCCTGAGGTTTTTCGCCGTTTTTAGCTTTCCAGGGCCCTCCATGGGTCCCTGGACTGTCGGAAATCGATTCAGGATGAAGAATTGGTCCTGGGGAAAGACCCCAGGGTCCAGGACCCGTTTCCCTCAGGACCCGTTGCCCCAATGCTATGACTCGTTTTCGCCTTTTTGGGCCTCCTCGTCGCCGCGGCTGGATCTGCCTCAAACGGAAATCACCCCCGGATAGGTTCAAGGAGTAGCGGTATCGGTGTTGCTTGATTCTCAGAGTGACCTTTCTCTGCAGCCACGTGCGAACCCTATCCCTGCGGGTCCAGCCGATGTTGGGGCAGCGGCGTCGGGCACCCCCGCTGGGGGTCGCTTGGCCGCGGACATCCTTGGAAGTATGAAATATGACCTGCAGGGGTAGGATTCACATGTGGTTACCTACCCTCGCCGTAGTGGCCTCTGGTGCGCGGCTTTCGTCGGGCGCGAGGGGGCCAAGCCACAGAGACGCTTTCGTGGGTTGCTGGAGGTTTTCCTGCGTCAGGATACGTTTCAGCAATTGCGCCTCGCCGAGAGCGTTCCGCCGGGGGGGGGGGGGGGCATTCGCCAGGGTGCCCTCTGGCGCGCTGCTTTCGCAGGAGCAACGACGGGGGAAGGGCCCATCCCGCCCAGGAACGCGCGGTTTTCCCATGGGGGCCCGATCTATCGGCGATGCATCGTCGATTCCACGTCACTGTTCCCCCCCGGACAATTATGCGGGCCGCTGCTGTCGCATCGCATGCGCCCATCGGCAAGCCACTTACCAAAGGCCACTCTTGCCTGGGGCCTCTCTTGCGTGCAGCCGAGGCTGGAGCAGCTCACGTCCATCTTCGAGGATTGAAGACGAAGAATTGGCACAGCAGGGCGCACCGTCTCTGATGTCCGCGCAGAGCTCGTAGACCGGCGCCAGGCATCCTCTGGCGACGCCCCTGGCGCGCCCCTGGCGCGCGGAGCGCGCCAGGGAGGGGGGGCACTGGCGCCGATGTCCGAGAGATCCGCACGGCCCAGGGCCCAGCTTCTCCTCCAGAGCCGGTTCCTGACCGCCCCCGGGACCCGTCGGGGGCCCGCGAGCACCGAAAAGCACCACCCGCCAAACCACCCCAACCCATGATGGGCCTGTTCTCCACCGCTGCCACCACCGTAAGTTGGAGGGGGGAAGCAGGACGAGGAGGAGGAGGAGGAGGAGGAGGACGAAGAGGAGGAGGAGGAGGACGAAGAGGAGGAGGAGGACCCCCTCCCCCTCCAACTGATGTTGGTGGTGGTGGTGGAAAACAGGCCCATCAAAGCCAACCCGAAGGCTTCAGAGTGCCCTCCATTTCCAGCGGGGGGGGGTCGGGGAACATTGAGAAAACACATGTGGAACCCGTACCCCCCGTTCCCCCCACACACACACACACACACACACACACACACACACACACACACACACACACACACACACACACACACACACACACACACACACACACACACACACACACACACACACACACACACACACACACACACACACACATACATACACACACATACACACACAGAGCCGCACCTGGACGGCGCATCGGCAAGAAAATTGGCTACGTGAAACACGTGCATTAGAACGGGATTCGTGCACACGCGCCCCTGCAGTGCCGTATCCCCCCCAAAAAAACTCGAAATTTGTGTTTTCAGGATGGGTTGGGGTGGTCTGGTAGGTAGTCAGAAAACGGCCGAACCCCCCAGCTCGATTGATTCCTCACGCGAGGAGGTCTCGGGTCTCCAGCGGCCGCTCGGGACGATTTGGGCACCCCTTGCCAGAACGCTCTCGAGCGAGGCGCAGCTGCTGGAAAGCATCCCGAGAGCGAGAGAACCTCAAAGAGCACACAAAAAATCCAAGACCACGTTGTGCATATCTGGGAAAGTGTACATGCCGAGGCCTCTGATAACGAAACTCACGACGTACAACAGGCTGTCTTCTTAGACAACCGCGCCACCCAGGGCCTAGCTCCCCTCCGCCTCCGCCAAATTCTGCCACCTTCCTCCTCGCCCTTGCCTTCCTCACCATCTTCTACCTCCTTGTATCTTTTCGCCCTCCTCGCCCTCCTAACCCTCTACATGCCTCCTCCTCCTCTTCCCCCTCATCATCATCATCGTCATCATCATCATCATCATCATCATCGTCGTCGTCGTCATCATCATCAGCATCATCATCATCACCACCATCATCATCATCATCACCATCATCATCATCAACATCACCATCATCATCATCATCATCATCAGCATCATCATCATCAGCATCATCATCACAGTCACCCTCCTCACTCTCCTCTGCCCCCTCCTTGCTTTTCACCCTCCTCCTCTACCTCCTGACCTTCCTCCTGGGACACCCGTCTCCCTAGCGTTGGCCCCCTGGCCAGCCTGCTCTAGCCCTCGTTCTTCATTACTTACCAAACTACCCAGACCCAAGCCGAAGATCCCAGACCCCCAAAATTTTGGGTGGGTGGCTGTACGGGTTCAATCGTGTTTCCCCAGTGTTCTGGAGTGACTTCCCACCAGAAATTGACGATCCCAACGGTGACTTCGGGTTGGGTTGGGGTGGTTGGGTCGGTAACCAGTCAGCTCTGTTGCCTCTCCCTGTTCGAGCACATCGCGCTGCGCAGAACGCGACATTTGCACGACGGGCCCGCGTGGAGGGAGCACACACCGCACAGGAATGGCCAAAGGGTGGCGGCCACACCTCGTGGAGAGCAGCACTGGCCAACTCCACACCAGATTTTGCACGGACAGCGTCCTGGATCCGAAGTTCTTCTCTTCAACAGATACCGGCACGACCGAGATGGTTACCGAAGCAATAAGGACGATGCCCAACAGCAGTTCCTGCTCATTGAAACAGGACTGGCTGTCCTCGCCGCCGCGGACGTTGTCCATTTGAGACAGGACCGCCTGCCCAACAGCGGCCGCAGTCGGTTTTGGACAATACTTGTTCTTGGGTATCGTACTCATTTTTCCCGTACCCGTTTCGGGCGTCCAAAAGATAGGCACAGGAGGAGAGGGAGCGCCCCCCTTCACCAGAGCATGCTAGCTGTACCTCGAAACGGATTCCCGTGAATGAGTTCCGCCTCAAGCCAAGGAATCCCGCGGCGGTAAGCCGTTTCTCCATTAGAGGCGTCCAAAGAGGGCCTTGCCTTCGGGGGCTGAAGGAGTTGCCATCTCTTCTTCGGCGGGAGGGCGGCGGAAGGCGGCGGAAGTAAAGCGAGGCTACCTCCACCGGCGGAAGCCGGCGGAAGTAAGAATTGGTTCCCCAAGAGGTGGCAACATTTTTTGGTGTTTGGTTTTCGGAATCGGCCATGTCGTCTCCTCTTCCTTGCGGTATTCGTGGTGTTGCCTCCTCTTCCTTGGATTGGGCTCTTGCCAGCCCGCGTCCCAGACCTCCCACTGGTCGAGCGCTTCTCGATGCTCCGCCTGCCGCGCACGGGTCCGCAGGCTTCCTCCCCGCAGCAGATGATCTCGTGTTCCTCGCTCTCCAAGATGAGTGCTCGTCATGACCCTTCGTCTTGTTGTGCAGTCGGGTGGCGTGCTGGACGTGCCCGATCCTGTTGGACATCCGGCACTGCAGGCCCGGGAATTCCTGCACCGGTGTTGTACGATCCGTGCAAACGACGGGAGGCCTCATCGCTCTCGTCCGCCGAAGACATCCCCGTCTCTCCTTTTGTCGTCATCCCTGGCCCCGGAGGGTCAGCATCGCGTTCGCTCGACGCCGCTGCGTGCGCAGCCCCTGCCTTCACCACCGCCACGTGGGGTGGGCCTTGGCCCTCGCGCGCCTCTGCGTGACTTCCCATCCGCCTTCTTCCTCTGCCCCCGGGGCCTGGCGCGCCTCCCGCAGCGCTGCAGGCAGCTCCTCCGCAGAGGCTCCAGTCGGCTGCGTCGCTGCTGTGCTGTACTCCTGGAGCCACCGGTTGTACTCCTGGAGCCACCGATCGCAGTTTGGAGCTGGGAAGGATGACCAAGGGCGAAGACGAAAAACTTGTGAACCGAGCCAATCACGAGGTACGGCCGGGGCGTTGGTTCATGAATGTGCGAAGGAGGCTTCAGACCCCCGAGGGTTCTTTGTCTGATGAGGGCGGCGGTGATACCCATGGCCCATCACGGCTGCAGTTCCACTGGCTTCCAGACCTTGAGTTCCTCACCCAATGGTTCCTTATAAGATCGAGGTCGGTTCGGGGAGGGCACCCTAATGTTCTTCGGTGTTGCTAGATGTTCTGGTGTATCCTGGGGGAGGGCAGCCTCGAATGCTCTTCAGTTACTTGGGCGTAACTAAAGTCCCATTGGAAACACGGAAGACCTCCAGACGACCCAGACAAGATGACTGGGCGGCCCCATGGCCCCAAGATGGTTCCACGACGGCCTCAGACGGGCACGAAGATGACCTCGGGGCGACCCCAAGAAGACCCCGTGGCCCCTGCAGGATCCAGACGCAGCGTCGAAATGGCCTGGGGCCGAAGCCAAGATGGCCCAAGATGTGAGCGATGCCCTGGAGACCAGGCGCGGTGGCCCCAGAGCGACCCCGAGGTGGCCGGGGCATTCCCAGAGTACAACACCATAATCTTAAGATAACCTGGAATTGATTTCAAGATGACCTCAAGCCGACCCGAACACGTCATACATTGGCTGGATTGGGTCGCGCCGCGGGGTTTATCCGGACCCTATTTTTTAATGGGTTGGATCTATGGTTGGCTGGACTAAGACTATATAATTAAATGGGGGAAGTGCTCGCCAAGGATCCCGCCGAGACCACGCAAGAGGGCTATCTTGCTAGGCTTCTAGGGGGAGAGGGGGGTTCAATGCATCCTGACCCTCAACCCCGTCGGGGCCGTTGCCAAGAGGGGTGCGACGTAGGCGAACACACACTGCCATCGGGCCCAACTCAGAACACTCAAGGAACTTTCGGAGCGGCGATGTATGGCCGCGGGAGGGCCTCATGCTCTTGATGGATGCTCTTCTGTCCCAGGCCCGACTGCAAGAGATCGCGATCAGCTGCGATCGAGGCTCCAGTCGGCAGCGCCGCAGTGGCGGGGCCCGCCTCCTCCTCCCCTCGCCGTGGCAGCTGCCGAGTGGGCCGGACCTCGGCGCCCGAGCGCACGAGGACGCGCGCCGCCGCCCAGACAGTGCGCCGAGCAGCGCTCTCGCGAGCACCGCGGCGCGGGCAGCGGCGCCGAGCAGCGCCGCCGGATCCACGGCCGCCACGGTTGCCCCGCGAGTCCAGGTTTGCGGCAGATCCGCTGCAGCTAGCACCCAGCTTCTCCAGGCCTCCAAGATGGGGTCCGAGTAGAAGGGGTCGGAGCATCGCGTCGCATCGCCGATGCATCGCCGATGCGGCTCGATGCGGAGAACGATTTCCTCCACGACGACGGCGCCGATGCATCGCCGACGTCGCCAGTCCATCGCCAATGCATCGGCGATTCATCGCAGATGCATTGGCGATGCAGCGCGATCTCTCGACCCCATCTACTCTGACCTCATCCAGGAGGCCTCTAGCTTCGGAGGAACGATTTCCCTTGTCGTTCTCTTCGCGTTTGGGCTTTCCGCTTCAGGCGGTAGGTCGCGTTGGGCACCTCCGCGGGGCCGTGGGCTTGTGGCGAAGGTGCTCATGTTTTTCCACAAAAATATCCACGACACCTACGGCGAATCACTGCCGCCCCCTGCCTTTTAGGATGCGCCTATGTTTCGGCAACGCTTGGCCAGGTTATCGGACCATGCGTTCCTCCAGCTGTGATGGAAACGCTCGGGGGAACACGTGGGGGGAGAGGTGGTGGAGGAGGAGGAGGAGGAGGAGGAGGAGGAGGAGGAGGAGGAAACCGCGTTTTAGCCTGATGGGCCACTCTCGGGGCCGCCTGACTGCTTTCTGGATGCCTCTGGGAGGCCTCTTGGGGTCTCTTTGGGCCTCTTGGGGGTCTTTGGAGGCGTCTTTGGGGTCGCTTTGGCTGTCTTAGAGCGTCCCTGTTCCGTCTGACGCCGTCGGAATTGGTCTATGGGGCCTCCTTGGGCCGGCTTGGGGCCTCTTCGGGCGATTCAGGCCATTTTGTAGGCCATGTTAGCCGTCTTGGAGGCCATCGTTGACCGTCTTGGTGCCATCTTGGGGCCGTCTTGGGGGCCTCTTGGGCCGTTGTGGGGCGATCTTGGGGGCGTCTTGGGCTGTCATACCAAAAGGAAACCCATGAGTTTGGCTTCGTCGGGCCCTCCTGGAGGACGTCTTGGGGGCCTCTTGGGCCGTCTTGGGCCGTCTTGGAAGCTTTTTCGGAAGACTCGGAGACATCTTGGAGCCATCTTGGGCCGTTTGGGTGGCTTCTTCGGCGAACTTGGCGGCAACTTGGACCATCATGGGCCATGTTGGAGACCATCTTGGGCCAACGTGACCATCTTAGAAGCCATCTTGAGCCGTCTTGTTTTTTTTGTGGACGTTGTGCTCGTATGGGGGCCTTTCGGGTGGCCAGCGGGACGGGCCGACGCCCCAGGGGGAGTTCAATTGGAAAAGAACCATGATCAAATCGTAAGAAGTCTAGCGCGAGGGGGTGGCGGATCTAGTGGCCTTCGGCCATTCTTGCCCTCGTGCCTAGGTTGTGGGTTCGGAGGCCTCTTGGATGTTCGGTGGGATATCGTGGGACGCATCTCGGGGGTCTCTTGGAGGCAGTTTAGAGGCCTCCTGAGGGCCGTTCGGGGTCTTCTTGGGGCCTCTTTCTGGGCCTCTTGAGGGCCAAGAGTTGGGGGCCTCCTGGGGGCTTCTTGGGGCGGAAGGCTTGATTTGTATGTTCGTGTCCCCCCTCTTTTGGGCACCTCTTGGGGCAGTCTTGGGGCTCTCTTGGGCCGTCCTGGGCGCCTCTTGTGGCATTCTGGGGCCCTCTTGGGCAGTCTTGGGGCCTTCCAGGGGGCCTCTTGGACCGTCTTGGGGCGGTGTTCGGGGCCTCTGGGGCCACCTTGGAGCGTTGGAAGCCCGAAAACGCGCGAACGCGAACACCAGTGAAGGCCACAAGGAGAATACGTGATGCTTGCATATTGTGGCCCTCTCGGAGGTCCTCTTGGAGCGTTCTTAGGGCTTCAGTGGGGCATCTTGGGCCGTCTTGGGGCTATCTTGGGCGCCATGGAGCGCTCTTGGGCGGTCTTGGAGGTCTCTCGGACCCTCTTGGGCGCTTCTTCGGGCCCCCTTGGCCCGTTTTGGAGCCCTCGGGTGAACCCATCATGAGCAGCGAGTGCGCGTGTTCTGAATCAAATCAGCAAAGCGGCGCTCTGCTAACGAGAGGAGGGGCAGTGAACGCGCACATGCTCTGAGTCCACTTAGCAGAGCGGCGCTCTGCGAATCAGAGCCCGAGCAGGGTGGGAAGCCTTGTGCTGAGGCCAAATGATTATACATAAAAGACACCCAACAACTTGGGAGAGGACATAAGTTCGAAGGGCCAGGAACATTAGGGATAACCAAGGATCTGCTCTGCAGGTGTATCGAACCAAACCGCCCAGATGTATGATCCCCAGCGCGAAGACGGCTGGGGTTCGACGCCAAGTCACCCGCGGGGGCGCGAAGATAATTTCGCGCTTCGCGGACCGCTGCCCGAGCCAGAGCGGTTGCCCTTGTCAAGGGGGGGTGGGGGCGGCGCGAGGACGCGAAGATGACCGCGCGTCGCGCACCGCGAGGCACAAGGGCGTGACGATTCAGCAGGCACGTCAAAACAGAACGCTGCTCAACCTCCTCCTCCTCCTCCTCCTCCTCCTCCTCCTCCTCCTCCTCCTCCCCTCCTCATCCTTCTCCCCCTCCCCCTCCCCTCAACTTCCTCCTCCCCCTCCCCCTCCTCATCCTCCTCCCCCTCCCCCTCCCCCTCCTCCTTCTCCTCCTTCTGAATCGTCACGCCCTCCACGGAAGTCTCTCATTCCCCGATCGCCCCAGGGACCCACAGGAGCTCAGGGGCACCTCAGGACCCTCCAAGATCGATCGACGACGAGTGTGCTCCTAGATCTCTGATAGCAGGAGTTCTCGAAGCACGTGCCGACTGCAGGGAACCTGAGTCCCGAAGCCCAGCGACACGCCGCGCACCAGCGTTCTCCTCCCTCACCAGCGGCGAACATATCCGTATCCGCGCCCTCGCGGTCTGGACTCCAGGGCGCGATCCCGCGGATACGCGGTTACATGGATACGCTCCGCGCGGGGTCATTTGCAAACAAAGCGCCCAGTATCCGCGGGGTCGCGGCCCAGGAGCCCGGGTCGCGAGGCCGCGGACACGGATATGTTTGTCGCCTGCGATTCCGCGCCAAGGACCTCCAGACGCCTGGGGGGGGCTGCTTCGACTCCGCAGACCGGCTGCTGCGGGAGCCGCCCGTCGGCTCCTCCTTCGGGGGACCCCCAAGAGCGCGAGGGCGGCTGTTGAGCCAGGGGGGGCTCGGGATGCTCCAGACCCCCTCCCATTGCGTGGAAATCTGAGATCTCCGAGTTGCAATCGGCTTGTTTTTCCTTGATTTTGGGCCTCCGCGGCCCGTTACCGGGACCCCGCTCCATCCAAAATGGACTCGGGGTACAAAATTATCCCCAGGGAAGGGGTCGGGAGTTCATGGGCCGCGGATTGAAAAACACACAACCGAATGAATGTCCTCGATAATCACAGGATGGGGATATTGAAGTTCGGGGCTCCAGAGGGACAATCAATTTTTCCTTGAGGGATACTGAGCGAAACGTGATAAAGACTATGGTATGGCGATACCCTGGAGGGGTCCATGAAGGGGCCTCCCTGGAGAATTGTGCCAAAATGGGACCTTTGAGAGATACGAAACAGCGCGTTCTGTGGTCGTCTGGGGGGGGGGTGGTGCTTGGAACCTCCGCCAGACACCCCCCCCCTGGATGGAGGGGGTGGGGGTCGAACACCGCCCCCCTCTCCCTCCCTCTCCTCTATCCTCGGGCCGGCGCCTGCGTCGGCGGCGGCTGGCGGCGGCTGCGGGGACGACGATTTCGTTTTCTGGGCCGGCGCTGGCGCCTGCGGCAGCGGGCGGTGGCGACGGGGAGCGTCGACGAGGACGTGGTGGTGGTGGAGGTGTGGTGGTTTGTTGTGGTGGTGGTGGTTGTGGTGGTGGTGGTTGTTGGTGGTGGTGGTGGGTGTGATGGTGGTGGTGGTTTGGTGGTGATTTGTGGTGGTGGTTTGTGGTGGTAGTGGTGGTGGTGGTGGTGGTGGTGGTGGTGGTGGTGGTGGTGGTGGGTGGGGGTTGTGGTGGTGGTGGTGGGGGTGGGGTGGTGGTGGTGGTGGTGGTGCTGGTGGTTTGGTGGTGGTATGGTGGTGGTTTGTGGTGGTGGTGGTGGCGGCGGTGGTTTGTGGAGGTGGTGCTGGTGGTGGTGGTGGTGGCGGCGGTGGTGGTGGTGGTGTGGTGGTTTGTGGTGGTGGTGGTGGTGGTGGGTTGTGCTGCTGGTAGTGGTGGTGGTTGTAGCGGTGGTGCTGGTGGTGGTGGTGGTGTGTGTGTGTGTGTGTGTGTGTGTGTGATTGTGGTGGCGGTGGTAGTGGTGGTGGGTTTTTGTGGCGATGGTGAAATGTGGTGGTGGCGGTGGTTGTGGTGGTGGTGGTGGGTTGAGGCGGTGGTGGTAGTGGTTGCGTGGTGGGTTGGTGGTGGTGGTCATGGTGGGTTGAGGCGGCGGTGGTGGTGGTAGTGGTGGTGGCGGTGGTACTGGTGGTAATCGTCACTGCGTCCCCGCCGGCGCCAGCGCCGGCACTGCTGGCCGCCGCTAGCGCCGGCGCACTGCTGGCCGCCGCTAGCGCCGGCGCCGGCGCCAAAGGGGGGGGTTGAACACCCCCCCCTTCTTAGGCTGCCTTTGGTCATCGTCGCTGCGTCCCCGCCGTCGGCGCTGCTGGCAGCCGCCAGCGCCGGCGCCGGCGCCGAAGTGGGGGGGGCAGAGGGACTTTTGAACCCCCCCCACCCCCTGGGAGGGGCGGGGGGGGGTTCGGGAGGGGGGAGGTTTGGTGGGGAGGGGAGCCCCCTCGGTTTTGATCAACGGCGCCGAGTGCTGGGGGGGGCCCCCCCCCGCTTCGAAACGCGCCGCCGAATGCTCAAGGCAAGCGCCCGTGAAACGTTCTCTCGGAGATACCGATGATGATGCCGATGCTGATGGTAATGGGAATAATGGTGATGCTGATGATGATGATACTGCTACTCATGGTAATCATATTCAATATATGTTTATTTTTTTCCCCACTGACGCTCCCCACCGCCGACCAAGACCGCTTGGCCAAAGAAAATCTTGATGTTGGTGGGAGAGGGGGGATGCTTTATTAGTGGGGGCATGCGGTTGCCCGAGGATGTGTAGGTCCGCTGCGAAACACAGCACGACGGACGGCGTTTGTCCATTCTCGGCCTAGGGGGCCCTTGCGGAACCCCGGGGCCGTCAACAAAACTAATTTGGACGAAGAGACGGTCTTGGGGAAGGGGTCCAGTCCTCTAAATTTCGGGGGTCGGCATGCACAAATCATTGAGTGACCGCTCGGTTTTTGGACTTGGGCCGATCTCCGAGGACTCTGGGGCCTTGGATGTTCCAAAACCGTGCGGTGATGGACCGCGCGGTGGGGTATTTGGGGATTGTGAGGTCACCGCGCGGTCTGTCACGGTAATGTTTTTGAGCCCCCAAGAGGCGGGAGGATGGAAATTTCAGATTCACGAGCAGGGCTGAGGGCGTGAGGACGAAGGCGGGAGAAGCCTAAGATCGTGGCGTCGCATTTTTCTCACATCAAGCGTTTTCGCCCGGTTTCGATGCTGGGGGCCCTCGCGGATCGATCTTGTTCGGAAAGTACCACAGACAGATGGGGCAGGGCTCCCGTCACGACTTCTCGCGTCTTGGGACCTTCTGGCGTCACACACGGACACGGATGGGGGCGGAGGATCGCGCCGCATCACCGATGCATCGGCAATACCGCGCGATTGGAGCCTGATCTGTTACGTTATTCCGCCGTCGCCGATGCATCGGCGATGCCGCACTGCCATGGGACCCCAGAACTCCGACGTCATGATTTGATCCAAACGTCGATCCCCAGAGGTCTGGACCCCTTCCCTGGGACCGGTTCTTCATCCCGCGGGGCCCGGTGAGGGCCTTTGGAGGCCGAGAACAGCAACAAAACCGTTCATCATATGTTTGTCGCAACGAGAGGAGGTCTGAGGCACACCGAAAATCCGACGTCACGAAAAACAAAACAACACTGTTAAAGAACTCGACTGGAGCCCTGGACCCTGTTTTTTCTGCGGCATTTTTCGAGCCCGATCGATCCGCGAGGGTCCCGGGGCCCGCGACTAGGCAAAATCGACGTTTGAGAACACATGCGCACATGCAACGCCAGAATCTCAGGGACCGCTTTGGGACCCTCAAAGATTTCCTAAACCAATGCCGGCGGCGCAGACGCACCCTGGCAGGTGCACGCCGCGGTCGCCATTACCAATACCCCCCTGCCCGAATCCCACCCAGGGTAACAACCATTACCTGGGAAAGATAAACAAAAAACAAACCAACAAAAACATGCCGTCAGAGACCCCGGAACCTTTGAAGCCGACGACTGGCGTTTGCTAAACGGCTTTGCGAGCGTTTATTGAACAGCCTTGCCCAGTTCGATTCCTTCCCTCGGTGCGTTTACCAAACGGCTTCGCTTGTCGGGGTGCTTAGCATGAGGGTGGATTTCCTGCTCTCTATCGAAGGCTCCCTGAATCAGCTGAGGGCCCAGCTGCTGCTCAGCCACGCGGGCCGCCGCTGCCGGCTGCGCACGGCCTCGGGGCGCCGGGTGGACGGCATCTTCGTGCCGTGCGCGCACGGCAAGGACTTGCGGAGGGGCCTGCACGTGGGAGTTGGCTATTTGCATCGCACGCCGATCGCTGCCTTTCTACTTCAATCGTCGCGTGCTTTTTCCTTTCCCTTCCTCTTCAGGGGGCGGGCGGAAGCCCAATCTAGTTACTTCGAACGATTTACTACTTCATGTTTCCAGCCACTTCGTCCGACCGACGTGCACGGGCCCTGAGATCCGCGCGCTGCGTTTTTCGTCGCTGCGGGCGATGTTTTGACTTCGTTTCGGGCCCCAAGGGCCATCACAGGTCGATCGGGCTCGAGAAATGCCGCAGACAGATGTGATAATTACAGGGCTCCGGTCGAGTTTTGTGTGTGCAGTGTTGTATTGCTCTTCGTGACGTCGGATCTCAGGGATGTCCCAGCCTTCTGCCGTTGCGACAAAACCGCGAAGCACCTTTTTGGGCCGCTTTCGGCCTCTGTTGGCCCTCACAAGGATTCGAACCATCAAAAAACAATCCGGGATGTAAAGCCGGTCCTTGTGAAGTGGCTTAGACTTCCAGGGGCCGAGGGCCACCTCGCCACCAGTATCAGGCCGGGGCTCCTCGAGGCTTGGCAACGCGTCGCTGGCGACCCGGACGGCCAGCCGACTCGGTGGTGCCGCGAGGGTGGTCTTGCAGGCATCCGTGCTTTCCCAGAGCACCGGGGCGTCTTCCCGCTTTGTCGACGACGAGATCGACTGAGACGCGGAGGAAGTCGAAACCGAGGCGGACCTGGCCAACCACGAGACTGTCGAGGACGACGAGGTCGCGGAGCTCTTCCGGGACCACGAGAAGAAGGGCTTCGCGTTTGGTTGCAGATCAGAGGGCGAGGTAGCAGAGTTTCTGGGCGAGCCTCCGGTGGTCAGCCGTGTCGAGGTGAGCAGGAAGCTCAGGCTCGGCAAGGTCAAACACCAGATTGTGCTCAATTGCAAGCGAAGCGGACTCACAGCATCTTCTTGGAGGTCAGAGCGTGTGGAGACCTTCGATTTTACGGGGATCGACGTAGACGCGAGCTAGATCCCGCTGCTGCCGGCAGAGAGGAAGTTCTTTGTCGCAACGCTGCGTTCTCGGTGCTTCGTCTTCTTCAGGGCCACCCAGGAATCCCATGGGGCCCCGCTCCTCCGGGGCACATGGCGGCGTTGATCTCGAGGCCCACGCAGGGGGCGCTTATGCAGCACAGGGCGAGGCTGAACGGCTACACGGGCGACCCCGTAGCCGCGGTCGCGGGCCGCAAAGAGTAGAGGCGCCATTGCGTGGCGATGGCCATATTGTGCTGGCCTCCGGCCAGTGCCGCCGATCTGGGGCGCTCTGGATAATGGTGATGATGTTGATGATGGTGATGGTGATGTTGATGTTGCTGTTGATGATGATGGTGGTGATGATGATCATGATGCTGTTGATCATGGTAATGGCCATGGTGAAGAGTATGAAGATGGTGATGGCGACGACGAGAATCAGGAATGTGATGCTGGTGATGGTGATGATGGTTGTGATGATGACAGCGGTGTGCCCACAATGATGCTGATAATGATGACCGTGGTGTCGATGTTGATGATGTGAATCTCCGGGGTGCGGTCGGGAGGACGTAAGAGTGAAAGCAGGGAACGTCGGAAGCTTGAGAAGGAAAGAACTTCCCTTCCCCCCCCCCAACACACACACACACACTTAACAATTCAGAGGAATTTGCAGATGTTTGCCTCTCGGGGCCCTCTCGGGAAGGCTCGTGGGGCTCTTGGGGCGTCTCGAAAGCTTCTCGGTCCGTCTTGGGGCAATTTGGGCGTCTTGGACCGATCGTTCGGTGGTTGGGGGCTTTCATGGGCCGTTTTGAGGGCCTCTGGGGGCCCTGTTGGCCCGTCTTGGGCCTCTCTTGGGCTCGAAACAAATCATGTGGGAACATTCTGGGCCCCCGAGGGCGCGCTGGGAGCCCCAAGAGATTTGGACATTTGGGGTCAGGGTCCATTAAGAACCCTCAGGCTTGAGGATTGAGGCTCCGGGGATTGAGCAAGGGACCTGGGGAAGCCTCTCGGGGGTCGTATTGGATTGGGTCCTCTTGGGGCCTCTTTCGGGCCTCTTGGGGACCTTCTGGGGCCTCCTGGGGGGACCCGTCAGGCTCAAGCATTTAGAGAAGTCTGTGGGTTAGTGGCACCCATATTCCGCCTCCTGCCAGAGCGCCACCGACATGGCGCCGTGATGTGGCCCAGCGGGGATGTCCAGATTACGCGCGTTGGGCTGGAATCTTCAGGCCGCAACAGGCGACCGACTAGAGGAGATCATCACCGAGCTGCGGAACTTCGACGCGATGCTATTTGCTGGAACGCAGGCCGCGGACTTCAGGCAGAATTGCACTGGAAGCTCGGTTTTGAGATCACGGATTGCTGGTCGCCTCGTCCTGAATGCACCGTAGGGCCCCCCCCATGGCCAACGCGCGTTGTGGTTGTTCAATTATCGTGGGGGGAGGGCTTCGAGAGGACCACGTTGTACGCAGTTGGTCATCGCCAGCTGAAGCACGAGGGCGGGCCATCGCGGCTCGACTGAAGAGAGGACGGCAGGACCTTTCAGCAGCATGTATTTCCCGCCGAGTGAGTTTGGTTTTGTTAAGAAGAAAAACTATGTTATCACAACTCGGGTGCTTCGTGGCTGGCTTCGAGATATTCTCGCCGACCTCCCTGCACGATGCATCCCGTATTTTCTGTGGCCTCAACGACGGGATGGGCCTTCAGGAGAATTGCGGTGGCATCACATATTTAAAAGGTGCAGCGGCCGGGGTAGGATCGGTGGAACGCATGTCTCGTGGATCTAGAGAGTTACTTCGTAAGGTTTTGGAGCAGCATCGTCTGCTGGGAGGCAATCCATTACCAAGTGGCTCGTCTCCCACATCATACGGCGGCGGCGGGAAATGCTTTCGAATAGACTACTTTATTTACCCTCGGGCTGTTGATGAGATGGTGATCAACTGTGCAGTGGTGCCGCGCCTGGGATCAAAATTGCAGTTGCAACCTGGAGAGTCGCCCAAGGACCACTTGCCGATCGTGTGCGCGCTAAGTTATGAGAAGCATAACCCCACGCCACCTCAAGCAACGCAGACGAAGTGGGATAGAGATTTATTGGCGCAGAGACTTATGCAAAAACAGCTGAAGCGTGATTCCATTGAGTCTGTAGCGGCCAAGTTATCCCGAGTGGACCCTCGCTATATGAAAAAGGTATCTCGTCTGACGAACTTTTTGAGATGTTGGAAGCTACGGTTGTGGGGGCTGGTTCTGAATTTTACAGCGCGTCGGCAAGAACGTCACCTTGTGAAGATTATAGTGAGTATTGCACTACCCGTCGTGGAGTTCTACGGCAGCGTCTCGAAGCTCGAGCTGGTAAATTTCAGGCCCCGGGCGCGGCGATGGACTCCATCGATGCGTAGCTTAAGTCCCTGAGCCAGAAGTTAGAAAAGGAACGCAGACGCTACAATCGGCGACGGCGTGATCGGTCGGCTGCAGAGGCTAACTATACGTGGTGCCAACGCAAAGCGGCGGAAGTAATGAGACTTTCGCGAGCGGCTTCGAGGACCAGAACCGGACCAAAGGAACGTGATTGTGCACTTGTACGCCCAGCCCCCTTCCTTTCTTCGGACCAATGGATGTCAGCGCGGCAGTTGTCTAGCCCTGAAGGAGGCGTGGCAGTTCAGAAATGTGAATGGGAACCCATGCGCGCTGATCGAGACGGCCATTTCAAGCGGTTGCCAGACGCCGAGCTTTTCGAGCAGGCTGGCGCCGACTATACTGCGATCCTATGGAGTCTCATCCGTGGGGGGAAGAGGAAGGCCGTGCTTGCGGACGCGGCGCCGCTGGAGCTGTGGCACATGTTATTTCTGCCAAAGCCCAGGCCTGCTCTCCTGCAGAAGCAGGGTCTGGGCAGCGACCCAGCCCCGCCGAGCGCGCAGCACTTTCAGTTCGATCTCAATGTAGGTTTGACAAAGACGCGCATGCACGCGCAGACCCCCCTTGCACTGGCACTTGAGTGAGGCATGCGGTTTGCGCAAATCGGCCCTGCCAGGGCCCAGAGGACGTCGAGCCGTGCACCTTTTGGCGGTCCGGGGGAGAGGCAGCTTCTCAAAAAGCCCTGAGCGTCCCCGACGGTGATCGACTACGGGCTCGTGAAGGGCAGGAGGACGGAGGAGGCGGCGTTGTGCTCGATGCTGATGAGCAGACGGCTCCGAGAAGGGGGCCTCGCACACGCTGCATGTCTTCAATATCTTAGCAAAGTATTCGGCAGCTCATCGCACGACACCTTGAAGGAGGTAGTTCAACTTTATCCAGCGGGAGGTGATGTTTTTTTGGTGCCAGCAGCGCTTCACGGAGGCGCTTATCTTGTTTGATGCGGCCGACGGGCCGCTTCTTGTTTGTCCGTCGCAGGGGGGCTGCGTGGGCAATTCTTTCATTGTCGCCACTTTCCTCGGAGGTTTCAAGTTTCTGATCTTGGAGTGGGGTTTGGGGCCGTTCGATCGGGATACTAGATCAAGGTATTGATGGGCGAATGGATGGATTGGAGAGTAGACGCGCCCCTACATAAATACGCCGATGACCTGATGAAGATAGTTATTGCAGACCCCGGGGATTCACTACCCACGTTCTTAGACAAGCTAAGGATGATCGGCTTACACCTAGACGAAGCGCTAGCACGCTTTGGGGACGCCCAAATACCGCTCAAAACAAGAGTTCTTCGTGCACCTCGCCCACCAAGGGATTTGCAATCATGAGGCACTTCGAAAACGGAATCTGGAGGGGATGGGCTCAGTGAGGGAGGAGTCTAGATATTTGGGGCAGTTCATCACCATGCGTGATTCCTCTCGTGCTGAAGTCGTTCGTCGCTGTCATGCCGCTCGCGGTGGCTTTCATTCCCTGGAGCTCTGGCGCCCAGGCGTGGAGAGGGGTTGGCGAGGGCAGCACAGGCGCCGAGGAAATACGGGGAGTAGCGTGAGGCGGGTGAGCAGCACCAGTGGCCATCCTCCGCGTCCTGGAGGATGGCCTCCAGTGGTGCTCCATGGTCGAGGAGGCCATCCTTCTCATCGAGGAGGCCACTCTCCTCGTCGAGGAGGATCTGGGCGATCGAGGCTCGTTCGTTCAGGTCCTTCTCCCCAGACCCCTCGCGTTGTGAAGAATCGCGACGGGAGTTTTTTATGTTCGGCCTCCGGGGGCCCTTACCAGGCCCCAGGACCGTCAAAAAACGACCCAGCATGACAAACCGGTTTCGGGGAAGGGGTCCAGACTTTGGGGGGTCAGCGTTGCGAAAACAATGCGACGTCGGGGGTCTGGGTCGTCCCCGTATGCTCGCCTACCTTGCGCTCACGCTGGCTCACGCCCAGACAGCCCCTGAGTTTCCAAGCGGTGGAGGCCAGAGCTCGACGACAGCAGTGGTCAGAGGGCCCGCTCTGCTTCGAATCGGTGGTGTATGACGCCGTTTCGGCGGCTTCCCGCCTCCTCCTCCTCCTCCTCCTCCTTTTCTGATTCCTCCTTCTCCTCCTCCTCCTCCTCCTCCTCCTCCTCTGATTCCTCCTCCTCCTCTGACTCTTATTGAATCAAAGGAGGAGGAGGAGGAGGAGGAGGAGGAGGAGGACGAGGAGGACGAGGAGGACGAGGAGGAGAAGGAGGAGAAGGAGGAGAAGGAGGAGGAGGAGGAGGAGGAGGAGGAGGAGGAGGAGGGGGAAGGGGACGGGGGGGGAGTGGGAGGGGAGGGGGAACGGGGATGGGGAGGGGGGGGAAGAAGTCGGAGGAGGAGGAGGAGGAACCTGAGAGAGGGGACTTTCTGCAGGGCCGCCCCCGGTCGCCCCCGGTCGCCTCCTCTGGCGCGCGCCGCCGTGAGGACGCGAGGCCCCCGGCCTCCGCTCCGTGCAGCCCGGGCCCCGCCAGCAGCAGGGAGGACGAGCCGCTCAAGGGCTATGCCCGGAACGGCCTCCGCGGAGAGCAGGGGCAACGTCAAGGGGGGGGGGGGGGGACAAGCTCATGGAGGACCGTTTCGGGCTCGAGTCGGCTCGAGGCTCGTGGTTTTCAGGCGTCGTCGTCGTTTTCAGGCGTCGTCGTCGGCTATCGGCGGTCTTCCAGCCTCGGAATTCTCTCTACAGCAGCTGCGCCTCGCCGAGAGCGTTCCAGGTGTGCCCGAATCGTTCCGAACAGCCGCCCGAGGCCCGATTTACGGACCGAAAACCACGGGAGACGGGGATAGAGGGGGACGCATCCACCTCCAACATCTATCGCCGCAAGTGGGCTTGATAGCCCACCCCGCCCAAGAACGCTCGCAATCGCAATCGGGGGCATATGGCCGATCTATGGGCGATATATCGCTTATTCCAGGTCGAGATTTCCCCCTGAGTTGGTTCCCACCTAATGTTCCCCCGCAGGAGAGACTTCCAGCCCGGTCGTCGTGTGGTGCAACCCGAACGCGGGTTATTACGAGACCATGGCGTTCGAGAGCAGCTGGTTGGATTTCTATTTGGCGCAAGGCTTTCCCCAATCATCCAAAGTATAGCGTTGGTGCTCGTTTTGAATCAGCAGCGCCCCGCGTCACCTGCTCCTCACCTCGTCAACTTCCTCACCCTTGCAATCATCAATATCAGCAGCAACAGCAGCATCCTCATCTTCATGCACATTATCTTCACCATCATCACCATGAACATCATATACAGTATTCGTATTATTTGTAGCACCAGCATCAGCACTATCACCATCACCTGGTATAGTTCCTCACGCGCATCGCATTTTTCGTGGCCCAATTGCGAGCTCTACCAAAGGCCCCGCCGCACATTCGTCCCCTCCGCACATTCGGGCACACCCCTCACACGTTTCGTGGCCCCAGGGAGCTCCACCGAAGGGCGCAGTGGCTGCGTTCACATACGCCCCCCCCCCCCCGCACATTTCGGCACACCCCTAACACGCGTCGTGGCCACATCGGGAATTCCACCCAAGGCCCCAGCGGCTGCGTTCACATGCGCCCCCGCCGCAAATAGCTGCACACCCCTTACACGCGGGTCGTTGAAAGTAGGTCATTTGGGACTCCCAGATCCCAATCTACTTCTAGCGCTTTCTTACTTCAGACATCGGCATGGTTTTGAGGTGTTTCGTTATTCTTTGAAGGGGCCTCTGAGCCCAATCTACCTCATCCGCCTTCCTATGGCCCTATAGGGAGCTCCACGATTGGCCCCAGCGGCTGCGTTCACATGCGCCCCCCTGCACATATCGTCACTCCTACGCGTCCCCGCCGCACATTTCCGCTCACACCTTACACGTTTCGCGGCCCCATGCCAGGCTACATGATCCGTTTCATTGGTAGCACCAGCATCAGCACTATCATCAGCATCAGCATCATCAGCATCATCATCACCATCATCATCATCATTATCAGCATCAGCATCCTCATCATCCTCAGCATCATCATCATTATCAGTATCATGCTCAGCATCATCATCCTCATCCTCAGCATCATCATCATCATCATCATCATCATCATCATCATCATCATCATCATCATCATCATCATCATCATCATCATCATCATCATCATCATCATCATCACCTGTCACATCTCGTCACACCCCTCACACGTTTCGCGGCCCCATCGGGGAACTCCACCGAAGGTTCCAGTGGCAGGGTTCGCATGCGGTTCCCAGCCGCACATTTCGGCATACCACTCACACGCTTCCTGGCCCCATGGGGAGCTGCTCCGAAGATCCCAGTGGCAGGGTTCGCACGCGGTTCGGCGCGCATGTGGGCGCACCACTTACACGTTTTGTGGCCCCTATCGGGAGCTCCACCCAAAGCCCTAGTGTCAGGGT
Organism: Prorocentrum cordatum; assembly: GCA_963575745.1. Taxonomy (NCBI): domain Eukaryota; class Dinophyceae; order Prorocentrales; family Prorocentraceae; genus Prorocentrum; species Prorocentrum cordatum. The sequence goes on along the minus strand of CAUYUJ010015488.1, from coordinate 12,510 downwards.
TGGCATGCGGTTCCGCGCCCATGTCGGCACACACGCACATACACACACACACACACACCGTTTTGTTTTGGCGTCGGCGGCGAGGCAGGGGTCGTCTGCACCAGCAGAGTGGCCTACACGGGGATACCGTTGAAGCGAATTGTGTCACCATGCGTGAGGGATGCGGAAAGCGGAGGGCGCGCCCGAAAGAGAAGGCGAAGGGAGCGAGCCGTTCAGGGGGATGGGTCACGCCACGAGAGAGTGGCGCGGCCAGCCCCACCGGCGGGCCCGCGGCGGCTGCTGCACCAGGGGGCCAGCGGCGGCGGGGCGCAGTGCGGGGTTGGGTACCACACACACACACACCTCACACTCTTGGCGGCCCACAGGGACCTCCATCCCAGCACACCAACTCACACGCTTCGTGGCCCCATTGGGAGCTCCACCGAAGGCCCCAGTGGCAGGGTCTGCATGGCGGGCCCGCTCCAATTTCGGCGCGCCCCCCCGACGCTTCGTGGCCCCATAGGGAGCTCCACCGAAGGCCCCAGTGGCAGGGCTCGCATGGCGGCCCCGCTCCCATTTCGGAGCACCCCTACGCGTACTGTGGCCCCGTAGGGAGCTCCACCGAAGTCCCCAGTGGCGGCGCCCGCGTGGCTCGAACTGCATCCTTTTGTGGCACGCTGCCTATTTGGAGAGGCCGTCTCGCACGCCGCTCGTACTTGGGTTGCCCGTCTCCTTCGTATCGCCTGCCTCGCGCCGCCCCTCGCGCGCTCCGCGCGCCATGGAGGGGAGTCCAGCGCTGGCCCGTGACATCCGCGAGGACCTCCGAAAGTGCACGGTTGTGCGGCTGCTGCTCCCTTGCGCATGGCGTTCGAGAGCAGAGGGCTGGAGCTTGTTTGGGGCAAAGTTGTCGCTGCACATAGGCGCCACGACTCTTCTCCAGTCGGCACGCGAGGGATGTAGCCAGGCATCGATGTACCAGAAAGTTGGATACACACGACGCGGCCAGCATGGGCGAGAGCTCGATACACGTGTGGCCAGACGTCTTTCCGGCGTTCGGGCCCCGTCTGGCTAGGCACGCCCGGTTTCCTCACGTGTACCCAGCGTGTGCTCTCTAGAGGAAGCCTCGGCCCTTCACGAAGGGCCCCGTGAGCCAATACCGTGGGGACGGTCGCTGTTTGACGATCCGGATGCCCGTGGAGGGCCACATGGCCCGAAAACGACGAACAGCATCCGTGACCCTTTTCCTTCATGTTGGCTTTGGGCACAACAGGAACCTGGAGCATCCCTGGCAGACTGTTTTCTCGACGCGCGCCCCCACTGTGCCGCTCCAGGGCTGCGCTGTGACTCTCAGGGAGGCCTGCACATCCCACCGGGGCTGCTGGCCATCATCTCCATTGACCGAGGCCCACGCGCGATCTTCATTGTTGCTGGTGGCATCTGCACTTCCTGTTTGGTCCCCCGGAGGAGGACCCCGTTCTCTCCAGGACCCCCTCTCGAAGAAGAGAAATCTGCACAAACGTCAACTTTCGGAGTTCCGCGCGGATCACTTGGATTTCGGTTGAGTGCCCCCTGGCGGCGCCTCCGGCGCTGCCCGTGGCGCGCTCCGCGCGCCAGGGAGGGGTGTCCAGCGCAGATCCAAGACATCCGCGCGGACCTCGAAACTGTATGCTTATCCTGTCGTGTCTTCTTCTATTGTCAGTTGCGCGTTGGAGTGACTCTTCGCCGAAGTGACCTCGTGTGCGCGGCTCCGATTGGGTGCGGGGTGTGGCCAAGCCCAGGTACGCAGGCCGCTGCTGTATCATCGCGGGCAGCGAGCCGCGAGCTGCGCACCAAGAGGTCGCTCGTGTCTTGTGTCAAGACGCTGAGGTAAAGAGCATCTCGGGTTCGGAAAAGGGCTCGCGGCTCCTCAGGTCCCTCCACGGTAATTATTGTGGCGCTCTCCGTGCACCCAGACGCTCTGTGGGACCAACAAGGGTCTCGACCCTAACGTGGCATTCCTCACAACGTGCATTAGCTTGACTGGTGCCACTCTTGCGTGTAGCTGACTTCTGCGGTGACACGCAACCGCCACCGTGCACAGTCTAGTGGATATCATGTATGGTATGTTCGCGAACGTGAGACGGAGTACCGGACGGAGTCCCGCATACCTACGTGCACGTAGCACTTCGCGATTGTGGACAATAGTGAGAGGGGGGCGCGGGGTGGGTCGCGGGTGTGTCGGGGGTGGGTCGCGGGTGGGTCGTGGGTTGGGTCGTGGGGTGGGTCGCGGGTGGGTCGCGGGGGGATCGCGGGTGGGACGACGACAACAAAAAACAGCAACAGACAAGGCAAATCCAGACCACCGAACCCCACTTCACCCACGCACCCAGGGATGGTGTAAGGCCGTTCGGACCCGCCTGTCTGATACATGTACGGCTGTCATACGAGGCTGCAGCGTCTTCCTCTTCAACTACAGCGGCTTCGGCAGGTCCGAGGGCCGGCCGACCCCCAAGTCCCTCATCGCCGACGGCGCGTTTCGGGGGGCGGGGGGACGCGGATGCATGATGGAAGGAAAAGTGTAGACCTCCCAGATGGGTTTCGAGCAGAGGCGGTCGGATGATCCCGCCGTGGGAGGCTGGGGCCCCGGACCGTCCGGCCCCGCGGAGGGGGCGGGGGCCGCGGCCCGCGGCGGCCTGCGACTGCCCGAAGTGCGCGGAGGGCGTGAGGAATGAATGCGGGAGCAGGTCGGCGGAGGCTAAGTCCATAGAGAGTGAGGCCATACAGAGTGCTCGTTCTCTGCACGGACTTACCCCGTCTGGATTTAGCCCCTCCTGATCGGAGGCGGAGCCCATACGGAGGTTACTCCGCCTGGACTTAGCCTGTCCTGATAGGAGGCGGAGACCATATGGAGTAGGTCCATACGGAGTGGTCGGTCTCCGTATGGATTTATTCCGTATGGACTTAGCTCACCCTGAGGAGGGAGTCAGAGTCCCGAGTTATTGAGGCAGGGGGTGGCCAGGGTCCTGATTCGGGCCTACCGTTTTTCACGCTGGAGTTGCCCCGGGTTGCGCTCAGCTGGAGCTCTCCTGGATCATATTCTGTCCCGTGTAGATCTTGTCCAGCACTCTTCCGAAACAGGCGTTATTCGTACCAAGCGGTTCGAAGATTTTCCTGTATCACATGTGGGGACACCAAACAGTGCGTTACTTGGACCAGGTATAATCCGGATAATTCGGGTGCCTACAGTCAGAGGGCTAATTTGATAATGAGAATTTGGGCGTGGTGTGTCAGTCTAATGTCTAATGACCGACTGGCCGAACGAGCTATCGACGACGACGACGTCGACCGACGGCGACGACCGACAGACAACGACGACGGCAACGACCACCGACCGACCGACCGCCCGACCAACGACGACCGTACGACGAAGACGACGACAAAAGCGACGACCGAAGGACGACGACGGCAGACCGACCGACTAACAGCGACGAGCGACGACGACGAAGACAACGAAGACGGACCGACCGATCGACGATGACGACCGACGACAACGATGAACGCCATCGTAACGTTCTAGATTGCCAAAATCTAGAAGGCCGACCGCGACCAGCCGAGGTCAAATTCTAGAACGCGCGGGCTGCGTAAAATTCCCGACGGGAGCGTTTCGAGAATGTGGCCCCCTTTTTCCCCCTCGCCACTCCTTCTCCACGGGGGACGGGGTTCCTCTGTTTAGTGATATATGGGGGAGGGGCGGTGGCAGGCGAATATCTCCAAGAGGGCACAGGAAGTTATCGCGTCGAATGCTTCCGCGGCCGTTCTCTCAATGGCGTAAGCTGTATAGGGGGCGACAGGATGGCCACGCGGATGCGCCGAATTCACGCGTCCAACAAACGAGGAAACAGAGTTTCTGTGGTGACGCGTGAGAGGGGGCGCCCACAGGATCTTTGTTTCGACTTGAATGTGCGTTGCACGAATTTGCTTCGGTTTCTTTGCATTGATGCCGCCCCAAAGCAGCTTTACTCCCGACGCTGCTGGGGCTCAAGCATTCAGCGGGCATGCAGCCGCAGTACCCGGCCAGCGCACTCGGGGCCCTGGTGACCTTCTGGGCGGGCTTCTCGGCCCACGTCGTGTTCGGGCCCGCGCTGGCTCCTGAGGGCGCTGCCTGGCCGCGTGACGGCCCTGGACACGAGCTGGAGAACAGCTCGACGTCTGCGACGCTGACGCCTGGCGCCTTTATGCCATTGCTCGGCGCCGTTGGCGCCAGAGGAGTGCGCCCCGCAGCCACTGCGCGTGGCTGGAGGCGGGCTCGCTGCCACGGTGGAGTTGCCCCTGGCGTTGGTCGCCACCAGCGCGGCGCTAGCGGCGGCGGTGGCCTGTGGTGCTGGCTGGGAGCTAGCCTCGCGGCGGAGCTCTGCCAGGCGTGGGCTCGACCCGATCGGCGAGGCGCGCATCCACGTGGCGTGATGGCGCTGGACGATGCCGCGCCGGGCCTACGCGTGCTGGCGCGCTGGACGCACGAGAGGCTGCCGTGGCCAAGCTCGGCCGATCTGTCGTCGTGGATGGTGTACACTGCTGGGAACGACCTCTGCTCAGACGACAGGCAGACTACAGCTCGATAGTGAGGTGGGCTGGGCGGCGGCGGTATCCCCCCGGGGTCAGCGGTGCCAGCTGCTGCGGCGGTGGAGGTCCCTCGCGTTCGTCGGCGGGCGCGCGGAAGCGCAGTGCGGCCCAGACGGGGGGTGCTGCGGGCGCAGAGCCCGCGTTACCCCCGGCCGATGGCGTGCCCCCGCCGCCTCCGCCGCCCGGCGAGCGACCTCCAAGCTGCTGGGTGCTGGCCGCGCTGGAGGGCGGCGAGGACTTCGGCCGCCAGATCGAGCTCTCGGCGGCGGCGGTCCTGCGCGGCCGACACGGGCTCGACAAGGTTGATGGTGAGTGGGCCCCCATAGAGTACGCGACGACGGATGCGGCTGAGGGCTGGCGAGAAAGATCATCGCAGCGGATCGCCTCAGGCCGCCTCGCGCCCGCCTGGGCGACCGTCTCTTCCCCGACGGCGAAGTGGCGGGCGCGCGCGCCGCTTTGCCCGCGGCGCTGGGCGCGGCGGGGCCCGCCGCAGCCGGCTGCGAGACGCAGGAGGACTCAGGGGCGCGTTGGATCGAAGTGGACGAGACGGGCTCGAGATTCAAGGAGTGGCGCAAGGTAGTCCAGGAGAGCACGCAGGAGGCGTTCGCCGACTCGAGCCTCCGCGGGCCGCCCGCTTGCCAGGAGGTGCGTCGCAAGATGTGCCGCCGCGGGGGTGCGCCGAAGATTTGGTTCCAGGAGTGGCGCATGGAGACCAGATTTCTCGCCGTGATCGCGCCTGCCATGAGGCACAGACGCCCATCGTGCATTTTCTACTTGGCGGGCACCCGCGACCAGGTGAACATGGAGGCGCTCGCGTCGCTGGAGGTGATCGCGAGGAGGCTCCTGCAGCACGCGGAGGCCGACGCGCATGGGGCCGAACGGGCCAACTGGGGCGCGGCGAAGCACCTGGCCGGGACTTCAAACCCGCCTGAGCAAAGAGGAGCACGAGCTGGAGGCGCTGCGGTCTCGCGCCAAGGCGCCGGGCGCGACGCCTGGCGAGGGCGCGCGGGCTGCGGCCGCTGCCGCGGGCGCTGGCGGGCTGCCGACGGCCGGGGGCTCCCCGGGTGGCGATGGGGGCGGCGATGCTGGAGACGGAGGCCGCGGCCGCGGGCGCGGGCGAGGCGGGCGGGGCCGCGGGCATCGCCCGCCGGCCACGTGGCGCGCCTGGCCGAGGGGGGCGCGCGCCCGACCGCTCACCGCAGATCCGAGGGCAAACGGGGGCTGCAGGGATGGCCCTTCCTGCCTGTGGCCCCGCTTGCCGAGCAGCCTGCCGAGTGGTTGGAGGGCCTCGCTGCAGGCCAGCGCCGCAAGTGGCTTCGCGTTCGCAATGCAGCCTGCGAGAGTTTAAATTACTTGCACGGGGACGTCCATCGAGCTGGCCGTTCGCATCAGAACCACGCCAGTCAGCTGAGGATGGGGGCTATTGCAGCGGATGCGCGCAGCGCGTTTTTTTTTCGGCGGCCCGCCGCTGGATCGACGTCGACAGCGCCGTCTCGGAGGAGGAGGCCCTCGCCAGGCTTCCCAAGGGCAACGCGGGCTACGCTCTCTTGGCTCAACCAGCATGGCCCCCCGCGAGTGCTCGCGGGTCAGCTTGCCAGAGAGCGTCGTCGATGCCCCTGGCCGGCCGCGACGCCACCCGCGCAGGCGAGGCTCTACCTCGAGGGGCTTGCCGCCGGGATGACCTCAGGGGGCGGCGCGCGCGCGAGAACTTGACGGGCCCTCCGGCTGTCGCGCCGACCCTCTGCTGCTTCAACGCCCGCGGAGCCATGGGAAGTTCGCGCGGCGCCCGCTTTCGATCGGCCTGGTCAGTCTGGCCCGTCGACTGTAGAGTGTGCTTGGCGTATCTTTGGGAAGAAGAAGGATGGTGCTCGCCTTAAGAATTCGCCGCGCCGTGGATTGCAGACGGAGCAATGCCTGGTTCGGCCCCCCCCCCTGGCGTGGATCTGTTGTCGGGCGGGGGGCTCGGCCGCGTCGAGATGTCAGTTCTGGAGGGCTGCTCTGCGCCGCGCAAGGCGCGGGCGACGGGATGAAGCTGGAGGGCGAGATCAGGCGCCATTTGTCGCTGGCCGCTTTTAGCTGCATCCTTGGCTGGGGGGCGCTCGTGGAGGGCCGCCCCGTGACAGAGGGCGAGCTCGCGTGGCCCATGAGCCAGAGCTCCCCTACGGGCTTCTCGCGGTCGCTGTTCTTCGCCCGGGCGGCCAAGCAGGCCCGTCTGGACCGCCGGCCGTCGCTGAGTCGCAGCCTGCAGCTGAGCGGCCGCGGGCCTCCCTTGGCGATGGGCAGGGCCGACGCGGGGGCCGCCTCGGCCATTGCATGCGCGCGGGCAGCGCAGGCGCCATCGGCCTGCGCGTTCCGCGCGCTCAGGCGGCGCCGCTGGAGGCGGACTTCGAAAGCGACCACCTGGAGTTCCACGAGGTCGAGTTGCCGCCCGAGGGGGGCCGCGCCCTTTATTGTTTCGTGGACGTTAGACGGCTCGCTACCCGACCCGCTGACGAGAGGTTCGCCATGGTTCGGAGGAGCTTCGGATGTCTCCTGCGGCGTCGCAGGGTCGCAGGTTAGCAGCTGGAGACGGCGCTGGGCCACGTGACTTTCATGGCCCTGGTTCGTCGCGAGGTGCTGCGCATATTTCATGCTGCAAATATTTCATGCTGCGTACGCTTTCGCGTCGCAAAGCCACCGCGCCTACCGCGAGGGATAAGTTGAACTGCGACCTGGGCATCGCGGTGATGCTGGAGTCGAGCTGGGCCAGGCCCTGGAAACCAGTCGCCTATTCCTTCGACGAGACCTTGTTCAGCTACGGCGTCGCAGAGGCCTGCTTTGACTCGGAGACGGCGGCCGGGGTCGGCCGAATTTCCGAGCTGTCGCGGCGGCGCCCGGGCGCCGCGCTGGCGCGGCAGCGTGCTTTCGAGTGCGCTGGCTTCCTGACAGGCAGCGAGACGGGCCAGGTGGTCCGGGGCGCTGGCGGGGCGCCGCGGGAGCTTGACGCCGAGCTGCGGCGCGCGCCGGATAGCGAGCGCTGGAAGGCAAACCCAACCTTCCCCGAGGTGCCCAGCCAGCTCTTGCACGACGCCCACGGTGATGGCGGACCGAATGGTCTTTGAAGATGAGATCCTTAAACTTGATGCGCGGGCGCTCGTGAAGGCTGCGTCACGCGCAGCGCACTGTCTTGCTAGGAGAGAGTCGCTCAGTGGTGCTCTGTGTTCGCCGCTTCAGGTCCAGAGATCTCCTTCTTCTAAACGCTTCGCGTGCCCCCACCCGCCCGTCCAGAAATGAGCCCCAGGAGAGTGGAGGTGATGACGGAAGCGGGGGGGCATGCAGAAGAACACAGGGCGGGGCAAGCCGCCGTATCCCCCAAGAGGGGGAGGATGTAGGTGGAGTCGTCGTCGTCGGAGTAGGAGGAGGAAGAGGAGGAGCAGGAGGAGGAAGAGCAGGAGGAGGAGGGGGAGGACGAGGAGGATGATGAGGAGGAGGAGATGGAAGAGGGCGAGGGCGTGGAGGACGAGAAGGAGGAGAAGGAGAAGGAGGAGGAGGAGGAGGAGGAGGAGGAGGAGGAGAGGGAGGGGGAGGAGGGAGGAGGAAGAAAAAAAGGAGGAAGAGGAGGAGGAGGACAATGGCGAGCTTGGAGGAGGAGGAGGAGGAGGAGGAGGAGGAGGAGGAGGAGGAGAGGGAGGAGGAGGAGGAGGAAGAGGATGAGAAGGAGGAGGAAGGAGGAGGAGGGGAGGAGGGTACTAGGGGTATGGCGGAGGAGGCATTGTTGAAGCCTCCTGGGAGCCTCTTAGAGATCGCTGGCTCGGGCTGAGGGCGGCGGCGGGGCAGTGCAACCTCGGGCTGAGGGCGGCAGGCATTTTAGTATTCTCTCGCGCTGGAGCCCGGCCCCGCCTCACCCTCAGGAGGGGGATGTTGATGATGATGATGACGATGATGATGACGATGATGATGATGATGATGATGATGATGATGATGATGATGATGATGATGATGATGATGAGGATGATGATGGTGATGGTGATGGTGATGGTGATGCTGCTGATGATGATGATGATGCTGATGATGATGAGGAGGAGAAGGAGGATGAGGAGGAGGAGGAGGAGGACTGCGGAGGATAGAAAGGATGATGGGGAGACGGAGGAGGGGGAGCTAGGTTTGATGAGCGAATTCAGTTATTATTCATGCCATCATCACGGACCCATTGTTGATGCATGTGTCGCTATCGAGGTTCAAAGCGCCCCCTGCAGCGCCGCTGGCGCCAGGCAGCCGCGGGTAGCCCTATCAAAGGCTCGACCGAGTACGGTCGCAATCTGTTGGCCAATTACAGATGCAAACAACACATAAAAAACGCTGAAGGCGAAGGAAGCCAAGCGTCGTGCGAAGACTAGGTTTGACAAGGCCGTGGGCAAGGTTGTCGCCGAGGCCTTGCGGCAAAAGAACGGAGCGACGAAGCGGCGGAACGACCTCCACACTATGCGCTTGAACACCAAGTACACGGGCGCAGATCAAACTCCACTGCCCTGCTGCGCTTTCCCTCAACAGCTGTTGCTGCTGCGCCCTGCTGCTGCTCTGCCACTGCCTTGCTGCTGCTCTGCTGCTGCCTTGAAGCTGCCCTACTGCGCCCTGCTGCTGCCTTGCTGCTGCCCTCTTGTCCCCGCGCGCGCGCAACCCGGCACGACGCCCAGATGACCAGCTGGAGCAGGCCAACACCGCCTTCGCAAAATCGCGGAGGAGGAGAGGGAGTCCGAGCGCTCATCCCGCCATGCAGTCGAGCGCTGGATTCGCGACTTTCAGCGGTCCGCCCGCAAAGGCGCCGACGACAACCCCGCGACCTTCAAGACGAAGGGCCGCGGGCGGGCCGCGGCCGCGAAGAAGGGGGGCCGCGGATCGAGGAAGCCCCCCACGAAGAGGCCCATGAAGAAGACTCCGATGACATCCAAGTTTGCGAAGCAGGCCCAGAGGAACGCGGCGCGCAAGAAGCGGGCGACCATGGCCGACGAGACGCTCCTCGACAAGCGGAAGAGGAGGAAGCTCAACAAGAACGCTCGGCCGAAGAAGAACCAGGCGTGGCTTTGGGGGGCCGTCTTGCGGGGTGTCTCGAATGCTTTTGCCTCCCGCGTGCTCGACCGCCCCGTGGGCGCCCTGGACGGCCGCCCCCCGCGGCGCGGAGGAGATGGTGGCGAACCTCTGGCTGATCGGGCTCAGGAAGACCGACGTCTTCGCGAGAGACGAGCGGGGGGGCGCCGTCGCGGCCGCGAAGAAGCTCCGCGCAGAGAATGGCCGGCCGCGCACCGAGCCGCCGCGCGAGATCGTCAACCATTCGGAGGGCGACGGGTACTCCGCGAACGCCGTCGAGGCGAAGTGGAGTGCGGCGAAGCGCTGGATCCGCTCTACGCGCGGCGGGCGCCTTCCCCGGCACCATGCCGCGACGAATGGGGGACTCTTCTGAGGGAGTTCCAGTGCCGCAAGACCTACGGGTCCTTCACCCTCGACTTGGGCAATTCCTAGTATATTCCCGTCAAAGTCTTCCTGAGCCACATTGCCGAGCACTGACCGCGCGCGCGGCGAGGTGCGCCCGCCGCCCGGGAAAGGGAGGCTGGCCTGTCGCGGCAGGGCCAGCTTTCGAGGGTCTTGAGCACGCTCCCGACTGACGCTCGCAGGAGGAGGTCCAGAAAAAAAGGAGAGGGTGGGCCGCGTTGACGTCGGTAAAGAGATACGAGCAGTCAGGAAGGTTGAACGAGAGCTGGGAATGTCTCCAGGATGCGACAAGGACTTATTGCGCGACTTCGCGAGGCAGCTGCAGGGCGCGCCGTTGCTGGGCCGCCCCGCGCCGACGCCACCGCTTGCCCGCCGAGAGGGCTCTCGCGGGGGCCTGCGAGTCGAGACCTACTGTGGCGGACAATCCCTTACCTGCTGAATGCGTTTCCTGGCGGCGGCGGGGTCGACGGCTGCGCGGGGCGGTTGGGGCGCGACGCAGCGTGTCTTGACTTGGGGAGAGGGCCGGGCCAAGACGCGCGCAGCTCTTTCAATGTCCAAAAGATTGAGCGGCATTTAATGCTTGGTCTGGTCAGAGCGGCGACGTCGGCGCCTCCTTGCTCGTCCGTTTCGCTGGCTCGGAACTGCCATCCTGCTCGGGGCGCCGCGCAACCCGAAGGGCTTCCGTCGTTGCGGGCCAAGGACAGAGAGGCGGTGAACGTTGGAAATCTGCGCAAGAGGGTGGCTGCCTTTATTGCGAGACAGTGTCGCAAGTACGGGGTGCCATTCGCCCTGGAAGAATCTTCTGCGCTCGCGTATGCGGCGATGCCGAGATGCGGTCTCTCACGCGCTGCCTCATTGTCGGGTGATCGATCTGCGCCAGTGTTCTTTGGAGCGAGGTGGAGAACATCGACCCGGGTTGTTTTTGGCTGTGCGACCGAATCTGCGGACCTTCCGTTTTTGCACCGGGGCCGCTTGAAATGTCACGGGAAGCGCGGCCATGTTTTTTTCAGGCCTGGGCACAAGCACGTCGCTCTCGAAGGAAAGGCGATGATTGCGCGGGCAGCTAAGAATCCTCCTCGAATTTCACTTTGGGCGTCGTTGAACCTGTGATGAGAGAAGATGCTGCTCATTCCGTGAATCCCACGGTCGACGCCGTTTCCGTCCCGGTAAACTGGTCTGTGCCGCTACGCTGAGAAAGTCGGTTTTGCGAAAGACATGGACGATGAACCCTGCCGTTGCATGCCTCGAGCCCCTTGGTCGCGACAGTGAGGTATCAGACTTCGCCATTGAAAAAGAAAACAGCATGAATGTGCGTTGCACCAGTTTGTTTGGGTGTCTTTGCATAGTTGCCGCCCCACAGCAGCCGACCATGACGCAGACTTCACCATTGAAAAAGAGGGCGGGGCATTTTTCTGGCAAGCGGTACCGGTGTATGTTTGTTGACATCCTGGGGAGCAGGGTCATTGAATAGTGATGGCGCAGCTCTTGAGCACGATGCGAACAGGTTTTTTGCGAGAGTGTGGCGGTGATTGAACGAGTTGGAGGGGACTGCCACGCAGAAGCATTTTGTCTGAGCGACGACAGCGCGATTTCCGAACAAGCCAAGAGGAAGTCTCAGGCGGGAACCGTCGTCGTTTTGGGTGGCGCACGTATTAATCAAAAGGCCATCGTCAGAAAAACAGAGGGTGCGAGGGTCGAAGAGTGCCCACGGCGAACCACCGCCGCCCCTTGCACCCTGGAAGTGTCCAGAGGGCCAAACGTTGGTGGACGATGCGCCCCCCAGCTATTGGACGATGTGCTCCCCAGCCGTTGTGGACACCCTTGGAGGAAGAAGAAACATAGGATGAGGAGGTGGAGGAGGAAAAGACAAAGGAAGAGGAGGAGGAGGAGGAGGAGGAGGAGGAGGAGGGGGGGAGGAGGATAAGGACAAAAAGGAGGAGGATGAGACCTCTTGGGACCGTCTCGGGGCCTCCTGGGGGGTTCTTCGGTGCCTCTGCAGTAGTCTTGCGGGCACGTGGGGCCTCTTGGGGGCGTTTTGGGGGAGACTTGGGCCGTCGTGGGGGTCTCTCGGGCCGTTTCCGGTCCCTCTTGGCGCGTTCGACGCTTTCGGAGGCCGTCTTGAGGGCCTCTCTGGGCTGTTTTTGGGCTCTCTTTGGGCAACATGGTGATTGTTGGAGATCTCGCCGTCGAAAACGTGTGTGCCTTACGGATCCTCTTACACGTGTTTCTGGATCTAGACAACCAGCTGTCATATTGAATGGCATCCGGCCAGTGCGGCCGATCCGATGCGCTCCAGATGCTGGTGGTTGACAGGACGACGACGGCGACGACGGCGACGACGACGATGACGACTTCGACGCCGACAACGGACGACTTACGACTAACGAGAGGCGGGAGGCGGGAGGCGGGAGGCGGGAGGCGGGAAGCGGGAGGCGGGAGGAGGGGGAGGGAGGAGGGAGGAGTGAG
>CAUYUJ010015487.1:282185-330024 GCA_963575745.1 Prorocentrum cordatum | reverse complement strand
CCCTAAGATGGCCCAAGACGGCCCAAGAGGCTTCCAAGAGGGCCTTCTGGAAGGGCCGAAAAGGTCAAAATCATTGATTTCACATGGGTTTGGGAAGGATTGTGGCATTTGCTTTTTTTCTGCCTTCCGACGGCCCAAGACCGCGCAAGTGCACCCAAAGATCGCCCCATGTTGATTCATCACAGGGGTGCCTGGCGTGCCAGACCCTGCCAATCTTGTCTTCGTTCTCTCCCCTGGGCCTCTGATCCGTGCCGCCGGCCTCCCGGAGAAGGTGGTTGCCGTGCCTGACCAACGGCCGTCTCGCTAGGGATATCCTCAGACAATGGCGGCCTCAGGGTCCAGATGGCCCAAGATGGCCTCGAACACGGCCCAAGAGGATCGAAGATGGCTCCGAGTCCGCCCAAGAAGCCTCCAAGATAGCCCAAGACGGCCCGAGAGGCCCCCACGAGGCGCCCAAGACGGCCCAAGAGGCCTCCAAGAGGTCCTCCAGGAGGGCCCGAAAAGGCAAACATCATTGATTCCCCATCGTTGTTTGAAGGATTGTGACATAAGTGTGTTGTCGGTATTCCGACAGCCCACGACGGCCCAAGGCCCCCAAGATCGCCTCAAGATGGCCTTAAAGTCCTCCAAGATGATCTCTTGACGGCCCCAGAAGCCTCCAAGAGGGCCCCAAGAGGCCTCCAAGTTCGCCCAAGATGGTCCAAGATGGCCTCCAAGACGGCCAAGAAGCCTCCAGAACGGCCCAAGAAGCCCCTAAGACGCCACCAAGACGGCCAAACAGGCTCCCAAGAAACCCCCAAAGGCCCCCCAGAGCCCCAAGAGGCTCCCAAGAGGCCTCGTTAAGACCCCCAGGATGCTCCCAGGAGCGCCCACGAATGACCCAGGAGGCCCCCAGATGGTCTCTTCCTCCTCTGCTCCCCCTTCTCGTCATTTTCCTTTGAAGCGACTGCAGCGTTTTTGTTGTCCACAGACATTCTTGGCGGCCCAAATACTCATGGGCACACTCGAGCAGCGCTGTGTTCCAGATGGCTCAAGAAGGCCTCCAAGAGGGTCGAAGATGGCTCCGAGTCCGCCCCAGAAGCCTCCAAGATGGTCCAAGACTGCCCGAGAGGCCCCCAAGAGGCGTCCAAGACGGCCCAAGAGGCCTCCAAGAGGTCCTCCAGGAGGGCCCGAAGAGGCAAACATCATTGATTCCAAATCGGTGTTTGACAGATTTTGGCATTTGCTTCTTTTCGGCCTTCCGACAGCCCAAAATGGCCCAGGAGGTCCTCCTCCTCCTCCTCCTCCTCCTCCTCCTCCTCCTCCTCCTACTCCTCTTCCTCCCTCATCCTCCTCCAAGTGTTCCCCCAAGAGTTTCCAGAACGGCTGGGGGAACACATAGTCCGATGGCTTGGCCAAGCTGGGGTCCAACGTTTGGCCGCAGAGGCGCTTCCCAAAAGGCAGGGGGCGGCGGTGAGCGTCTTCGATATACAATCTTCCACATATCTACCGGCCCCTAGCCATAGCCAATGCGGCCACCCCGCTACCCAAGTCAAAAACAATTCAACATGAACGTTACGGGAAACTCTGGGTCATGTTCAGACGCTGCGCAATCACTTTACATGGCGTGGTGCCAGGGATGGTTGGGCGGCCCGCATATTGTCTGGCGACTGAGATGATCGTCATGATCGTCATGCATCGTGGGCGGCCTGCATCGTTATTTGACAGGGATGATCGGGGGGTGCCCTGGCACGCGCGGTGCACCACGCGGGCGTCGCGCACATGGCTGGCGTCTGCACGGGTTCCCGATGGTTGTCGATAGCAGCCCCCTTCTTCTCCTCCATTCCTTTTCCTTATGAACATCTATATATACACATATATACTAGAAAGATCGCGCGCGCTTCGCGCGCGCTCAAGTTCTAATTAGGCTGGGTGGTCGGACTCTCGGGAACCCCTAGTTTATGATACTTCTTCTCCGGGGCTTCCAAGAACCACGAAAACGGCACACCTGGCTTCCAAGACTTCCTACGGTCCACCCACAGCGGCCTAAACCAGGCCCGAGAAACACTTCGTGGGGCCTTCTCTTTGCCGCGGCTGGACGTAGCCGGAAGGACAGGGAGGAACAGGGGAGGTGAAGGGGTTCCCTGTGGGAGAAGGAGGAGGATGCTGAGGAGAAGGAGGAGGAAGAGGAAGATGAGAAACAGGAGAAGGAGGAAAAAGAGGAGAAGGAAAGATGGTAGTTACTGTTTTGCAAGCGCAGTCGGGCTGCAAGGCGAACTGAACAATAAGGGACATGTTGGATTTCTCCGTTTTTCAGGTTCCCTCGGGGCCTCTCTTTGGGCTCTTTTGGGTTGGGCTTCTTTGGGGCTTCTTTGGGACCTCTTGAGGCCTCCTGGGGGCCTCCTGGGGCGGAGATCTCGGGTTCTCGGCTCATGTTCCCGATCCTGGGCCGCGGTTCCGTCTTGGACATCTCTTCGGCCGCTTTAGGGTCGTCTTGGGGCGCTTCTGAAAACTCTTGGGCCGTCTTGGGACGATTATCGGAACCTCTTGTGGCGTCTTGCAGCGTCGGGAAGCAGAACAGGCGTAAACGCCGAACCTGTTCACAAACTCGTGGAACATCAATGTTTTGTTTTGCCTCGTCGAGCTCTGTTGGGAGACCTCTTGGAAGCCTCTTGGGTATCGTCGGGGCCTTTTCGGCCGTCCGGAGGCCGTATTGGGCGTCTTGGACTGTCTAGTGGCGTCCGACCCATTCCGCCACCGTGCTTGGGTTGTAGGGTAGAGGCCTCTTGGAAGTTCGTTTGGATATCGTGGGAGGCCTCTCGGGGGCCTCTTGGAGGCAGTTTTGGAAGCCCCTTGGGGGCCGTTTGGGGGCCTCTAGGGGCTTCTGTGGGCTTCTTGGGAGCCTCGTGGGGCCTCTAGCGTGCCTCTTGGGGGCTCCATGGGGGCCCGTTGGGGCGGAAGGATCGAGTTCTTGGTTCGTGTTCCCCCTCTTGGGTCACTCTTGGGCGATCGTGGGCGCCTCTCGGGCCGTTTTGGGGCCCTCTTGGACCGTCTTTGGGCCCTCTCGGGGCCCTCTTGGACCGTCTTGGGGCGGTCTTGGGAGCCTCTGGGGCCATCTTGGAACGTCTGAAGGTCATAACGCGAGAACGCGGAACCATACACAAACACATAGAAAGTCACTGATTGTTGCCTCGTTTGGCCCTCTTGGGGGTCCTCGTGGAGCGCTCTTGGAGCTTCTTCGGGGCCTCTTGGGCCGTCTCGGGGCCATCGTGGGCGTATTGGAGCGCTCTCGGGCTGTCTTTTTTTTTGTTGTTGCTCTTGCGGTTCGCTTCCCCCATCTCGCGTTGCCAATCTCGCTTCGCTGGGGTCGCGCCGGGCGGACAGACCCGGCGAACGCGACTTTCAAATGAGAGCGCAGGTTATCATACGACAGGGCAGGGCGTTAAACCGAGCGGGATTCAGAAGAGGCTAGCACGGGATACATTTCCCGGCACGGCTACAACAGTACCCCATTGTGCAGTGGTTCCAATATCCCCATTCGCACCTATATCCTGGAACAATATTTCCACTACCACCACTACCAGTCACACAGCAAGTTTCAAACGTCTCCGTGGGTTGAGAAAGCCACTTGATGCAGCAGTTAGTGTTTGCTTGAGGGCACTCCAACTTACACTCCTCCGAGGAACGGAGATGCACGTCGCCAGGATGTTTATGCTGGCGATGCATGGTAGAGTTGAGGTCCTGGACATCGATCGGTACATCCTCCACTCTCGCCTCCTCATATTGTTTGTGGTCCGGCGTCTCGTCCTTCCAAATGTTCGCGATTTGCGGTTCGCTGGGGCCCGACGCCCGTGACTGGAGTAGCCCCACGCCGTCGGCCTCGTTCGTGGCGTCGCAGTTGTGCGAATCGTCTTCCATCATAAGGCAGCGTTCCTCCGAGGTCTAGGCTAAGTCATCGGCGGCAACGCAGCCGCGGCCGACGAGCAGGATGGCGGCGAACGCTTCCGCAAGCACCACGACGTTCATTGCGGCAACGGCGGAGTAACAGGGGCTTGGCAGCAATAGGCGCAAACCAAATGTTCCCTATTCCTGAAGAGTTGCCACAATGTCTTGAGCCAGCTGTCTTGGAGTCCTCTTAAACCCTGATGGGCGCTTTCTAGAGGCCTCTTGTCCCGTCTTGGGGCCCCCTTGACTTCTCCAAGCCGCACCTGGGAAACGAGCTGGGAGGGCATCAAAACGTGTTCCCGGATGGTTGCGAACTGAGCCACCCCAAGGTTTTGTTTTGCTATATCTGTATATGTATATATATATATATGCATATATAAATATAAATAGATATATATATATATATATATGTTTTCTCTTCTCCCTGTCGCACCACGAGGTCAGTTTTTAGAGCGGTCCGGGCGTTTCGCCTGAGACTTCCTCCTCCGGCGCCGCCCCTGGCGCGCTCCGCGCGCCACGGAGGGGGGTCCAGCACCGATTTGAAAAGTCCGCGCGGACATCCGAGTCTTTGTGGTTATGTCATTGCACGTTCCCCTAGGCCTACCGCGAAATGTTCTTAGAACCCAAACATGTTCGAAGAACAAAAACAATGTTTTCAGAACAGAAGCCCGATGCGTTAAAACAAGACAGCCTCAGCCAGAAAGGGCCTGGCCTAAGAACATTTCGTGCAGACCACGGAAAGCTCTTAGAACATCCTCTGGCAGGCCTCCAGGCGAGCCAGGACGGTTCGCCACTGCTAGAAAGCGAGCGCCTCGCACAGGACGTCCCCTGGACCTGCTCCGACAGCACAGGGAGCCAGTGAAGCCGGGCGGGCGCCTGGCTCGAGGCAGCCCCGCAGTCTGGCCTCAAGTCGGGCGTGTCCCCCTACAGGGGGATTTGCGACGAAGAATAGAACATACTCCAAAAATACTCCAAAATTGTCAAACCAAATCCCAAACATAGTCCCCAGACTAGTTTTTTACTATTCTTGAATGTTCCCCCCAGGCCCGACTTCAGTCTGACCGCGAGCGGGCGAGGTGTTTCAGATGAGCCGGTCATCCGATCAGGCGGCAACCAGCCGATCAGCCGATCAGCCGATTAGACGTCATCCAACCTTAGCTGCCACGCAACACGTAGCGTATCGATACGGATCTCAACACGTAGACGGAGCACGCACGTTTTGAGCACGGACGTCTTGAACACGGCACGTGTTACGTTCCAAAACGTGCGTATTAGAGCAGCTAGGCAACCAGCCGATCAGCCGACCAGGCGCCATACAGCCGATCAGCCGATCAGGCCCCAACCAGCCGATCAGCCGATGAGCCGACCAGTCTGACTGGCTGATCGTCTGATCGGTTGGTTGGGGACTGATCGGCTGATTGGCTAGATCGGATAATGATCCCGGAGAACCGGCGGCAACCTCTGGGGAAGCCGCAAACCTGGCACCCACCTGTCAGAGGCGGGCAATCATCAAATAACTCCTGCTGAGTAACCAGCCCAAAACAACTCCTGCTGAGTAACCAGCCCCCGCAAACGTGCGTGGTCAACAAGGATGCCTCGAACATATCACCTAGTCCGCGAAGCGTTCCACACACCTGCGCAACAGGTTTAAGCATATGCAAATTGAAAAGGGAGCTCTGGTATTCCGAATGCAGGTTAGACCTGAAAACATCCTTAATGGCAAAGCCTGTGAGACTCTCAACTTATGATTCCTGCGATGGCTTAAATCAACCGGCATGCGTGATGCCATCTTCCGCTTCCCGAAAGACTCTGATATCCAACAAATCCTCTGGATAGTGCAACTCACGGCGCCTGCGGGACCTCGAACCTTCAAAAAAGCTAGTTCTGGGAACATCTTGCGAGGACTCTGGGAGACCTGCTGGCCCAGGAGCCCCCACTAGCTTTCCCCCCGGAACACAACCGGTGCCGAATTGGCAATGTAGACTGGATCCGCCGTCTCGTTGACTGACCTACAAGGCTCGCCGTCCCGCCGTCTCGTAGACGTCCCGCCGTCTCGCAATGTAGACAAGGCATGCACATACCGAGTCCTGCCTCCGAGTCCTGCCTCTTGTCCGACCAACAAAACGACCTTCAGCTGCTGCAGAGCGGAGGGCCTGCAGGCTCCTGCCAGGAATACCCGTGGCTCCTCTCTCCAAAACTTCCTGAAGGCAAAGCTCCAGCACGCAAAACCGAGGCCATATTGCTGAACTGCGAACGAAGCCCTCGGAACCTAGCAGCCCGTGACTTAATCTTGAATAACAGACTTGTTTGAATGGCAACCGATCTCGATCGAAGGCCAAAAAGACACACCCCAGAAAACAAACAGCATGGACAGATGTGACACCCCACTTTTGAAGACCTTCACATACCTGGGCGGAAAGCTCGGCGCTGGTGGTGGCCGCCTTGCCCCTGCTTCTGAACATGACCAGCTCCCTGGCCTCCAGCCTGCGGCATGATTGACTGGTGGCCTTTACGGCCGTGCCCTCGACAGGCTTGGAAGTAACAGCGACGTGAGTGGTAGTGTCATCGACGACATTGTAGAGCCTGCCTAACCCGCTAGACCTTACAACCGTGTCCAGATCAGTCAGGGAAATTACTCGGACCAACGCAATAGCACATCCACATCCAGCCGAACTGGACGAATACACCACCGTGGGCCTTCATACTGTGAGACTCATGAGGGGCAATCGCGGGCATGAGTAAAAGTTCAGGCACTAGCGCAGGTGGTACAGGGGGAAACTGTGCTGCCGAGCAGCTTGCAGCAACTGCAAGTGCTGGACCTTTTGATGAGCCTTCGCTAAATTCGCCGACCCTGTCGGCGTGTCTGGGGTGTTTGTCCGGTCCTGTCCACGGGGAACCTTCTTTCGTCCCCTCCTTCCAATCCTCCTCTCCCGTCGGGGGAAAGAGAGAGAGAGGGGTTCGCAGCTTGAGGGAATTCCATCCACGTCCTCATTACGTCAAAGGCAAGCACCTCTCCTCCCCTCTCCCACGCCGGTCCTCGTCCGCTCCTCCTCCCCAGGGGGGGGGGTCCCAGGGGGGGAAGTCCATTTCCTCCTCCTTCTCCTCCTTATCTCCGCCTCCTCCTCCTCCTCCTCCTCTTCCTTCTCCTCCTCCTCCTCCTCCTCCTCCTCCCCCTGCTGGTCGTCGTCGATGCCTGTCAGGGTCGGCGGCACTGGCCGTCAGGCCTTCACAATCGATGAGCGCATTGCAAGCCACATAATCATTGAGACCTGCATGCACTGCAGCACAACTCGGTTCCCAATCCGCTCCCTCCCAAAACGTACCTTTCTGCTCCCCACTCCTCCCTCGACCTCCCCCTCCTCATGTCCAACCCTCCTCCCCTACCTCGTCGTGCTCCTCGGTTGGGTCTCCCGGGTGGCGGGGTAGCTCCCGTGTCCTGCAAGGGGGCCTGCTTGCGGAGCACGGGCATGCCGCCAGTGTCGGGTCGGAACAGGAACTGCTTCAGCCGGGGGGCCGGAAGGGGGTACCCTGCACTTCCTTGGGCGCGAACTGGAGAGGGAACGGACTGCGCTTCCTTCGAAGCGCTTCCCTGGACGCCTGGACGCAGTCGAAGGAGGGAACGGATGGGGAAGGGGAGATACCCTTGGACCTCTGCCACCAGGAACATCCGCGAGAGCCTGTTCTCCATGGTCTCCTCCTCCTCCTCCTCCTCCTCCTCCTCCTCCTGTTCCTGCTCCTCCTCCTCCCCCTCCCCCTACTCCTCCTCCCCCTTCCCCTCCTCCTCCTCCTCCTCCTCCTCCTCCTTCCTCTCCTCCTCCTCCTCCTCCTCCTCCTCCTCCTCCTCCTCCGTCCCCTCCTCCTCCTCCTCCTCCTCCTCCTGCGCTACCACCTGAGGCGCAACCGAAGTTCACTTCAGCACCTCTTTAAAAGGAGCCCACCCTCCCGCCTTCTTGTCGGTGATGGTCATATGCCTCACCTTCAGACTCGGGGTAGAGCTCTCTGAGAATCAGGCCAGCATTTTACCCCTTTGGGTAACTCACCGTTGTCGATCGCCTTCAAGGTGGCGACTCCATCCTTGCTCAACCGTCGGTCACACTTTTTGGCCAACCGCACGAATTTCTCCACCCCCTGTGCTCCGCACAGGCGGCAGAACCAGAGACCACGGAAATTCTCGATCCTGTGCGAGATATCAATCAGGAACGGCCTGCCAGGGCACAATGAGGTCGAGAACTCTTCCAAAGCTCGGACCCCGACTTGGTCCAGGCAGACCGCACATTTCCAGCCCTTGGAGTTTCTGAAAATCTTGTGCTCAGATTCCCTCAAGAGCTGAGGGGTGGCTTGCGCCTTGGCTTTAGCCTTGGCAACAGCACGAGCGTGGACATCTCCTTTAAGAGTGGTCCCGTAGAAATCCTTAGCATTCTTAGCAACTTCGAGGGTTACCGCAACTAAATGCTTTTGAACTCGCCAGGCCAACTTGTCGGCCTCCTGCACTTGCCCGACAAGGCTGAAAGGGGGTCCAGCTTCCTGGGCGGCTTTCTCGGCCAACTTGTCGGCCTGGTCATTCGCAAACCAAAATTCCAAGGGAAAACCTGGGCCCACAGCAGATCTGTCTTGGTGACTTTTCACCTTGACGAGTCTTAGCTCTCCTACACGAGAGTGTACTGCCTGCCAATATTGGGCCCAGAGGTCAGCATTACTTCTATACTTGTGTTGGGGTCCGTGCTGGGCTCCCTTATATACATAGGAAGCGTCAACTACATAAGTGCCGTCCCCTGAAGTGGTTTCAAGGGCTCTAATTACTGCTAGCAGCTCGGCTCGGGGTACTGTCTGGCGCCAGCCAGCCATCGTGCCTCTTAAAGAGGCCAGGACCGTTCCCCAGAGCAGATGGCGAAGGCCCAACCAACACGGCGCAAACGAGGATCCTGTCCGTGTTCTCCCCCCGAGCCGTCACCGCCTATTACACATCCTACTGGAAGTGGAAAACGTCCCTCCTCGGGCCACTCTCCCTCTCGCACTGTACTTTCTTCTGGTAGAGGGGTGTCCGCTGGGGGCATCGTCCATAAAATGGGAACTAAACCTCTTAGCCAGAAGCAAGGATAAGTTTCTGCACCTATCTTCGCTTGCTCACAGAGATGCCGATCTTCTTCGAAATCGGGAATGTCTCTATTGCAGGGGCATTCCCAAAGTTGGTGGTATAAAGTCTCACTTGCGGCACCGCATCTAGGGCACACTGTCGTGCCTACTCCAGTGTTTTCAAAACGACGCTGATTGGGCCACAAGGCCCCTTGGCTGACCATTTCAAGTATGGCAGCCATGTGATCTAAACCTTTATTTCTTAATCTCTTGAGATGGGCCCAAGTCACAGTTAAATCCACCCCGTACTCCACCCCCGAGCCCGAGAAATGTTTACTGGCTTGGGCCCACAAATTCTGCTCCAGTGAAGACCCTACTTCAAAATCCAGCCTGTCTAGGCCGTCAACACCTTCAAAACTAAACTTTTCCCCGCATGGGATGGTCCATTCCCCTGGGGTGTTTGGGGCCCAATTCATATCTAAAAGAGTGGCCTGTACAGCTGCCATATGACCTTTGACCAGGAGCCAGCGGTTCTCCGAGTCGCGCAGCTTGGGCAGGGACTCCTGCCAGGCCTTGTCGATGGCAGCGCGCCACTCAGGGATCCTTGGGAGGTGGTCCTGCCAGGCCTGCAAGAGCTCCAAAGGTCCCCAGAAAAGAGGGTCACTTCGTTTTCCTAAACTAATCCTAATGGCCGTGGTCGCACAGCCTCCAGCCCACTTGCTTCCACACATGGATGAAACCTGGGCCCTCAGCTTTCGTAGATTGGTGGGCGCAAGGCCCACCGCCACGGCTCCCCAGGACACCTGCGGTTTGTGGCCAGTGTTGGCCAGCTTTTTGGAAGCTTTCACACTCTTCCCCAAGACTCGGATGGCCGTGGCTCCCCTAGCGGCTTTTTGGTGTCTTGTTTTGATGGTCCCTTGCGTCCTGTTGGCAGTAGATACATCAACACCCAAATCTCGAGCAGACAGTTCAACTCTGATCGGTAGGCCCAGCTGCTTCACTCTTTTCTTCAACTCACTGCGAACTGAAGGAGAGCTTGCCAGACCAACTGACTTTTTTGAAATTCGTAATCCTTTGCTGGTCATGCTGGTGGTCAGCTTGATAGCAACTTCCGTAGCCTGGTCTATCACTCCACGAGCTGTGCCCACATTAAACTGAGCGAGGTCGTCTACCCAACTGCCGATGGAATTACGAGGAGGTGGATGTGACCTATGTATGTTGTCGAGCATATCCCACAGATAAATCCTAGACCAGGCAACGCTCTGCATGCATCCTGCGATGATGGAATGCGCGGCTTGTACACTGTCCGATAGGAGCGAGCCTACTGCCATCCATCGGTCCGCCATGTGTTGCAACATGGCGAGATAAAAGGGCACTAACGGGTAGTCCAAGTCCACTGCTAAGCCTGCTAAGATCTGTCCCTGGATAAGGTCATAAAACTTCTCCGCGTCCCAAAGAAGCTGAACCCAACTAATATTTAATATGCCACATGCTTCTGCTTTTAATTGTCTTAGCACTGCTGCTCGAAGTGGGCTGCTACCTTTCACTGCTGCGTCCCAAAAACCTGCTTTGCTACGCTCCCAAGTTTGAACAGCTTGCTTTCTTAGAACACTCCAAACTCGATATGGCCCTGGCGTTAGAGTAATTGGTCGGTCTCCCCCTGGCGGTGGCTTGGGTGTCAAGGCAACGACATTGACTAAGCTCTGTACTGGCCAACTCAACTGCGCCTCAACCTCGCCGAAAAACTCAAGCAACTGCTCCTGTCCTACTTCAGGAAGCATAAGCCACTGCCTAGGGTTCCACGGGTCTGCTCCCAGGCCTGCGTGGTACTTGAAATATCGCAAACTCTGCTGCAAGTCTGGGAGCGTGAGCTCTGGAAGAGGTTGCTCAACCTGTTGAGCTCGCGCTGCGTCTCGGAGACTTCGTAGCCAAAAAGGAAAAGGTTGTTTTGGTCCTCCTACATCTCCTCCCCATAACTTTGCCCACCTGTCCGCCTTCACCTTCATCATCTCCAGGGGTTTCAGGATTTCGGCTCCTCCCTCATCTCGTTCGACAGCTAAACTGGGCTCCTCCACCTGCCATGTCCTGGAAAACCTGTGTGCCCAACTTGCCCCTGAACTGAGACTCTGGCTGAGAAACTTCCGAAAACCTATATTTTTCTCCTTCATTGCGGCGATGGATACCTTAGCCAAGACCTCCTTGGCTGCATTCAAAACTTCGCGGATGTCCTCCTTGCTACAAGGAGGCGATGTCAAAGCTGCGAGGATCTTGTCACCTGCGAGCCTAGCTGATTCAGGCACTGCTGTGATGTATTGCGGTGTGTGCGTGCTCTTGCCCCACATGCCAAGCTGATGTACTATGGATGTGCGCTGTGTAGATACCGTACTTGTGCCAGTTTTGCCAGCCAAAATGTACAGCTCCTGGAACCTCGACCGAATACCTCCCCAGAAACAGACCTCTTCAGATCTACCAAAATGTCCAGGCGGTTTTACAGCGGTAAGATTTTTCACAGTTACTTCTGGGCACATCCCTCGCTTGTGTGGGCTGGGTTCCCGTCCTGAGCGATTTAGCAAAAAGGCCTCTGCCTGCATGGAGAAGTTGGCGTACATGCGGCTGAGGCTGTCGGAGGTAGCTTCCTCCCACACATAGTAGTCTCGTGGTGCCTCGACAGCACCTGCTTCCTGCTGAAAATGTTCCCACGGCAGATCTGGTCCAAACGCGTGGTTGAGTATGGGCGTGACGGGCACCATAACACGGCCTTCTAGAGCTTCCTGAGACAGATCTAGCTTCCCAAAAACTCCCAAGTGTGGTGCCCAAGGTCCCTGAAAGTCCAGAGCCAGCGTAACCAGGGAAGTGAGGTGCTCCGAGACGACTCCAAAGTCCAGAACCCTTCCAGAGCCTCCAGCATTGGTAAACTCTCCCGGTGGCGTGACGATGCTGCCCCTGACGAAAGATGGCCATCCTGAGTCCCAGAGGTCCTTCGGGGTCATGTTCCAGTCCGCCATTACTATGTAGTGCTTAGCTACGGTGAGTAGATAACCTGCGAGTTCTTCTAGAATGAGGCCGTTGGTGCCGACAACCCCCTCGGAGTCATTCAAATAAACTGCTACAAACGTGATCTCCAGGCCCTTGAACCTGACATTCCTTCCTACCCATTGGGTGCCAAAAAACTGAGCTTGCCCATCAGGTCCTACTCTGCATGGGTAACTCACCTGGGAATGGATGGTGGTCCTAGCTAGGACCCAGACTCCTCCGTGCCCCAGTGCGCCTTCCGTGGCCGTCGGGACCGCAGGCGAGGAGGTGGATAACCACCCCGCTTTTTTGAGCTTTTTCTGTTCCTGGAGAAGGGATCCGCCACGAAGATGAGTTTCGGCACCCATATGGAACAGGACATCTTGCATATGTTCTGCTGCTAAATAACATCGTGCTCGATCATTCCACTTCGTATAGTTGGCGAAGTAAAAAGAAAAATGCTCAGCGCCGCCACGTTGCTGAGCATCTGGTGCATCTGGTTTCTGCCGCCGACGATGTCCACGGCTGCTAAAGCTGCTGTTGCTTCTCTTGCTCGAACTTGGCTTTGGCTGCTTCCAAGATCTTTTGCACCTGGTCCTCAGAGACTGCGGGTTTAGCTGCTTCAGAAGCCGCCTTCGAGTCCGCCGCCCCCGCCGATGCCGTAGTTCCGCCGCCGCCGTCACGTGCCGCCGATGCCTGGGACGCTGCTGCCGCCGATGTCTCCTGGGCGGGGGCTTCCGCCATGCCCTCACCGCCGCCTGCACGGGCTGCACCTGCTTCACCAGTTCGCCGCCGTTTACCTGCCATTCTTGCTTTGTAAGCTTCGAATTGTTCTTTCCGCTCCAGCAAAGACTTTGCCGATGGACCCACCGCCGTGATGATGAGTTTTGAGACTTCTTTTGCCAGAGCTTCTTTGTGTTCTTTCCATTGTCGAAGTTCTTCTTCCGATAACTCCAAGTCGCTGGTGTCAAAGCACGCTCCATCCTCGAACTTGAGAACCTCCTGCAGCTCCGACTCTTCCTTCGCGCTGAGCAACTGGGAGAGGTTGATCGGGGCCGACACAGGCTGGAGCACCTTCGGGTCCACGTTAGCTTGGAGTAGCTGTTGATGTTTGGCTGCCGTTTCTGCTGCAACCTTCGCTTTCTCTTCCATGTCTCTGGTGGCTTGGGCCAAGTAGTCTCGACATTCTGCTTCATATCGAACTGCTCGGTCAAGTGCTTCGGACGCCTTGCGAGCTTGCACTCCTGCTTGATTGAGGTCGTGCTCTCGCTGAAGTTCTGGGCGTAGCTTGGGCTTCTCTGCGGCCTTCTCAGGTCCTCCTCCTCCTCCTCCTCCTCCTCCTCCTCCTCCTCCTCCTCCTCCTCCTCCTCCTCCTCCTCCCCTTCCTCCTCCCCCTCCTCCTCCTCCTCCTCCTCCTCCTCCTCCTCCTCCTTCCTCCTCCTCCTCCTCTCCTCCGTCCTCCTCCTCCTCCTCTCCTCCTCCTCCTCCTCCTCCTCCTCCTCCTCCTCCTCCTCCTCCTCCTCCTCCTCCTCCTCCTCCTCCTCCTCCTCCTCCTCCTCCTCCTCCTCCTCCTCCTCCTCCTCCTCCTCCCTCCTCCTCCTCCTCCTCCTCCTCCTCTCTCTCTCCTCCTCCTCCTCCTCCTCCTCCTCCTCCTCCTCCTCCTCCTCCTCCTCCTCCTCCTCCCTCCTCCTCCTCCTCCTCTCCTCCTCCTCCTCCTCCTCCTCCTCCTCCTCCTCCTCCTCCTCCTCCTCCTCCTCCTCCTCCTCCTCCTCTCCTCCTCCTCCTCCTCCTCCTCCTCCTCCTCCTCCTCCTCCTCCTCCTCCTCCTCCTCCTCCTCCTCCTCCTCCTCCTCCTCCTCCTCCTCCTCCCTCCTCCTCCTCCTCCTCCTCCCTCCCCCTCCCCCTCCCCCCTCCCCCCTCCCCCTCCCCCTCCCCCTCCCCCCTCCCCCCTCCCCCTCCCCCTCCCTCCTCCTCCTCCTCCTCCTCCTCCTCCTCCTCCTCCTCCTCCTCCTCCTCCTCCTCCTCCTCCTCCTCCTCCTCCTCCTCCTCGTCCTCGTCCTCGTCCTCGTCCTCGTCCTCGTCCCTCCTCCTCCTCCCCTCCTCCTCCTCCTCTCCCCTCCTCCTCCTCCTCCTCCTCCTCTTCCTCCTCCTCCTCTCCTCCTCCTCCTCCCCTCCTCCTCCTCCTCCTCCTCCGCCTCCTCCTCCTCCTCCTCCTCCTCCAACTCCTCCTCCTGGCCTCTGGAGGGCACCCGGGACAAGACGTCGGCCCCCAGGACGGGGGGATGATGGGCGGAGGGGCCCGCGACACGACGAGGGAGAGGCGAGGGGGACAACAGGAGAGAGGGGGAGGGAGGACGAAGGGGACGACAGGAAGGAGGGGGAAGGAGGACGAGGGGGACGACGAGGGACCTTACCTCGGACAGTCGTGGAGGGAGAGGCGAGGGGGGCGACAGGAGGGAGGACGAGGGGGACGACGAGGGGAACGAGGAGGGGGACGACGACGGGGGAGGGGGGTCGTCGTCGTCGTCGTCGTCGTCGTCGTCGTCGTCGTCGTCGTCGTCGTCGTCGTCGTCGTCGTCGTCGTCGTCGTCGTCGTCGTCGTCGTCGTCGTCGTCGTCGTCGTCGTCGTCGTCGTCGTCGTCGTCGTCGTGTCGTCGTCGTCGTCGTCGTCGTCGTCGTCGTCGTCGTCGTCGTTAGGAAAAGCGCTGGCTGCTGATACACATCTACAGCAAGACCCGCGCAGGGACGCAAAGGTGTTTCTACGAAGCCTTCTCCCTCCCCCTACTCCGAGTACCTCAATAGTATTGGGTCCCCGGACCGCAAGGGCCCCCCCGGAGTGCAAGGGCCCCCCCTTCCCCAGGCTACAAGGGCCCCCCTGGACTACAGGAACCTCGCCTGGGACTACAAGGACCCCCCCGGACTACAATGCCCCCCCCCCAGACGATTGATCACCCCGAAACTATTGAGATACTCAGGGCACCCCCTCTCTGCGCGCCGCCGAAAGAGGGCGGGAGGGGGGGAAGGAGGCGGGGAGGGGGGGGGGCATCGGGGGGGGCGAGGGGAGGGAAGACAAGCAAGTGGGGGCAAGCGATGGCAAGGGAGAGGAATGCAGAGGGGGAGGAGGGAGGGCCGGGAGGGAGGGGAGGGAGAGCGGGAGGAGGAGGAAGAGGATGATGATGATGATGATGAAGCGCCTTGAAAGGTCGGTCCTCCCATAACACAAACCTGAGAAGCCACCAATACGCCAAATGCGTAAGGTAGAGAGAGAAAGAAGGCGAAGAAGCAGGAAAGAAAAGAAGCGGAGAATAGGTAAAGCCCAACCCAGGATTGAAACCCAGGATACTGAAAGAAAACATAAATGAAAGACTGTCCAAGATCCCAAATAAATCCCACCACTAGGTTCCTCTTGTGTTGAATGAAGATAGAGAAACAGAAGAAAAGGGATGCCCAAATTTGACTAACAAGATCTTGAGTGACAATTGGGTCCCAACTTTGAAAGCACATGGTCCCAAGGTCTAAAGTAAGAGGTGAAGAAAACTTTCATTAAGTCCCATGAAACCCATTTAACATGAGTAGTGATCAAGGCTGATATATATGACTAAAAGAGAATCGGAATGATAAACTGAACGACCCAAGCACGCAATGAAACCAGAAGATACGGAGGCACGCAAGATGAACGGTCAAAGCTGAATGAGATCCCAACCATGAGAACCCACGCCAGACCTGTCGAGGAATATGTAATATGGATGAATTCAAACTAATATGGAGAACGCAAGGTGGCTGGAATTGTTTATAACCTTTTGTATTTGCAAACCACCATCGTAGGCGAGCCGCCGACGTTTGAACTGAAATGTCTGAGGACCCTATCCCCAGGACATAAGAAATACATGCAAGAAAGACTGAGAAAGACTGAGAGCCCTCCAAGAAGCCGCAGGCCCACGCACCACGGACACCAGAAGATTCCAGTCTAAGGAAGTCCCAGGAGTGCTCTTCAGCCATACCTCCACCGCCACTTCTCCACGAAGAAATCTCCATCCCACCAGTAATCGGACAAGTACCACACAACCGGGTGAGGCCAGCCCGAATCGGGATCGATCCACGTGTCAAAGTACTCCGTTTTCCACACTTTCGTGTAGACTTCGTCTACTTCGCAGTAGTTCCACATTCCGCCCGAGCCATGGGACCACTTGAGACGCTTCTTGGCAGCAAGCATGACTGGAAGGCAGCGTTTAGCCATCCACTGGAGTTGAAAGTTTCCCAGCCGTACCAGACAGGAGCTCCAGAAAGGATTTGAGGCAAAACGGCTACTGACCCGCAACAAATTCTGTCCAAGGAACTCTACGAACCCTCTCATCGGGACCCCGAACGTTGACATACAGACCATGATAGCCGCTGTCCCGGTAAGCTTTGAAATATGGGATTTTGCACCAGTCATATGTGAAATGAGGACCACCAAGGCCCGTCGGTATAAGAAGCCGAGCCGGCAACTTGACCACCCTTCGGAATAGTAGCGGGGAGCAGTATGAAAGTGCCTCAAGATCCCGTTTAGATAGGAAGCAGACTTTGCGGTTAGACCTGCAAAGATTCCCCTGAAAGATAACGTAAGGATCCGAAACCGTGTGATGTAACATACCGAAAGCTTGAGCCCGAGACTGCAGGAGCCGACAGGGGTCAAGTGGAGAGAAGGGGCCCATCCCTCCAAAGCCTAAGGGAGGTGAACAGACGCCGAGGCCCAAGGACTCAGAGGCTTCCTGAGGGGAGGAAAGGATTGTTGCGAAGCCACGGTATCCCTAAGATCGCAGGGACCGAGCGGGTCCCAGATAGAATCGCACAAGTGACATCTCCTGGTGTCAGCCAATCCACTAGGTGGTAGGCAGAGGAAGGGGGAGATCCCAATGGGGTCTCGATTCAGAACCCAAAGGCAAATTCCGTGAGGCGTCAGATGCCCCGGCTCCACTAGTATTGAAGCCTGTTCTCTGAGGCCGCAATTAGGTAAGAGACCCAGACCTCTGAAGATTCTGTAACATTGAATTTGTGCACTTGCATTCCGTGGAACATTGCCACGGCGAACTTCCGAGTATAGGGCGCACATGGGCCACGAAAAAAGCGACGGTCTTTCCCAATCCTAGCAAAGGACCCATGTTGATCGACAAACGTCAAAATTGAACGAATGGAGCAGATGATGGGAGAGATCCCCTGAATTACGTTCCAGAACCGATCTGGGTCAACATACCCCGCTCCCAGCCCAAGCTCCATCAGATCTCCAATAAGCTCAAGCCATCGAGAAGTGTCGGGTTCCCTTTTCCACCGATCGCGGACCATCCTCTGTACATCGGTGACCCGACCAGCGATTAAGCGAAGCTCCTCCATGGATTTAGACGAGGCCCTGGTAGGCTGTCGTTTTTTTTTTTTTGAAGATACCTGGCCATTGAGGAAGAGGAGGAGGAGGAGGAGGAGAAAGAGGAGGAGGAGGAGGAGGACAAAGGAGGAGGAGAAAGGAGGAGGAGGAAGAGGAGGAGCAGGTACTGGAGTTACTGGCTTGCGGACCACAGTCCAGTCCTCACAAAGGCCACAAAACACAAAGAAAAGGGGAGGTCAGCCTAGATTGCCCCGACGAGCCGTCTCATGCCTGGGCCGCTCGATGGCGGGCGCACGGCCTGAGCGGCAGCCTTGCCGTCCTGGCCTCCGCGCGGGACACGTTCTCCAACGACGCGACCCCGCTCCGCCATGGCCAACAACATTGGCTTCGGCGGCCCTCCCCATCTGGGCGAAAAGGCCGCGTCGAACCCGAGACAGGCTGCCATTCCCCTTCGGGGTCACTCCACCGCGCGGGCCTCGCAGCGACTGCGGATCCAGCGTGCAGTAGCGGCCGCAACGGAAGCACATTGCCATGAACCGTTGCGGGAGAAAGACCTGGAGATGCGACTCGTGAAACTCTCTGGCCGCGCTCCTAGACGCGTCGGGTGCGAAACGGCAGCTAGAGACTGACTACAGCCTCGGCCGGCCAACGCACGGAGTACCACATAATGATACTAGCTGTGCGTCGGACACTGCGACTGCACACTCGGCACAAAACCATCGAACACCACAACGTTCAAACCTGTGGGCCGATTCTCTGATGATTCCCTTCTTCTTAGGGATCCTCGGCAAAAGCTCTGGGCGAGAGGCACGGGCGGTAGCATCAGCTGCGGCAGCTTCGATCGTCGAGCGTCTCGCGCGTCGTCGCACTAGAGCAGCCGCGCAGTCTATCCGATCCGCATCGGGCATTCGACAAATGAGCGTTCCCTCCGCTAGCTACGCCCCCCCCCCCCCCCCCCCCTCAAACAAAAAAACTTAGCAGCTCGGGGTTGGCATCTACATGGGAGGGGGCACAGAGCACCTCGAGCTGCTCTCTTGCCTGGACGCCTGCTCCACAGGTCGCCGCTTGGTCCGCAGAGCCGCTGGTCTCCAAATCGAGACCTCCACGACCTCGCAATCGAAAGGTGGTCAGCCGCAAACGAAAACGGACCCCGGACCTGCTGTAACGCCGAACAAAACGCAAAAATCTCAGCCCTCGGGACGGTCCGTTTCTCCCCAGGAAGCGGCTTGCGCAGTGCCGCCGCCAGCTCGCACTCATGCCCGAACTCGCTTGATCGCGACGATCGCTGATCCACAGCGGCGACGTCGGGGGTCGCCGCTGAAACTTCCTTCCGAAAAATCGCCAAGCACGCAAACTTTGTTCTCGTAGTCGCACTCCGAAAAGCTCTCGGGGCACCCGAACCATTCCTCGAGCCCTCTGACCACCTCCTTATCACAAGCGGGGTGGGCGATGGAACGAAGAAGAAAACCCCGAAGCAAAAAGCTCGGCTCCGACCCGTCTCGGGCGATCGCTCGCGGCAGAAATGCTTGCGTTGAAACGAAATCACGGTGCTCACAGCTGCTGTTGCAATCGCAGGCCCAGAGGTCCAGGCGCGGCGAAACGGACCCTCTGGCCCCCTTCCGCAGCGGACACACAGGCCGCCAGCCCAGTAGCCTTCCTCCTGGAGCCTCTGGCGGGCCCGCTGCCCACCGTTGACTACAGCGACATTGGTGGTGACGGGTTCCGACAGCCCCTCCTTCGCCAGTCGCCGCTGGCCCCGCGTCACCTGGCACGCGTCACCGCCACCAAACATGTCCTGCCCAGCAGCGCGCAGGCTCGCAGCGGCCCACAAATGCCCACGGATATCCGCTGCCACGTTATCAGGCAGCTCCGGGAAGGACGTCGTACTCGAAAAGGACCGACCGCGCACACAAGGTAACTTCCACTGGTCCACTGGTTCGTCATACAGTCCCGTCGGGCCCAACCAAGTTGCAGCTGATATGGGGCCCCAGCCAACGTCCATCAACGTCGCTTGAACCGTCGAAACCGGCCCCCCCCCCCCCCCCCCATCCGCGCCCGCCGTCTCGTAGCCGACAACCTGAGTCCCGTACGAATTGAGCCCCAAGATCAGCACACTCGATCACGCACTTCCGGGCGTTGCCGCCAAAGAGAAAGCCAGTCTCGCACCACCTGCAGCGGGGCCTCAACTCCAGGGTCGGGGACCGCGTCGTCGCATCCGAGAGTGGCAGTTAATCATCGACCACGAGACTTACCTCCCACCATGTGTCCAGCTTGTCGTCGTACACGCAGCATCGCATGTTTGCTCATGCCCATCATGGCGCGCCCGCGCAGTGCCTGGGGGACCGCTCCAGCATTCTACAGCCCACGCGACAGCTTCGCCAGTGCGCCCACTCTTCGTAATCCTCGTACCCTACCAGCTCTTCCCATTGCATTCCTCATGCGTTGTGCTTCCTTGGTAACTGACCTCTTCCGCCCTGTCACCGTGGCGAGACCGAGATCCACTGCCGCGCTGGCGGCCACCACGGGTGGACCATGTGCGCGCAGACATCGCGGCATCTTCGCAGCGACCGCCGGGTCGGAGCCAATCAACACTGTCTTGGGCGAGGTCGCCAGAAGCTGATCCTCCAGGCCATTTTTCAAGTCTAAGGCTGCCTTTCTCATAACTTCCCCGACCGAAGCGCAAGTACCTTCGCGCCGCGATGGACGCGGCATCATCAACAAACGCCCACAAACTAATAGCTGGAAGCCTTTCATGCACAAAATCAAAAACAGGGTGTTATAAACAATTGAATCCTCGAGCCCCACTCCTCGCGGGGACCCCGCTACAATCGATCTGGTCGGTGGCATCCGTCTGCCGAGGATTGCCCTTGCCTGGAAAGATCGCGGCGCCAGCGACATCTGTACCTCCGCAGAAATCAATGCAGCTGGGTAGCCCACGCACCGCGCTATCCTGAGCAACATCAGCAACGAAACAGACTGATATACTTTCTCAACGTCCAACGAGAGCGCGAGTGACGCGACGCCTATCTCTACACCTGACTCGCCCAAGCACGCAGGTAGGATGCCCGCTCTCAACGCCGATGACCCCTTGATCGCCGCATCCGAATGTTCCACCAACTCCATGGACCATGGTTCACTCAGGGTCGCTCTTGCCTTGCTCCACACCTCCGGTATAAGTGGTATCATTCCCAAGACTCTGTCGCCGCACTTGGGAATCCAAGCAAATGCACACCGAGTAACTGAACACTGCCGTGGCCGAGTGGAGCGCGCCTAACAATACTGGATGATGTTGAAAAACCAGCCACGTTCCTTGTGAGGTAGTCTACGCACTGCTGCAGGTCCCAGTCCACTGAATCCAAACCCATCGCCTTGCTGTCGCTGGCCGCGTTGATGCCGCAATACACCTGGTCGAGCGCGATCTCCTGCAACTCCTCATCCTTCGCCCCCCCACGCAGCTGGGCCTGATATACTCGATAACGTCCGTGCGCTCGTCGACGGGGTCGGTCCAGGTGCCCCCCCACAGGGTGGCCGTAAATTCCATCACCGTGTCTGGGCCCGCGCACTGGCAGAGAGTGGACTCGAGGCTTGACCTTCTGCCAACCACCGCCATTTCATACCGCTGTGCCGTCTTCTCCTTGACATGGCGATGCGGCGCCCCGGGTTTCGATGACCGCATCTGCGTAGCCCATCTCGTAAATTGTTGTCGCTGCGAAGTGGTGCCCCTCGCCTGCGCAATCGCCCGGCGCCTCTCCAGCGTCTCGAAGCAACTCTGCAGGTCCGTCACCGTCATCAGCCCCACGTTGCCCATATCCTCGCAGCACCTCGCGCGCTCTGACTCTGCGATCTCGTGGCCGAACACCCCCTGTTGGTTCAGCTCGTTCATGGTATTTGCCTCCTGCTTCAACTGATTGATGCACTTGAGCTGCTGTCTACTGTCCGCCCTGCTGCGCCTAAGGGTCAAGTACCTCGCTGTCAGCGCTGCGCAAATGCCCGCGCTCCGCCGCCGCGCATGCCACATGGGTCCTTCCCGGCGTCGGCCGCGACCGCATCGCGGCAACCCGCATGCCTGCTGCCCTGCCCATGTAGGCGCGGCGCTTCTCCTGGCCCGCGCTGCTCGCCTCGAGGGTGGCCAGCTCCACGCGCGTGACCCAGTCGGCGCGCGCGCGGGCGGCCGCCTTCTCCTCCGCGAGGTTGACCTGGCCCCCACGGCGCAGGAACTCCGCGTTGGCGTCCATCTCCTTCGCGGAGGCGTCTCGATGTCCCTCTCCACCGTGCTCTGTCACAGATCCAGCGGGATGCTGCACGGGGCCATCTCCTCCGCCTGCTTGTCCACCTCGAGCGGGTTCTCCTCCTCGTAGATCTCTCACGCGTGGCTCCATCTGCACAAGCTCCTTGTTGCGCCCTGCTATCCTCCCAAGGTGCGCTTGCTCGTTGGGCATGGCTTCTCGGGCCTCGTCGGCGCCGGCAGCGGCCTCGGCAAGCTCGCTACACGGCGCCGCCGTGACTGCGAAGCGCCCTGCGCGCGAAGACGCAGCGCGCAATGCCTCTTCCAATGGGCCCTCTGCAGAGCCCCAAGTCGAAGTCGAGGCGGGGCGCCCCTGTCGGCCATGCCGCAGTGGACGAGGCTGCCCTTACCCCTGTCGCACGCGACGTCCACGCCTGGTCGCAAGAGTGCTCCGCCCACTCGCTCCAGGAAGCTGGGCGTCTGCACCCTGAAATGGGATGCGCCAGTCCGCCAGAACCACCCGGGGGTCTGCAACGGAGTGGATGAAACAAGACAGCGCGCGCATCCCCTAAAAATTGGCCCCGCCCAGACCGCCCTTGGGAACCGAGTTGGCCGAAATGAAAACTAAGTTGCCACTCCTCGCGTGTGCCGCGACCGCTGCGAACCCACAAAATGGGCCTGACATGCCCTCGCGCGCAATTTTCCGCAACTCGCCGTATCCCGTGGCCGCCACATGCGACCGAATGACGATGAACTCGCCGCTAGTGTTGCCGTGCTCCGACTTCGTCGCGGGCCTCGCAGGCGTCGCCGGTAGTCGCCATCCGCCCCCAGACGACAGCGTCGCCCCGGTGTCAGATGCCCTGCACCGCCACATGCGCCCCACGTCATGAAAATGCCCACGTCGCTGCCAGGCCGGTTCTGGCGCTTGCTGGCCAGCTGGCCCCACCTAGTAATGATGGCGGAGACGACGCTGAAGACGACCAGGAGCCACGCCAGCACCCCTATCGCCCATCTGCCCGCCGCCCCCTTTGGTTCCTTGTTGAGGTTTTTGGCGCCTGCGGTTGCTGGCGTGGAGGTCGAGCTCGGCGCCGCGCGGGCATGCAGGCGGGACTTGGACTCGTCCTTGATCCTCTGCACAGCGGCCTTCCTGCGTGCCCTCGTCGCCGCCTCGTCCTCCTCCAGGTCGTTGGGCTCCTCCGGCTTCGCGGGCGCCTCTGCAGCAGCGGGCGCGCCTTGGGCTGCGACTGGCGCCGCGTCCTCCTCGCCCACCTTCCTGCGCTTCGCTCCCAGGCGGGCCCGCTGCAATTTCTTCGCCTGCTTCGCCAGCTAGTCGAACTACTTGCACTGGTTGTAGGTGTTCTGCACCAGCGCCGCCAAGGACTGCACGTCTGCCTCGAACTTGTCGAAGCCATGGAGGAGAGCCTCGTGCACATCAGGGGCCTGCCACGCTTGATCAGCCTGGCCGTCCAACTGTTCCGCGGGCTTGGACTGCGCGCAGCGCTCGTCGAGAACCCCGAGGCGCCCCCGACTCCGCCCCCACCCCCACCCCCACCCCGCCCCCCACCCCCCCAGCCCCACCCCCACCCCCACGCGCAACGCCGCAACATCCTGGGCCTTCTGCGCCTCCTCCAAGCGCTTTGGGCCGGTTCCTTCTCGTCAACCGCCTGCTTGAGCGCCAGAGACTGCGGCATCTCACACTTCGGCTTCCGCGGGGCTTCACTCTCCACCATGCCGCGGAAGTCGCGCAAAGCTCGGCAACCGACGTCCATGTTGTAGCGCCCCTTCTTCGTCTCGAACTTCATGACGATGGCGTCCAACTCCTGCTCGGGCGTCGGGATAGGCGGTCGCGAGCTCCACCATGGCGGCCTCCCCGCGCGGGCCCCCTGGGACTCCTGCGGTTGCCGCCACGGCGCCGACGTGCAATCATCAATGCATCTGCCACACCACCCGCCTGAACGCGACAGCTTCAGTCGCGCACCCATCCACTGCACGCGTTGCAGACCGTGCAAGGGCGAGACTTTCGCATGCGCGGCCGAGCTCTGGCTGTGGGGGGGGAATTCCCACGGATAGTGCCAAAACTGTGCCAGGCTGAACAGCCTTGCTCGCCCTGGCAAGGGCATGCCCTGCATGCACGGAGATCGAACGCCCCCCGAACATGACATCTGAGCCGCAATAGCTAGGGAGGAGGAGGAGTAAGAGGAGAGGAGGAGGAGGAGGAGAAGGGGTAGAAGGTCGAGGAGGGTCGAGGAGGGAGAGGGGGGGGAGGTGGGGAGGGGAGGGGGAGGTAGAGGAATACAGAAGGCGGGAAGGTGCTGCGCTTTGCCCAAGACTATCGAAGATCGCGAACAGAGGATGTCGCTTCAGAAGCTGCAAAAAATCCCACTGGACAGCTGGTGACTGCGGGCTTCCATGGGTCGGGATCAGGGACTGCACTAGAACCTACCAAGATGGGACGGGACCCGAGCAAACCCCCGCAGAAGCAAAACCGCAGGCGCAGGCATCCGCAGGAACCCTCCACCAGGGTACTGAAATTAACCTGGCGAAAGACCCAACCATGTGCAGTTGTGGGCACAGCCGCTGCATGCACTGCATTCGGTGGAGCTCCCGATGGTACCACGATGCGCGTGTGGGGTGTGCCAAGATGGGTGCGGTGGACGCATGTGAACGCGGACATTTGAGCCTTCGGTAAGGCTTCATATGGGGCCCGAAACGTGTGAGAGGTGTG
Organism: Prorocentrum cordatum; assembly: GCA_963575745.1. NCBI lineage: Eukaryota > Dinophyceae > Prorocentrales > Prorocentraceae > Prorocentrum > Prorocentrum cordatum. The sequence continues at coordinate 305,707 of CAUYUJ010015487.1, read as the reverse complement.
CCAAAATGCGCGCGGTGGGAGAATGCGAGCGCTGGAATTTGGGCGTTCGGTGGGGCCTCGCTTGGGGTCACGGAACGTCTGAGGGATGTGTCACAATGGGTGTGGTGGGCGCGTGCGAAAGCTGGCATGTGGGCCTGCGGTGGGGGCCCCTGTGAGGCCACGAGAAGGTGTGCGGGGTGTGCCAAAATGCTCGCGATGGGCGCGCGCGAGCGATGGCAGTTTGGGCCTTCGGTGGGGCCCCCTTATGGGGCCACGAAGCGTGCGAGGGACTTGCCAAATTGGGCGGTGGGCGCGTGCGACCGCTGGCATTTGGGCCTGCGGTGGAGCTCCTTGAGGCCACGATGCGTGTGAGGGTTGTGCCAAAATGGGCACGGTGGGCTCATGCGAGCTGTGGCATTTGGGCCTTCGGTGGAGCTCCTTGTGGGGCCACGAAATGTGTGAGGGATGTGCCAAGTTGGGCGCGGTGGGCACATGCAGGCGCTGGCATTTGGGTCTTCGGTGGAACCCCCTTTATGGGGACACGAAACATGTGAGGGCTGTGACAAAATCTGCGCGGTGGGCGCATGCGAACGCTGGCATGTGGGCCTTCGGTTGAGCTCCCTATGGGGCCACGGAACGTGTGAGGGGTGTGCCAAAATGCGCGCGGTGGGATATGCGCGTTGGCATATGGGCCCTCGATGGAGCCCCCTTTTTTTATGGGGCCACGGAACGTGCGAGGGGCGTTCCCAGATGGGCGCGGTGGGCACATGCGAGCGCTGGCATTTGGGCCTTCGGTGGAGCTCTTTATGGGGCCACGAAGTACGCGAGGGTTGTTCCACAATGGGTGCGGTGGGCGCACGCGAGCGCTGGCATCTTGGCCTCCGGTGGAGCTCCCTATGGGGCCACGAAACGCGCGAGGGATGTGTCAATATGGGTGCGGTGGGCACATGCGATCGCTGGCATTTGGGCCTTCGGTGGAACTCCCTATAGGGCCACGAGACGTGTGAGGGGTGTACTGAAACAGACATGCGGAGGGCTGGGGCACGGATATGAGGAAGAAGGAGGAGAGGAGAGAGCTCAGGGGCTCCGTAGGTCCTGGGGACCAATATACAAGGTCACACTTTGGTTGACCCAAAAACACGGTCCAGCTGAAAGAGGGTGGTGCAATAGTCTTGGCGGACTTGTATTGCAAACGTACAGCGCAAGAGCAGCGTATGTCATTGTATTGCGTTGTATGCAGTGCACGCGAAACAATGCAATACATCCGCGCACCAGAGTGCGCGCCTCAAACTGATTGCGATGCGATGCGATGCGACCACCGTTGCGGACAGCGTCCGGGCCTACTCAAGGCCGGGTGTGCGAGGCCGTGGCCTCGGGAATCTGGCGTGTCTGGACAACATGCAATGCGAGACAAATACGCAAAACAATTAGGAGGAGGGACGGAGGGAGGATGGTCCTTGGGGTCGGTCGTGTCAACCTGTGTGGGAAGAAAGGAGGGGGGGAGGAAGAGGAGGAAGTCCGTGCACCAGATCCATTGCACCAGATCTATTGCACCGCCCTCTTGGATCTGCGCTGGACCCCCTCCCTGCCGCGCGGAGCGCGCCAGGGGCGGCGCCGCCAGGGGGCCCCAGCGCGGATCCGAGAAATTCGCGCGGACCTCCGAGTTATTGTGTTTATGCCATTCTTCGTTCCCCTAGGTTTAGGTCGGGCGTCCCCCCCTGCAGGCCGATTTTCGACGAAAAATTAAACATACCTCAAAAATACGCCCAATAGGATCAAAACATGCTCAACAAATCGTCCCCAGACAATTTTGTAACTGTTTTTGGAGATTCCCCCCTGTAGAGGGACAGACCCGACTTGCAGTTATTGCGTTTATGTCATTCTTCGTTCCCCTGGGGGCACCTCCCTCTCTCGGCCCCCCTTCAGGACGGGGCTCTGGGACAGGCTGGAGACCTGCTGCGCCTGGTGCGTCAGGTAGCGCGCGAGCCCCTCCCGCCGGTCCTGCCGGAGGCCGCGGCGGCGACACACGGATCGGAGCACCACGGCGCAAGCACGCAGGGCTCGACCGGGCCTCAGAAGCTGAGGGGCAACGATAGGGAGGGACACCTCCTCCTCCTCCTCCTCCTCCTCCTCCTCCTCCTCCTCCTCCTCCTCCTCCTCCTCCTCCTCCTCCTCCTCCTCCTATTGGCTCCGATTGGCTCATTAGCTGTCCGTTACCGCTGAGCGATAAGGCAGCCCAAAAACACAGTGCAGATAGGCAAGTGTTGGGAGATGGGGCTCAGACAGGTGCGGACGACCAACCTGTTTGAGCCTGCCATCTGAGCGGAACAGACCTCCCAAAGCTCGTCTTCGAGCTGGGGTCCACTCCATTCCTGAGCCTCCTCCTCCTCCTCCTCCTCCTCCTCCTCCTCCCCTTTGGGAAAAGGACTCTGTCGAGACAACGGCGGCCCTCCCTGGCGTAGGGGGGGGCGCCTCGACTTGGAATCGGCGATACATCGCCGACAGGTCGGCGACATAGCCCTTTTCCCAAGGGGAGGAGAAGGAGGAGGAGGAGGAGGAGGAGGAGGAGAAGGAGGAGGATGTCCCCGATCGCGAATCCGAACCTTCCTGGGCGGGTTGGGGCTATCGGGGGCGGAAAAGAAAGGGGTGATGACTGGGGGAGGGGGATATCATGACGTGGGCCATGATATTTCTCCAGATTTCCTGGCGCCTCTTCTTATTTCATGACGTTCCTGGCCCCCCCGCTGGGCCGCGCACATGCCGCCGGTCATGATTTGCACCCCCCCCTCTTGGACACCCCCCTCTTGGCCGCTCCCGAGGTTACCGGGCCCCTATCGGCGATCAATGGGCGATTGGGGGTCGAGGCATACCCCCCTACAGGATTCGGCCTGACCTAAGGAAAGATGAATAAGGAGCGAGGCCACTTTGGTTCCAAGTAAGTCTACGAAGTCCATAGGAACACCACGGGGGCTCGCCGCCGGAAAGGAAGCAGAACGCATGCAAACCAAACGACCGAGCCCCTTTCCGAACGGTAAGAGCTCCTTAGTCAGACCGGACGCTGTATGCCTATCCGCCCCTATCGTTGCCCCTGAGGAGCCCTCCTCCAGGGGGATGGGCCCCGCGGCGGCGGCGCGATCAGCGGCTGCGCCCTGCGAGGAGCACGAGGACCTAGGAGGGGGGGTCGAGGAGGAGGAGCAGGAGGAGGACGAGGAGGAGGAGCAGGAGGAGGAGCAGGAGGAGGAGCAGGAGGAGGAGGAGGAGGAGGAGGAGGAGGAGGAGGACGAGGAGGAGAGGATCCGACTGGCTCAAGGAGCTGGGGCCCAAGCCCTTCATTATATTCTCCTGCTCAGGCCACAGCACCCAGGCCACCAGCCCCGGCCCAAGACGCCATGGGAGGGTGGACCGATGTCCAGTCCCGCCGCAGCAAGCCACGCCCATATGTGGTGTGCACGTCCTGCAGCGCCTGGCAGTTCACGTCCAAGGCAAAGGAAAAGATCTGGTGCAAGTGCGGTGAGCCCTTCCACGTCCCAGGGGAGAGCGGCAAGGGCAGCCAGAGCAGCCAGGAGACCGAGAAAGGGTCGGTACAAGACACGGATGTGAAGTCCATCCTCACGGCCATCCTTGGGGTCCTCAGCGACGCCCAGAAGTGGGAGCTCGGGGCCGCCGCCCAGTCAGCCGCGGCGCTCGCGACGGAGAAGAAGCCAGCCCCCGCAGCAGCAGCAGTTGCAGCGTTGCAGCGGGTACGCCAGCATGAGAAGAGGATGGCCGAGCTCGACACCAGCGTGCATGGGCTCGAGGTGCAGCTCCAGGCGGCCAAGGACGACCGCGCCAAGGTCACTTCGGAGCTCAAGGAAGCGCGGAAGAAATTCAAGGAGGCCAGCCAGCCCGCCACCGCGCAGTGGGGCAACGGCGGCGCCGAGGGTATGGAGGTGGATGACTCCAACCAGCACAGGGCCCACGGCGCCGACGGCGGCAGCGCCCATGGCGCAGGGGGCAGCGCCCATGGCGCAGGGGCAGCGCCCATGGCGCAGGGCCCCACCGCAACGGCGGCAGCGCCAATGGCGCAGTGGGAGGAGGTGACCATCCCCGAGTTGCCGCCAGGGCTGCGGGCCGCCGCAGGCGGGCTGCAGGGAGCTGGCGCCGAGCAAGCCCAGGCGCTCGCGCAGCAGCCCGACGCAGCGGCCAAGGCGGGGAAGTCACCACCACCGCGCAAGCCGCCAGCCAGGCGCGACGGCGCCGCGGCAGCAGGCCCCTCGGGTGGTGCAGGCAGCAGCGGCGGCGAAGGGCGTGGACGCCTCTCCCAGCAGTCGCCAACCCCGAAGGCACGTGGCCGCAGTGAGCCCAGGGGCCGCGGGGGGGCTGCAGCGGGTGCGCCAGGCTCATGACGGGTCCCAGGTAGCACCAGCAGGGCGACCCAGCACGCCCAGCAGCCCCCCGGCAGAAGGGGCCAGCCGTCAGGACGGCAACAGAGTTCAGCCGACAGCGAGTTTCACCAGCCTCGTCATCAGCGACACCGATGACATCATTAGCCTCAGTGATGGTAGCAGCGATTACCTTGTGAATTTTGACTCGTACGTTGCCAGTGTGAGTGCCATGGGAGATGCAGAAGACAGTGACAATCAGGAAGGATGGGAGGGGACAACAAGGTGGGGAATCGCTCCAGTTAGATCTAGCCAATATCACCAGTTGGCACAGGAAGGCCAGGGACTACGTGGAGTCCAGGGATTTCGCGCGGCCGCATGTTGCTATGTTTGGTGGAACAAGGGGTACGCGTGCCAAGGATCATACGATCGCGGATGCGAGACAGACGGCAGATGGCAATGGCTCCAAGAGAGCCGAAAATGGCCCGAAGATGTCTCCAACACGGCGCAAGATGCACCCAAGACGGCCCAAGATAGCCCCAGGATGGCCCCAGACGGCCAGAGACGACCCCAAGGGGCCTCCAAGACGGATGTGGTACACTTTTGGATTGCTTGCTGCTGCGCCTCCCTCAGCAAGGCAATTCGCCTGGCGGCTGCTTCGGGATGGGCTGGTTGGGATACGTGAAGCAAGAAGAGCGGGGGGGCACGGGGGAGAAGGCGCGGAGGCCCGGGAAGAGTGGGGGGAGCACGCGGGGTAGATGGGCGCAGGGGAGGAGCGGGGGGAGGGCGCACGGTCGGAATAAGGCGAGGGGGGCCCGGGGAAGGCGGGGGGTGCACGAGGGAGCACGCGCGGAAGCTCGGAGAGGGTGGGGGAACCACGGGGGCCAGGGGAGGCGGGCGTAGGGAAGGGGCGGGGAGAGGGCGCGCGATCGGAATGAGGGGAGGGGGGGCCGGGGAAGGCGGGTGGAGCACGAGGGAGAAAGCGCGGGGGCCCGGAGAGGGCGGGGGCGCGCAGGGAAGCACGGAGGCAAGGGGAGGGGGGCGCAAGGGAGGAGCAGGGGGAGGGGGCGCACGGTCGGAATAAGGGGAGAGGGGAGCCCGGGGAGGGCGGGGGAAGCACGGGGGAGAAGGCGCGGAGGCCCGGGAAGAATGGGGGGAGCACCGGGGCAACGGGAGAGGGGCGCAGGGGTGGGGCAGGGGGAGGGCGCACGGTCGGAATAAGGGGAGGGGGCCTCCGGGAAGAGGGGCACGGGGGCAAGATGAGGGAGGCGCAGGGGAGGAGCGGGGGGAGGGCGCACGGTCGGAATAAAGGGAGGGGGTCCGGGGAGGGCGGGGGGGGCACGGAGGGAGGAGCGGGGGGAGGGAGGGCGCACGGTCGGAATAGGGAAAGGGGGTTCGGGGACGGCGGGGAAGCACGGAGGGGGAGAGGTGTCGGGGAGGGGGGGAGCACGGAGGGGAAGGGCGGGCGGAGGGCCCACGGTCGGGGAGAGGGACTCCGGGAACATGGGGGGCACGGGGGCAAGATGAGGAGGCGCAGGGGAGGAGCGGGGGGAGGGCGCACGGTCGGAACAAGGGGGGGGTCCCGGGGAGGGCGGGGGGGGCACGGAGGGGAGGAGCGGGGGGGGCGCACGGTCTGAATAAGGGGAGGGGGGTCCGGGGAGGGCGGGGGGGCACGGAGGGAAGGGGGCGCGGGGGAGGGCGCACGGTCGGAATAAGGGGAGCGGGGGGCACGGGGGCAAGAGGAGGGAGGCGCAGGGGAGGGCGGGGGGAGGGCGGGTCGGAATAAGGGGAGGGGGGTCGGGGAGGGCGGGGGAGGGAGGGAGGAGCGGGGGGACCCCGGGAAGATGGGGGGCAGGGGGGAAGGGAGGGGGGCAAGGAGCGAGGGCGGGGGGGAGGAGGTGCACGAGGGGAGGAGCGGGGGGAGGGCGCACGGTCGGAATCAGGCCAGGGGAGCCTGGGAAGAGCGGGGGGCACGGAGGCAAGAGGAGGGAGGCGCAGGGGAGGAGCGGGGGGAGGACGGTCGGGAGGAGCGGGGGGAGGGCGCACGGTCGGAATAAGGGGAGGGGGGCTCCGGGAAGATGGGGGGCACGGGGGCAAGAGGAGGGAGGCGCAGGGGAGGTGCGGGGGGAGGGCGCACGGTCGGAACAGGGGGAGGGGGGTCCAGGGAGGGCGGGGGGAGCACGGAGGGGGGGAGCGGGGGGAGGGCGCACGGTCGGAATAAAGGGAGGGGACCTCCGGGACAACCACCAGCACGACCACCAGCACGACCAGCCACCAGCGCGGCCACCAGCACCTCCGCAAGCACGACCACCAGCACAACCACCAGCACGACCACCAGCACAACCACTACCACAACCACCAGCAGGACCACCAGCAGGACCACCAGCAGGACCACCAGCAGGACCACCAGCAGGGCCAGCCACCAGCGCGGCCACCAGCACCTCCGCAAGCACGACCACCAGCACAACCACCAGCACGACCACCAGCACGACCACCAGCACAACCACCAGGACAACCACCACCAACCACCAGCACGACCACCAGCACATCCACCAGCACGACGACCAGCACAACCACCAGCACGACCACCAGCACGGCCACCAGCACCTCCACAAGCACGACCACCAGCACAACCACCAGCACGACCACCAGCACAACCACCAGCACAACCACCAGGAGGACCACCAACACGACCACCAGCAGGACCACCAGCAGGGCGCACGGTCGGAAATAAAGCAGTGCGAGATCACACCGGTAGGTATGATGATAATGCACGTTTATACATATGCCCCGCCACCAAGACATCAGCCAGGGGGTCGCATGGCGGAGTAGGGTTGTTTGTGTTGCGCAGTCTATGCACCCACGCCCGCGTCATGGGGGCAAAGGGGCGAGATGCTCATCTCTACGGTGGACAAGGCTGGACGGCCTGTCATCTCCGCTTGAAGGGGCACAGCATTATTCTCATACCTGCATAGCGACGCAGGGTATAATGACTATCACACAGAGGTTACCAGCCTGATAGCCACCTTCATCAAGGCCCACAGGTTGCCTTTCATCATAGGAGGGGACTGGAACATGACGGGGAAGGAGCTCGTCGAGGGGGGCCTCTGGGTTAAGAACATAGGTGGGGTCCTCGTAGAGCCGAAGGTGGACTCCACCTGCAACGGGAGGGTGCTTGACTTCAACGTGGTATCCGACAAGTTAGGTAGGCTCCTCGAGGTCAAGCCCGACTCCACAAGCCCCAGGAGGCCACATCTGGGGTTACGAGGAGAATTCAAGATGGCAGTTCTCAGCAAGTCCAGCACGTACCCCGACGAGGCCCCAGACATAAACATGTTCGGCGCCGCGCCACGCCCATGGGAAGAGCTCCAGATTTTGGCCCTCGAGAAGTTCCCTGAGGCTCCCGAGGTCCACCATCCAGTTGCTCGCGCCCATACGGATGACACCCTCACGCATCGGTTCGCTGTGTTGTCCCAGACCCTGGAATGGTGTTCCGTTCCAATGGGCGGGTGTGAAGGCTCCATACCCGCGGCCGCAAGCATCGGCTCCGACGGCCCCAGTCGGGCCCAGCCCTTCCGTCTTCAGACAAGGGCCGCATTCCCGCTCAACCCTCCAGAACCTCGGGGGTGGGCAGAGAGCAGGCGGTGGAGCACAGTCCAACAGCGCGTTCGGGAAAGAGATCTTGCCAGGAAGCGGGATCCCACAGGGCCCAACCACAGGAGGCTCCCGAGGCTCGTCGAGAAGGCCCTCGTCAACCTAGAGTGGGGAGCTCTGGGGCGGGTTGCAGGAGCGCTCCAGCCAGCCCTTCCCGTTCCATGACCTGCTAGAGAGGCAGGTACAGTATTTCGAGGCCCGCGCCATGAAGCAGGCCCAAGACGGTTTCGCAGACTGGCTGGAGACCAGCATCAGGCGTGGCGGCGGCGCCGCCCATGCCTTTACCAGAGAGGTGGAGGTCGAGGTCACACCCGAGGAGGCCGATAACTTTGTCCTGGAGGAGGAGGTCCTTATGGACCCAGGCGACATCCTAGGGGCCAAAAGCAGTTACTGGGAACAGTACTGGGACCCCGAGAAGATCCAGGCCACAACCCCCATCTAAGCTTCATGGGGATTCATGGATCCAGGAGCTACGGGAGGAGGCGATGGAGGAGAAGTCCCTGGAGGTCTCATGGACCGAGGGGGAGGTTTTGAAGGCGGCCAAGACTTTCCCAGGGCACTCAGCCACGGGCATGGACCAGTGGAGAGTGCGCGATGCCGTTCGCCTGCCAGCACCAGGGCTCATGGAGCTCACCAGCATGCTAAACGCCATCGAGACTAAGCAGGCGATGCCAGCCCAGAGCCTAGGCAACCTTGTAGCGCTTAAGCCGAAAACCAGCGGCGGACAGGCCGATCACGCTCAGTACTTCTCTCTACAGGCTGCCCATGAGGACGAGGAGGGGGGAGATCGGCAAGTGGGAGGCGGCCAAGGCAGGACATTGGGACGCGGCAATCAAAGGCTCGAGTTGTCTCCGAGCAGGTTTAATATCCGAGCTTTTTGCCGAGGTGGGAACCGAGCTCGAGATTAAGATTGTAGAAGGTCTCCTAGATGTCGAGAAAGTATATGACACCATCCTCACCCACGTCCTAGCCAGGAAAGCCAAGGAGATGGGGTATCCAAAGTGTCTGCCTCAGTCTCGGGATCATGACCCACGTAGCGGTTCGGTACCTAACCACAGAGATGGGGGTCAGCAAACCTATTCTTCCACAGTGCAGTATTTTAGCAGGATGCGGTCAGGGCGTAGCTTGGGCACGAGTTCTTTTGCACGACCTCCTCCATCAGGCGCACCTCAGGTTCGATCGTCTCACCATTAGGACATGGGTCGACGACTTGCGCGCCCGCATGGTTGGCTCGTCCGATTCCCTGCGCAAGTCCTTTCCCGAGGCCGTCAAGTATCTCAAGGCTGGGTTAGTTGATCTTGGGTGCAAGTTATACCCAAAGACGGCCCTCCTGTCGAATGACAATGACATCAGGAACCAGGTCCAGGACTCCTGCATGCTCCACGGGATCCCCCTGAAGACCAAGTTGGGCACCAGGGACCTAGGCCTGGACTCCAGCGTGGGCAAGCGTAGGTTCCTCAAAGTCCGCAGGGCCCGACAACGTCTGGGGCTCAAGAGGCACAAGAATATCAAGAGGCTCCTGAAGGTGACCAAGAGTGCCCATCGGTTGTATCGGGCGGGGACGCAGCCACAGCTCCACAGGGGTCTCGAGGGCCATGGAGTCTCCCCCACGGAGCTCAGTCAACACAGGAGGACAGCAGGGGCCGCTTTGGGTACAAGTAAACCAGGCAGTTGTCTCACCGCAGGGCTCCAGCAGTCGACGTTGCCGCCAGAGGCTCTGGACCCCGCCATCTTCCATCGCAGCAACCTTTTCGAGATGTGGTTCGAGCTGGTCGCAATGGAGCCGCACCTCAGGAACGGCATCGCGGCAGCTTGGACGAAGGTAGTTTCAAAGCTCCAGCGGCCCAGGCGGTGGAACAACGTAGTCAGCCACCTCAGTGCCATTGTCGGGACCCTCCTCGACCTCGGGAAGAGCCCTGATTCAGCCTGGCCCCACCGGAGAAGTGTTTCAGGTAAGGCCAGACGATTTCCAGGAGCAGGATCATTTCATGTGCAGGTTCCAGCAGCTTCTCCGGCACAGGGTATGGAGTGGGGCACAAGGGGGCCATGCAGCAGGAGGAGTGCAGGATGGAGTTGACATCAGGAGTTCGCGTTGGCAGATCGAGAGATGGTACCGCGATGGGCAGAAGAACCTCGCAAAGGCGCTCAAAGCAGTCGGTGCATGCTCGGCCTGGAGTCCCAGGCGCCGCTTCGAGGCAGGTCTAGGAGATAACTCAGTCTGCCCGTTGTGCGGGGATCACCACTGCGACGACTATTACAAGTTCTGGGGATGCCCTCTACTCTTCCAGGCCGAACACCCTCTCATCCAGGAAACATAAGATCTTGTGGAGACCGCCCAAGGGGATGACCAACCAGCATGTCTATGGCTCCGAGGGCTCATTCCAGCAGGTCTCGCTCTGAAGGCTGTAGAAGACTCCACCCCCAAGCACCCCGTCCTAATTGGGACTGGCGCCTTCCTGGATCCTCCCGAGGCGAGGGGTGGGTGGCGCCTCGGCCCCGTGGATGGTTCAGGGGGCACCTTCTCGTCCGATCCCCGCCTCAGGCGTGTAGGATGGGGTGCAGGGGTCTGGGACGAAGATTTAAATCCCCTCGGCATTCTACAAGGGAATGTCGTAGGGCTCCAGACAATCAATCGAGCCGAGCTCAAAGGGGCCATCGAGCTCCTCAGGCACACACAAGGGAACCTAATAGTGGTCACCGACTCCGCCTATCTGGTCCGTGGGCACCACAGGGGCCCCCGTAGGAGGGTCCGCTCCAACCGTAGGCTCTGGCTCGAGTACTGGCGCCTCCTAGGGGCTCGAGTGGGCCTCATTAGGTTTCTCAAGGTGAAAAACCATGCCATTGACCCAGAGGTCAGAGCTCGTTTTCCAGCCTGGGCCTTGTTTGTCAATGACAAGGCCGACGAATTGGCCAGAGAGGCTGCCGCCACCGCCGCCCTGCCCCAGGAGCTGATCGATAGAGGAGTGCTTGCTTTAGACGCACTCGCCGAGCAGATCCGCGGGCGGCTGGCTGCAGTTTAGATGTTGTGGTGGATACATTTTCCAGTTCCCGAGGCCCCTGCTGAGACAAAGAGAGCTCAGCGGAAGGAGCGCAGTGACAAAGCATTCCAGTATATTTTAGAGGTAACCTCCCACTGGCCCTAGGTCCGCGAGGACCAAGTTTCTTGTGCCAGGTGCAGGAAGCAGACCCACAGGAGGTGTTGCTCCCGCTGGCTCCGCTCTGCCTGCATAGGCGGAACGGTGTTTTCCCCGCCAGGGGCAGGGCGGGAGGTCGCCATTGCCCCTGCAGATGTTGGAGGCCCCACCGTCCACCCCAGCCACCGACCCCACCTCGCTGTGTGCCGTGGGGTCCTGTGGTGTCGGAGGTGTGGGTGCTGGCGGATAAGGGCCTCCAAGAAATTCAAGGAGCAGTGCACCTCACCCCGCAACAGTCAGAGTGGGGGGTACAAGGCCCTTTTGAAGCTCACCAAGGAGCAGCTCCCCACAGGCCTCAAAGAATGGCCCAGAGGGAGCTCGTGAGCCCCAGTAGTTCCCCTAGAGTGTAGGGATCAGGACTGTCCGAGGGGGCGCGCGCGGGAGAGGATCCGACTGTTTGGGCGGCTGGCCCTGAGTCTGGGCCTCCGGAAGCCTCTGGAAGCGCCCGGGAATCTCCAGAATTCTCCGTCCGGAGATCTACAGTTCAGTCGGGCATGTTCCTCTACGGGAGGAACATTCAAAAATAGTCGAAGAATAGCATGGGGACGATGTTCCAACTATTGTTGATTATATTTGAACATGTTTGGGCTACCTCTTACTTCCAGAATCCGCCTGTAGGGTGACATGCCCGACCCAAACTTACAGAGACGGAGAATTGGGGGCGGGGAGACTGACGGAAGGACCCCCTCCCCTCCCGATAGGCCCTGCGTCCACTCCCACTGGCACTGCACTGGCACTGCACGGAGCCTCCACCATGCCGCCAGGCGCTAATGAAGGGGCCCTGGGACACACAAATAAGCAGACACAAATCACAGGATCCCCCACATTTTCCCAAGTTTTCTGGGTTTGGGTCTTCCGCCCCATTTCCCACGTTTTCCTATATTTTCCTGGGGAATCGGCGATGAATTGTGTCTGTGTGCTTCGTTCCCTCCTGAACGAAGTGGAGCATCCTCGGGTCGGTGTTGATGGTTCTCGAGTTCGGTGTTGGTGGTAACAGTTCGGTCACCCTGGAAGCCAGAAGATTGCCACCATCACCGACATCGGGATGTTCGTCCGTCGGTGGAGGCACAACGCCGATATTGGTGTTGGTGTCAACCTCTGGGCCTGCGACGCTAAGCTTAGGTCGGGCCTGTCCCCCATTAGAGGGCTTTTGGACGAAAAAGAACAAGATGCTCAAAACAGATTCAATACTCAAAAGAAAGTCCCCAGACTCTTTTTTGTACTATTTTTGAGTACTCCAGATTTCGTAATAAAAGGGAGGTGGTCTCATTTCGGGGGGGGGTCTCTTCCAGGCTATCTTAGAGGGCCTGGGGGGGTCTGGGGACGATGTTTTGGAGGGTTCTCCCACGGGGGGGGGGTCTGAAACTTCTCGTCTGGGAGGGTTGACACCCCCTCCCTTTTATTACGAAACCTGGAGTATTCCCCCTGCAGGGGGACAGGCCCGACTTAACGCTAAATGGAGCATCCTCGGATGCCCTTCGGCTTCCCTGTCTTGGGGCTGCGCTTCTGCAGGGGCCGAGGCCTCGCGCTCCCGCGGGGGCGCTCCTGCGGCGCTGCCGCGGCGGCACGCGTGATCTTTGCCAGCGGCCTCGAGAGCGCGGCTGACCCTCCCAGACAGGATCGCGTCGTGACAAAAATCGCGACGGGCAGTGTTTGCCCATTCTCGGCCTCCAGGGGCCCTCGCGGGGGCCTGGGACCGTCAAAAGAGGGCTTGGAATGGAAAACCGGTCCCGGGGAAAGGATCGAGACTCCGGGGGCCGCGTACTGCAGGAATGGAAAACCAGGACGTCGCATGTCTGAGCTTACATACTTCCAACATGGCCTGAGGAGGTCTCACGGCCCGTTCTGGAGCCCACGCGAACGTGTTCTCATTCGGCGTTTCGACATCGGGCGGAAGGGAGGGGAGGAAAGGGGAGGTCTGGCTCCGGACCGCTGCTCAGCGCGAACGTTTGCAGCAGCGCGTCCTGTGGGAGAGACTCCACCTGCTCGAATTCAGGCGCCAAGAAAAAGCCAAGATCCACTGCATGGGGGCGGGGAGGAAGGGGCGTGAAGGCCCGCGCCGATCGGCAAAACAATGAGCAAGAAAACGACGACCACTTGATCAGTCTGAGGCACTCGTTCCGAAGCACGGTGTCTGCAGTTCCTGAGCATTTTCTTAGGGTGGAGGGCTCAGGATGAAATCCATATGGGCTCTTGCACTTCGAGAACCCATGCGTCTTGTGATTCACCTTTTGCGGATGCAAACCTCGAAGATCCATCGGAACAGCATTTCAGATTTCACCCTTTTGCCCTCCACCCAACAAAAATGCTTGGAATTCGTGGTTCTCGCGCGCCACACGAGAGTCGGGGATCGTCTGACCCGGGTCAATCCAGACCTGGGTCAGTCATGCCTTGCAGAATCCTGCAAGATCCTGCGAGATCCTGCGCCCAAGCCCGGGTTAACGCGAGGGATCCTGCAAGATCCTGCACCCAGACCCGGGTCAATGCAGCCCTGGCCCTGCAGGATCCTGCAAGATCCAGCGCTCTGGTTAGGTCGGGCATGTCCCCCTACAGGCGGAATTTGGACGAAAATTGAAAACATGGTCCAATGATCCTAACATTCTCAAAAGTAGTCAAAAGATCGTCCTCAGAGTATTTTTTGACCACTTCTGAATCTTCCTCCTGCAGAGGGGCACGCCCGACTTGACGCTCTGGCTGACCCCCGTTTGCATTGACCCTCGTCTCTTGCCGAGCCCCAGCGTCGCCCAGGGGAGAAGGAGGAGGAGGAGGCGGAGGAGGAGGAGGAGGAGGCGGAGGAGGAGGAGGAGGCGGCGGAGGCGGAGGCGGAGGAGGAGGAGGAGGAGGAGGAGGAGGAGGCGGAGGAGGAGGAGGAGGAGGCGGAGGAGGAGGAGGAGGCGGCGGAGGCGGAGGAGGAGGAGGAGGTCTCCCGAGCCTCGCGAGAGGCGTTGGGGCGGCTCTCCCGGCGCCCGCGCCACGCGGCGGGCCCGTGCCCGCGCCCGTGGGGGCGCCTCGTGCGGCGGGCGGGCTCCCCGAGGCGGTGCTGGGTCGGGCCTGTCCCCCTTACAGTGGACGAGCGCGTTCCTCGGCAGGAGGGGTACTCACAAATAGTCAAAAAATAGTCTGGGGACGATTTTTTGACTATTTTAGCCATGTTCAGATATGTTTGGGGTATGTTTGGCGTTTCGTCCAAAATCCCCATGTAGGGGGGCATGCCCGACTTAACCTTACATCGACGAGCGCGTTCCACTACTCGCAGAGTAGCTGCTCGCAAATGGCCTGGATCCCCCAGGGGGATCTACGAGAAACTACCTCAAAGCAGGCACGTGTCTTTCTGACGTTTGCGACGGGGTTCTAGATAGGGAGGCGGGGCTCGCTTCGTTTCGGGGCCTCCCGAGCGAAGCGAGCCCCACCTACCCCCTTCGAAATCGTGGGGTGGTGGGGCAGGGATAGCACGTGGCCGCCCGTGCCAACGCTCGTGGGCGTCCCGCGGGCACAGGAGAGCCCAGAATCGAATCGACAAGTGGGACCGGCGATCGAAAGGAGTCGGATCGGCGGAAATCGGCAGCCGAGTCGGGAAGAGGTCGAATCGGCCGAGCTCGGCAGGCGAGTATGCCTCCATTGAGGATAGGGACCCAGATCGGAATCCCAAGTCCGCCGACCCCTTGTGGGCCTGTAGGCGTGTGAAATTCGTCCCCCCACAGAAGCCCCCCTCCTGGGACCCCAAACCAAGAATTTGACCCCCCCCCTCTGGCCGCGCCCGACCCCCAACAGCCCCCCCAGGAGCCCCCAAAAAGAAGCCCAGCAAGGGGGCCCAACAAGGCCCCAAGAAGGCCCAAGACGGCCCCAAGAGGAGTCCCAAGAGGCAAATTCAGGCCTTCGGGTTGGGTTTGGGGGGGGATTGATGGGTGGTGAATTTCAGAACCGGGACCCAGATCTGAATCCCAAGTCGAATCGAATCGGAATGGGAAGCCAGCGAAGTCGAATCGACCCCCTGTGACGAGGGCAGGAAGAAGGCGAAGTCCCTGGTCTGGGGAAGAACTGGATTCTCTCGGACACGGCGGGTGTGGAGGATGCGTCGGGAGCCAAGGGCATTCCAGAGCGCTATAGAGCGCTCTGGGGACGTTCTGGAATGCCCTGGAACCATTACACTCGTCCTAGGCCTGTCTGACTCCCTCCCCAGACCTCTGTCGACTGCATTTGGTGTCGAGTCGCCAGCCCAGCCCCTGGATCTCCAGACCGTAGAGCACGTCCCTGGATCGGCCCCCAGGTATACTAACTACGAAAAAATCCGACGCAATCATTTCACCTTGCCAAAATTCGGTGCCCCGCTCCGCCCCCTCCCCCAACAGATCGACCCCCAGACCTGTCCTCGCGCGCTTTTTGACCAGAACTCCGACGGAAATTTACCCGTGGCAACGTGAAGCCTCCCGGAGGCCCACAAAAGGAAGAAACACTTTCACGGTCCTCGATCTCCTCCTCCTCCTCCTCCTCCTCCTCCTCCTCCTCCTACTCCTCCTCGATCCTCCTCGATCTTCCTCTTCAATCTTCCTTGCCCGCTGCTGCCCGTCCTCCAGGAACGCTGGGCTGCTCTTATCGAACATCCCCTTTGACGGGAGGCTCAACCGCAGTCCGCCAAGCGCCGCAATCTGACTGTCCAACATGGCAAAGTCGCGGAAGCGCTTCTTCAGCACCCATTCCTAGGGTCGAGAGAGGAGGAAGAGGATGAGGAGAAAGACGAGAAGGAGGAAGAGGAGGCGGAGGGGAAGGAGAAGCAGGGGGAGGAGGAGGGAGGAGGAGGGGGAGGAGGAGGAGAAGGAGGAGGAGGAGGAGGAGGCGGAGGAGGAGGAGGATCGAGGGTTCTGGACACTTCGTCAAAGTCTGGCCTCTGGGGGGGGGGCCTCTGGAGGCCACTGGGGGCCTCTAGTAGGACCGCCAAGCATGTCCAGAGTTCCCTTGAAGATCTCTGGAGACCTCCTCCCGTGGTGCCCGGTGCGATCGAGGATCGAGGCTTTGGACGTGCTTGCACTCCTTTTGTCCTCCTGCGGCGCCCTCGTGGCCACGGCTGGGCCCGCCGAGGGTCCCTTGAGCGCGTTCGTCGTCGTCCGCCTGCCTCTCCCCTCCTCTCCCCCTGCCGCCGGGCAGCACAGTCTGCCCAGGACCAGCGGGGCGGCGTGTGCAGGGCTCCATGTGAGTATCGTTTAACCGATCCCCGTCCCCATCCCCATCTGCGTGGCCTGGGCCCCGCTGGCCGATTTACCCCCCTGGATGGGGATATAGGTCCGACGACGACGACTCCCGATGACGACGATGGAGATGAGTGATATGGTAAATATGCCCACACTTTCAGGTTCACAGAAGCCTCTGATTTGGCCCAGTTCCGCAGTAATAAATCAAGTTCGGTCGGGCATGTCCTCCCACAGGGGGACTTTGGACGACAAATCAAAAATACTCGACACAACCAGAAATACCCCCCCCCAAAAAAAAAATGGTTTTTGAATATTCCTCCTGCAGAGGGATAAGCTGACTGAAAAGTAAAGGGAGACAGGACGAGGAGAGAGGAGGGAGCCAGGACCTTACCCCAATTGGTTGCACTTCTGTGATCGAGGCGTGCTCCTGGAGGGGGGGCGGGCGCCCCTAGCCACGAAGCAGGCGGTGGCCATCCTTATCGTCGTCGTCATTTTTCGCTTCATCTTCGCAATCATCAGCATCATCAGCATCATCATCATCAGCAGCATCAGCATCATCATCACCATCATCAATATTATCATCATCGCCATCTTCGTTGTCATCTTCGCCACCATCATGGCCATCCGTGAACGCCTGAGATCACCAGAATGCGCATGCGAGCGCCGTAGGATGCCCGTGAGCACCACAATGGCCTGCGAGCACCATGGCAGGCTACCTGGTAACGTCCCGATATCCGCCCATACGAATATATATATATATATATATATGTATATATATATAATACATACATACATACATACATACATACATACATACATACAGACAGACAGACAGACAGACAGACAGACAGACAGACAGACAGACATACATACATACACACACATACATACATACATACATAAATGCATGCATGCATGCATGCATGCATGCATACATACATACATACATACATATACATATATATATATATATATTCCTCGAGGCTTGGATCAGATCCGTCGCAAGTCCTATCGATAAAAAGCGCAAATGCACCAGAGCCAACTGTACAAGACACTGGGGCTACTGGGGAAGGTGGCAACCAAGCGAGATGATTCAACGTCTGGCGCAACCTACAGCCTCGCTGGCAGCATTGCGTGCCCGTCCAACCGCAAGCACGTGAGACTGGCCGGATCGCTGAGCCTCGCGCCTGTGCACTTTGTCGTGATCGTCCAGGCGAGCGCATTCTGAGGCCGAGAGTCTGGTGAAACTCTGGGGGCGGACACAGATCTGGGACCAACACGCGGTGCGCCTGGTGTCACAGAGGTGCGCAAGGCATCGGAGGCGGGTCAGGAACTGAGTGCCACATACCTGGCAAGTGCCACTTGCAAGGCAAAACTCGCGCTGCGGGGCACGCGCTCCGTGCTTCGCACGGGCATGCGACCGCAAAGCACGACTGGTGGCGAAAGACATCCCGCACGTTGTGCACGAGTGCGTTGCGGAGTACGGGCTAGACGCAGGCAGAGCTCCAGGTCCGGAGTCGCAGAGCGAGGAAGAAAAATGAATGCATTTGACCGATTGGCTCCATTGGGCGGGCTGGCCTACCATCATCTGTATCCACGGCGCTCCATCAACCTGGGGGTCGGCGAGGCGAGAACACAAAGCAGACATGCGCCACAGACAGCGAAGATCCTCCCGAAGCTGGGCCACCCAGGGGATAACGGAGTCCCCCTTGCGGGCCCCAAGCAGAGCAAAAAGCTCAGGCGGGCCTGACCGCACAGCCCTGGCGAAGTAGATCAACCGCTTCCGCATCAGAATGCAATCGATCGATGGTTGCTTATGAACCGTTCTCACGCTCAAGTCGGACTCCGTGGAGCCATACCGGCAGAGACCAAAGATACGTCTAAGAACACGCATGTACGGTGCGTTAAAAACTCTCAAAGCAGGCGAAGAGAGGACTCGAACATGGCAGTTGAAAAACCAGCCTAGAAAACACTAAAGAATGCGCGAGGCTGAGACTTTCTGCAACATCTATACAGTCGTTGCCAACACACACACACACAAAGACAGAGGCCCATAAGAGGCCAAGGCGGATTTTGCCCGAGCGCGGGCTTCAGGGACAACCTGGCCCGTACCGGAGGCCACGCCCCCGAGGTGCTTGCATTCGGAGACGACTGTGATGCTCTCGTCACGGCCGGGAACCTGCACGGCCAAGGATTGGCCTGGGCTTCGTCGACGTCGCCGGTAATGCTCGGCGGACCGCGCGCCGCGGTATACGATGCTGCACTTAGTGTTGCCGGGCTTCCAATTCATGGAAAAATTCAGCATGTCGAATATCGATGATGTGAGCTTGGTCAGTAGGACGTCCACGCGCTCGTCCTGCACGCGCGGGGCGGGCGCGCTGAGCATCAAGCACTCGTCGTCTACGAAGGTCACGTCGATGACAGAGACCTCCCCTTCCAGCCAGCTGGCCTCTGGGGGAAAAGTGAGCCAGCACGCGTGATTGCCATAGTCTTAGTGCAATCGCAGCGCAATGCCAACGTCGAGCAGCTCGTCCCTGAGCATGACCAGGCCGACGGAGTAGACGCCGTTGAAAGCTGCGCCGCCGAACTTGCAGCACTGCTTGCCTCCCAAGCGGATGCTGACTGCAGAGTCGATGTCGCCGTGCGTGATCCAGCTCTTCGCATGCAGGTTCTTCAGGAGCCGAATGGTTTTCTCAGGGGCGCCCCCTTGCTGCAAGAACCACTCGGCCTGTGCAGCGGACAGACCAAGCGACTGTCAGCGCTCAAGGGGGCCGGTGACATCGTGAGGGATGCCGAGGACCAGCTCGCGTATGACGCGATCGAAAGCCTTGGACAAGTCAACCCACAAAATGAAATGGCTGAGACCATGCAGCTTACAGTAGTCGATGAAGCTCAACTCGACGCGGATGGCCAGATCGGTACCTCGGCCAGAGACAGCTCCATACTGCGATGGAGGCATGTGTTGTTCGTAGTGGTCGCTGACCTCGTCATACAACGCGTTCTTGTACGCCTCGCTCATGTGGTTGTCCAAGTTGATGCCACGATACTCGTCGCAAATGTCCATTGGCCCCTTGTGCTCGTGCACTTCTTAGATCTTGCTGCCAAGCCACTGGGTGGGCCAATCTTCGGTTGCCGTCACGCGGCGAAAGACATGGCTGAGCTTGACGGCCAAAGCCGAACCGCCAGCTTTCAGGATCTCAGCGGACACCCCGTCTTTGCCCACGCCGCGATTGTTGGACGGAGCGGCGACAGCCTGGCGCGTAATCTCGGGGCATACGCTCGAGCCAGGGCGATCGACTGGGGCGGCCACCGGAATCTTCTGCAGCTCGTCCATCGTCAGAGGCGC
The DNA here is from genome assembly GCA_963575745.1 of Prorocentrum cordatum. Classification (NCBI taxonomy): domain Eukaryota; class Dinophyceae; order Prorocentrales; family Prorocentraceae; genus Prorocentrum; species Prorocentrum cordatum. The sequence continues at coordinate 285,987 of CAUYUJ010015487.1, read as the reverse complement.
GCCAGCGAACAAATCAGTGAAGTGATCCAACCAGCGCTGCTGCCGCTCCAGCTCGGACGAGGTCAGGCGGCCGTCGGACTTCACGACATGAGCGATCCGATCAGCCTTCACAGACGGCTTGATCTTCTGCTGGAGGCGAGCGGCCGCCGCCCAGAGCGCACTGGAGATCAGCCTGAGCTTGAACGCGCGTCTGCGGGCCTCCGACAGAACGCAAACCGCGCGCCAGCCGAGACGGCCATCCATTCCCGGCCGGAGAGGGTCGAACTCCTGATGGACCTGGCCAGCCCAGGCGCACAGCACAGCTCGGAGATGAGCACGATGTGCCACCGGCCGCACGGTGCTGGCCAGACGCCGGAGCGGCGCCAATCGGCGCACGGTGGCCCACGTCGCGGCGGTGATCCACGGCTGCCGGGGGGTGTTCTTGAAGGAGCCGAACACCCGGAGGGCAGAACTGTAGACGTGCTCGGTGAAGTGCGCAACCAATGCTGTAGACGTGACCCCCAGCGGGGTAGGTAACCCCACATGCGGGACTGGAACGCCTCGCACTTGGTCTCATCAGCAGCGGCTGCCTTGTTAACGCGCCCCCTCCGCAGTGGCGCGGGCTCACCACCGCCGCTGCGAGGTCGAGGAATAAGCAGGGAGGCGACGACCAGTCGGTGGTCCTCCGTCGGGGTGTAGGAGAGGACGACATCAGCAGCGACGTACGGCGTGATGAGGCCTCCAGCGTGTCGAAGGTCAGTGAGAACGTAATCTGTCCTGCGTGTGGTCCCGTGCTTGGACTGCCACGTGTACCCGGCTGGGTAGCGCGTGTTGGTTGTCATGGACTCGCAAATGTGCATGCGCTGCATGAGTCGCAGACCGTTGTCGGTGACCACGCCAGGTTCGCAGGGGCCAACATGGCGGTCATCAGGCGCAACACGGCTATTGGCGTCAACGCCGGAAACGCAAATATACGCAGGGAAGTTGCACTTGGCCTCCAGCGTGGCTCGATCAAGCTCGTCCCAAAACGGGTCCTTGACCGACGCCGCCGATGCCTCAGTCGGGGCACGCGCGGCAATAACGATGATCCCAGTGTTAAGCTTACCAGACTTGCCAATGGCAAGGGAGATCCGGGGGCCGACGTGGCGAACCAGATGCAAGTGCCAGTCCAGAGAACGAGCGATCCAGATCTGGCAGCCGGACATTCCGCGCGCGTCGGCCGCACCAGCGTACATGATGTAGTGAACTCCTTCACGTACTTCTTGCGCTGGCGCGCGCCCCTCTTGGACGCAGAAAATCTCAATGCCAAGTTTCTCGCAATCCAGTTCAAGGGGCTGGATTTTGCCAAGCATGAGGTCGAATGAGCCCCTGGTCTCAGCCATTGAGCATTCTTTAGGGTAGAGTGTGCTGGCATTTCCAGTGGCCACGCTGACCTGCCGCTCGCAACCCATGGGGTTGGCCACGTCGAGCGCAGGGGATCTTAGTTCTTTTGACTATACAGTCTTCCGCACGATGCCGTGCTGGAAGAGCGTGGACTGTCGCTTTGGCGGCTGCTTGCCATGGTGCCTGACCCGGTTGAGCTCCAGGCCGTCGGAGGTGTCCATGGGCGCCTGCTTGCCGTTCAGGCGCCGCGGCACGTTGGCCCCCTCCGCGATCTTGATGGTCTGCGCGAGTCCGGTCAGCAGGTGCTGGACGTGGGCGTCCGCCTCCTGCGCGTGGGCAGGGTTCACGTACACGTCGGATTTGAGCGTCTTCATGAGCGAGTTGAGCTGGACAGTGATCGCGCCCAGGGCTTGGGTGGGATCGGCCGACTCCTGAGGCGCGCCCGCGGGGGGCTCCGGCTCCCCATGTGCGGCGATGGAGCGCTCGAGCTCCTCGACGTGGGCCTGGAACGTCTGGATCTCCTGTCCTGTTCGGCAGCCTGCATGGCTGCTGTCGCGAGGGCCATTGCCCTGCTCGCCTCTTCCTTCCGGGCCTGGGCCCGTCGAAGCGCAGCACGGGCCTCGTCGAGGCGGGCCCCGGGCGGCTTGAGGTCGCGGATGCCTGCCTTTTCCGCCTCAATGTCGGCGAGAATCGCCGCGCGGGAAGCAGCGAAAACGTCCCCAGGAGGCAGAGCCTTCAGCGCCTGCTCGAGCGTGGCGATGTTGGCGCGGGCGGCCTTGGCGTCCACCTGCACGGGCGGCGGCGCGGGCACCTGCACAGGGGCAGGTGCGGGGGTCGGCGGCGACGCGGCCACCAGCGCAGCAGCGGCCTCCTCGAGCTTGGCGCGCACAGGGTTGCCAGGCTTGGGAAGGGATGTAGAAGCTGGGGGAGATGCTGCCGTCGAGCGCGCCATCGCGGCGTAGGACCTCTTCATGCCGCAGGTAGGGCAGGCTGCCTTGCTGCGGTTGGTCGCGCCGCATCCGGAGCAGTGCCACTGGCGAGGCTCTAGGGACGCGTCGGGTGAATATATATATATATATATATATATATATATATATATCCGCCGATCCGGCGTATGAACTACAAGGAGTCTCAACAAGAGCTTCAGCTCTGAGCCGAAGCAAGAGCTTCAGCTCTGTTTGGGGGGGGTCGCTGGGGTGGCTTTGCCGGGGAAGGAGGGGAGGGGGGGGGGCGGCATCTGGCGTTTTCTTCATGATTTGTGCATCCAGACCCCCATGGAAGGGGGGGAGGGGGGGGGCGGTCCCCTATCTCGCGTTTTCTTATTGATTTGCGCATCCCCAAGATGTTTCGGGGGGTCCCAGGGACCCCTCTCAGATCTAGCCGCTACCGCCCCCAGGACCATCCCCTCAGAACCCTCTCCGACCCCCCCAAGACCGCTCCAGGCACAACCCCAGAAGAGAAGAAAGAGGACCGGAAGAATCGAGGAGGGAGGAGGCCACATGAAGATCACCGAATCTGGGGCCCCCCAAATCGGCGGCACTGGCCGGAGGCCATTACAATATATATATATATATATACACACACACACCTCTATCTATATATATATATATATATATATATATACATACGTGGCACGTGTGTGCCCAGGCTCATACAAAAAAGCTGAAGGGGCGGTTGAAGCAGGAGTGAAATGCAACAGCGAAGTCGCACTCGAGCGCAAGTGGGGTTGCCACACCCTGCGATGTGTGTACCAGGGCCCCCCCAGGAAGCCTCAGGAGGCCCGACTTGGATACCAGAAGAGGCTCCAGGAGGCCCCAGGATTGTGAGTGTTGTGTGGGTGTGTGCGTGTGTGTGTGTGATGTGTGCTCTGTGTTGTGCGTGCTTTTTGTGCGTTGTAGGTGTTGTGTGTTATGTTTGTCTAGCGTGTGATGTGTTTGGCGTGATTTGTGTCTCTGTGTGTCCATGTAGTTCTGAGGCCCCAGGAGGCCCCAGGAGGCCCCAGGCAGCCTCAGGAGGCCCCAGGAGACCCCAGGAGGCTTCAGGAGGTCCCAAGAGGCTCCAGGAGGCCGCAGGAGGCCCCAGGAGGCCCCAGGAGGTTTCAGGAGACCCCCAGGAAGCTCCGAGGCGGGGTCTGGGGTACCAGAAGGTTCAGAAAGCCCCAGGAGGCCCCAGGAGATTCCAGGAGGCCCCCAGGAGACTCTGAGGCGGGGTCTGGGGTACCAAAGGGTACGTCGGGGCTCGGCTTTGGCAGGATGTTTCAGGCGAAACCGCAATTCTCTGAGAATCTGTGTCAAAATGATTGAAACTACCATGTGGTTTTGAAGGTTTTACGTTAACATGTTGAAATTCCCTTGTGTTTGTGGACCCTGACGTCACGATCTGCGTGAGGGGTGCCACCGATGTTCAGAATGTCGAGGATGTCCCTAGCGAAACGGCCAGA
>CAUYUJ010015487.1:274685-277185 GCA_963575745.1 Prorocentrum cordatum | reverse complement strand
AGAAAACAGTCCCGGCCAGAAATGTTCGAAGAACATTTCGTGGAAACCACAAAAGGTTCTTCGAACATCCTTTGGTAGGCTATAGGCACGCCAGGACGCTTCGGCGCTGCTCGAGTGCGGAAATCGCTTGCGTCCGCCCGCCCACCGGCCCGAGGGGCGTGTGACAGTCAAGGCTTTGCCCCTCCCCCCCCCCCTGCACCCTCCCTGCTTACCCCTGAGAAGCCTCCGCCACTCCGCCGCCCGGCTGCGGCACCTGCCCTTTTCGGGTCCAGAGACGGCTTCGGATGATCACGACAACTCTCAATCATCGGGCGAGCTCCGTGGCACAGGCTGCGGGCACCTCCTGGCACCGGCTTTGATGTGCCGCTCGCTTTTTCTCGAGAGGTGAAAATCATGACTCGAACAAGTTCGGGCGACGGTGCCCCAGCGTGTGTCGTGGAAAGAGTGCGGGGCAATGTTCGGGACTCCTGATGGAGATCTCCGCCCGATACCCTCTTGTGGCTGGCCCCTCCCCTTAGCTGTACAAATATAAACTACCCTTTCTGGGCTCAGTTTTGCTACATGTTGCCACCTTCGGAGACCCCGTCTTGGCATCCAAAATGGACTCCTAGGGCTCCCAAAAAAGCCTCTTGGGCCCAACTTCGCCCACAAAATAAAAACTTCGAACACATTGAAACATCCGACATGCTGTGGAAGACGCTGGCCTCGCTGGTGATCGCCCGGACGCCTCTTTGTAGCTGACCTTCGGGCTCGTCTGGAGCAGTCTTCAGCATGCAAAGCTCGACGCCTGTTTTTAGGTCGGGCGTGTCCCCCTACAGGCAGATTTTGGGCGACAAATTATAAAGATAGCACCAAAAATATTTACAAAAAACGCCCGCTGACGATGTTCAATTATTATTGAATATTCCCCCAGTAGGAGGGACAGGCCCGAGACCGACTTAAGCCTTGTTTGGACGCGCTCTGGGATCAATGTTGGACGATTCTGAACCCGACTTGGGCTCCGAAGCGGGGCCGAACTGGGCCAGACCCTGCTTGGCTTCAGGGAAGTTCGGACATGGCTGGGGCCCAACGTAGGATTAGGTCGGGCATGTCCCCTTACAGGTGGATGTTGGGCGAAGGCAAAACTCAAACATATGTTTGGCTGAAGCTCAAAAGATGTCCCCTGACTATGTTTGACTACTTGTGAGTATTCGTCCTGCAGACAGGCATGCCCGACTTACACGTATGATGCTCGCGCTTGGGCCTTCCAGCGGCCAGCATGGGCCGCCTCGGGCCCACCTTGATCTCCTGTTGGATCATTGTCGGGACCCTCTTCGGCTCTGATTGGCGACTTTGGGGTTGCCTTTGAGACCGGCTCGGGGAAGCGTTGGGCGGTGTTCTGGCTATTTCTGGGCTCCTGCTGTGGATAAGGCGCCTCCAGAGAGCCAACGTCCAAATGAATGATCTGCTGGTAATCGGCCAGCCACACGGCGCACTTGAGTCGGATCGGCGTTGGGACGGAGAAGGGATGAAGCGCAATTAGGGAAGATGAGGATGTGGATGGGAGACGACGGGGAAGTGCGAGGATGAGGAGGAGGAGAGGAGCAAAGCAAAGCAAAGAACTATCGGACCCAAAGTCTCCCCGACTTACAAGACTAAAAACAGTTTGGATCTGAGTGGCAGCAGTAGCCAACTTCCCACATGAAAGGCCCTGTTGGCAGGAAAAGCGCTCTAGCCTAGAGACGACCCCAGACGAGGAAAATCCAGTGGGCGACTCATGGCACCACCCCTCCCCACAGCAGAGCCCAGCAGGACACCAGGCAGGCCCCCGCGGGCCCGAACTCCTTCCCCTCCGACTCGCAACCTTCGCACGAGCCTGAGCAACAAAGACAGTCTGAGGATCGTGTGCACGCCTCGTCAAAGCAAAGGTATCCGACGTGGCCGAACGCGCCACCGAAGAGACGACCGAGGCGCCAGGCACCCGCCCCAAGGGATCCAGGGCAGGAGAGGGGAGTGCACCACGACGCTGTAGCTCTGGAAGTCGCTCACTACCACGAAACGCGGGCGGAGGAGGAGGAACGCAACGACGAGCAGGAGGAGATCGACGGGCCTCGAAACGACCGAGGGCCGAGGTCGAAGACCCAGGAGGAGCCCCAGGAGAACGCGTCCTACCATTAACTGCTACTGGCTCAGATCGAGATAAGGAAGATGAGTCTACCGTCGACGAAGTCGGCCCCGCGAGGGAAGGAGGAGGAGGACCACCTTGCCGAGGGAGGAAGCGCCCACAAAGACCATCGCCGAGAATAAGCTGTTTATTCAACAGGCGCGATGCAACAGGCAACGCAAGAGCCCCCGTGCCAGAAATCCGGCGACCCCCGCTTGCCGGGGGGGAAGAGGGGCGTGCGGGATAATCGGCTGTTCCCATCCCGCTTTCCCTCTGCCCTGGGGTCCCACAATGCCAGGGGGAGGAGGGACAGGTGGGGGAATAAAAGCTCGTCAGCGCGCCTCTGGGCCCCTGGAA
>CAUYUJ010015487.1:172185-269685 GCA_963575745.1 Prorocentrum cordatum | reverse complement strand
TCCCTATCGGTCTCTCTCGATCGATCTCACTCGATCGATCTCACAATCGATCTCACTCGATCTATTTCATTCGATCGATCTCACAATCGATCTGACGATCGATCTCACAATCCATCTCACTATCGATATCACTATCGATCTCACAATCGATCTCACATCCGGTCTAACAATCGATATCACTATCGATATCACAATCGATATCACAATCAACGTCATCATCAGCATCATCAGCATCATCGTCATCAACGTCATCAGCATCATCATCGGGGCACCATCATCATCACCTCATCACCATCATCATCAACATCATGATCATAATAATATTAATACTAATCATCATCATCATCATCATCATCATCATCATCATCATCATCATCATCATCATCATCATCATCATCATCATCATCATTCACATCATCATCATCATCATCATCATCATCATCATCATCATCATCATAATCATCATCATCATCGGGACACCATCATCGTCACCATCATTACCATCATCATCAGCATCATCATCATCGGGACACCATCACCATCATCGGAACACCACCATCATCATCAACAACAACATCATCATCATCTCATCATCATCATGATCATGAACAACAACATCATCATAATCATGATCATCATCATCATCATCATTATCGGGACACCATCATCAACATCAGCATTAACAACATCATCATCAACACCATCATCGGAACACCACCATCATCGTCACCATCATCATCATCATCACCATCATCATCATCAACACCACCGGGACACCATCATCATCATCAACATCAGCATCGTCATCACCATCATTGGGCCACCATCACAAACATCATCATCATCACCTCATCATCATCCTCATCATCAACATCATTATCGGGACAACATCATCGTCATCATCATCAGCATCATTATCATCATCGGGACACCATCATCACCATCACCATCATCATCAACAGCCTCATCATCAACACCATCATCATGATCATCATCATCATCATCAAATCATGTGATCATCATCAACATCATCAGGGTAATCAACACCATCAGCATCATCTTCATCATCATCGGGGCACCATCATCATCACCATCAGCAACATCATCATCATCAACATCATCATCATCATCGGGGCACCATCATCATCACCACCATCACCATCATCATCATCATCATCAACATCGTCAACATCATCATCACCACCATCATCATCATCATCATCATCATCATTATCATCATCATCGGGACACCATCATCATCATCACCACCATCATCACCATCACCATCACCATCACCATCATCATCGTCATCGTCATCATCATCATCATCAATATCATCATCATCATCATCATCATCATCATCATCATCATCATCATCATCATCATCATCATCATCATCATCATCATCATCATCATCATCATCATCATCGGGATACCGACGGGACACCAGCGGGACTCCGGCGGGACACAGCGCGCCACCGGCCCCCGAGCGGGACACCGGCGGGACACCGCGGGGCACCGGTTGCCGGAAGGGAGACTTTGGTCCGGCCGCGCCTCAGCTACAGGAGACTTATTTCTCGCCCGCCCACGCAGCTTCGCCTCGCCCGCACGCACGGCACGCACGGACACGAAACCGAAACCGATTTCCGGGTAGGGGGCCTCTCCGTTCCACTTCGATCTCACCCCCTCACCTCCGATATATATATATATATATATATATATATACATATTCTGCGGCGTGCTCGAGCCCTGCGGGCCTGCGGAAGCCTCCAAGGGGGTACTCTCACTCATTCTTCGATGGTATTTCATGGGAGCCTCCCGAACCATCTTGTCGGCTCTTGCAAATCGACGCTAATCGACGCTAGTCGACGCTAATCTACGCTAAGTCGACGCTAGCCGACGCTAAATCGGCGCTATCGTATCGACTCCCATAATCGACGCGAAAGACGGAATTAACCGGGTACGCCAGGCTCCCATGATCTGCTACCGCACCATTCGGCCATCAAGAACTTCGAGAACGAGCCGGTACGGCAACTCGATGCTGGTGCGATCTGCGCCGACTCGGCGGCACAACGGGCTCAGAACAGTACATTGGAGGCCAGTCCACAAGAAACCTTCCACAAGAGACCCAACCCTGAGACCCCAGGAAGTCCATTGATTTTTGGTGTGGGAACGCCACGCTCTCCATCGCAAAACCATCGAAACCCAAGAAAGCCAGGGCACCCTGGAAGCAAGCGGGGTGTTTCAAAGCATGGGCCTCCACTGTACAGCCTCAAACCTTATGCAGATTGGTTGAGCGCCGAGCGGGCCCCGAAAGAATCCCACCAGCCCTCTGGGCGTGAGTGGTCCGGTGAGCTCGTTCTGCTAACCCTGGTTGTCATATTCGGGAAGGGCCCCCCCTGCCATTACCCCTTCCCCTTGGGCCTGGAGGGGGCGTTTCGCGAGGCGCTGGAGACTCCAAGATGACCTCCAGGATCGCTCAAGATATCACAACACGGTTAAAGGTAGCTTCCAACATGCTCCTGGGAGCCCTTCATGCCGCCCCAGGATGGCTCCATGTGCCCTTCGAGCGTCCTCCCCAAAGCCATTGGACTATTGTTGGTAGTGAAATTTCAACGAGCATACCACATCGGGCAAATTCTGGATCCAACGTGTCCGCATTGCATCCATAGCCGGGTTGGCTCCAGCGGCGCGCTTTCAGAGCGCGCCATGGCGTGGGCGGATTCCGGCTGTGGACCGACGACCGGCGACTGGAACGACGACGACCGACGACGACGACCGACCGACGACCGACGACCGGACCGAACGACCGACCAAACGAAACGACAACGACCGACGACGACCGATGACGACCGACCGACCGACCGATCGAGACGACAACCGATGACGACCGACGGACCGACAAACCGAACGAAACGACAACGACCGACGACGACCGATCGACCGAGCGACCGACCGGCCGAGACAACAACCGATGACGACCGACAGACCGACCGACCGACGGACTGAGACGACGACGACGGCCGACGACCACGACAGATGGACCGACTGACCGACAGACGAGCGCGCGGACTGACCCAGATTGGGAGCGAGGCATGGATACATTGCTGGGACCCACGCTTCTGGCCCGCCAGGCCCCCCTCCCCCTGACATACTGATGTCAAAACCTAAACCAGGTGAGGCTCCAGCCCAGAATTTGCACGAAAGAAAATGTTCCAGCCGCCTCGATTCTCGATTATGTTACTCATACAGGTTCTAGCCATGGAATGACAACAAAAACGAAAATACTGCTGGGTGACGACGTTATGCACTGTATAACTATCTTTTTCCAGCGGCGCAAGCGCCGGGAAAGCCGGGAAGTCTGTACTACCGAGCAACTATGTAGCTCCAGTTCCGCCCCCCACTGCACCGTCCAGTTGTGGAACATTGGCAACTTCAGGATGGATGTGCGGTGAATGCTTCGGCAACCATTTGTCGTTCAACTCACCAGATTCATCGTGCACTTTCACTCTATCCTCCTCGACCTCGATGACAGTGCATGGCAGCGTGTGCCCGTTATCGCCCATGACCAAGATCTTAGCACCGACAAAGGCCAACCACTCGTCGATGTCGTCCCCATTTTGTAAGACGCCGCCATCTTTGGGATTGATGTGGGTGGAATTCTTCGGCAGCCATTCGTCTTCGAACTCGTGCGCATTATCGCGTACTTTCACTCTGTCCTCATCGACCTCGACGACAGTGCAAGGTAGAGGGTGTCCTTTCCCGCTCATGACTAAAACTTTCGCACCGACGAAGCAAAATGGATCGTCAACGACATACTCACTATCTCCTGGGACATCATGTGTATCAGGATGGATGTGCGGTGAGTGCTTCGGCAACCATTTATCTTTCAACTCGCCAGATTCATCGTGCACCTTCACTCTATCCTCCTCGACCTCGATGACAGTGCAGGGCAGCGTATGCCCGTTGTGGCCCATGACCAAGATTTTAGCACCGACAAAGGCCAGCCACTCGTCGATGTCGTCCCCATCATGTAAAATACCGCCCCCTTTAGGATTGATGTGAGTGGAATTCTTTGGCAACCATTCGTCGTCAAACTCGTGCGCGTTGTCGCGCACTTTCACTCTCTCCGCATCAACCTCGACAACTGTACAAGGCAACGGATGCCCTTTCCCACTCATCACTAAGACTTTTGCACCAACGAAGTCGAACGGTTCATCAACGTCGTAATCAACATGGTCGTGGTGGATATCGGGATGAATATGCGGTGATAGCTTCGGCAACCATTGATCTTTCAATTCACCTGAATCGTCGTGCACTTTCACTCTGGTCTGATCCACCTCGATGACTGTACAAGGCAGCGTATGCCCGTTGTCGCTCACAACCAAGATCTTCGCCCCAACAAACGCAAACCAGGACTCGATCTCGCCCCCAGATTGTGCAGCGTTGGGCATACCGTCCCCTTGGAGATCGAAGCGAGCGGCGCTCTTCTGTGGAGCTGATGTGCTCGGGTATCCTTGGACGGGACGAAACCTAGAGGCCTCCTAGATGGGGTATGAGTAGATAAGGTCGGAGGATCGTGCCGCATCGCCGATGCATCACCGATGCATCAACGATGCATCGACGATGCATCAGCGACGTCGGCGATGCGTCGGCGACGTCGGCGTGGAGACAGTCAGGCTCCAGATCGAGCCGGATGGCCGATGCATCGGCGATGCGGATGCGATCCTCCGACACCATCTACAAACAAGAGACCTTCCACAAGAAACTCAACCCTGAGACCCCAGGACGTCCATTGATTATTGTTGTGGGCACGTCACGCTTTCCATGGCAAAACCATCGAAACCCAAGAATCCCAGGGCACCCTGGAGGCAAGCAGGGTGTTTCTTGGCATGGGCCTCCACTGCACTCGGACCCCATCTTGAGCACCGTTTAACCGATCCCCATCCCCACCAGCGTGGGCTGCTCCCCACTGGCCAATTTACCCCCCTGGATGGGGTTATATAAGCTGGCCTATTTGGGTCTCGAGGGGCATATCCCCGACTGAGGTGGTGAGACGGTGGGGCTCGAGATGTGAGATGGGGATGGGGATGGGGATCGGTTAGACGATACCGACATCTGGGAGGCCTAGATTCGTGGCGCAGGCCTCCACTGCACTCGGACCTCGTCTTGAGCATCGCTTATCCGATCCCCATCCCCCTCAGCGTGGGCTGGGCGGGGGGGTGAAGGGGAGGGGGAGGGGGAACGAGGAGAGAGGAGACGCCGGAGGAGGAGGAAGGAGGACGAGGAGGAGGAGGAGGAGGAGGAGGAGGAGGAGAGGAGAGGAGAGGAGGAGGAGGAGGAGGAGGAGGAGGAGGAGGAGGAGGAGGAGGAGGAGGAGGAGGTGGAGGAGGAGGGGGAGGAGGAGGAGGAGGAGGAGGAGGAGGAGGAGGAGGAGGAGGAGGAGGAGGAGGAGGAGGAGGAGGAGGAGGAGGAGGGGGAGGAGGAGGAGGAGGAGGAGTCGAGGGGGCGTCGCCGAGCACTGCCACTGGAGCCAGACAGCACAGGACCCAGCAGCGTGGAAACAAGGGCTACCTCCAGAACCACCGCGACACCGACCACGACCACCACCACGACCAGGGCCTCCTCGACGGCAACCACAACGTGAAAGCGGGGGAGAGCAACGCAGACGAGGAGAAGGACCACGACGGCTCGTCACCACAGCGCACAGCGCCGACGGGCGGTGACAGCCCCCCCGTACCCCCGCAGCGCCGATTGCGCCGAAGGGCGGGGGACAGGGTCGGGTCCTACGACAACACCACGAACACGCTCGACAGTGACACCAGGGTCGTGAACTCCCCCTCGGCGGTGAGCGTGTCAGCCCCTCAGGATAATCTAAGGGGTGCAGGCGGCCGCGAGGGGGGCGAGGTCGACCGCAACGACTGACAACTGGCCCCGCGGGGGCCGCTCGCAGGGGGCCGAGCCACCCCAGGGTCCCTAGCCCCCCACCTCCTTGGTCCAGGTGGCCCCGCCCTTTGTCCCTCCCTGGGTTTCCCTGGGGGCTCGGTCGCCTCGTAGTAGGATGTGGCCCCCCCCCGTTTCCTCTTCTCTTTTTCATTACGGTTGCCGCCTTGGCTCTCTCCTGTCTGGGGTGGGGGGCCCACACGTGCACAATAATCTGGCCTCCCCTCCATCACCTCCGCGTCGCAATCGCGAGGAGGAGGTCGTCTTCCAGTATGGAGGTGGTGGTCGGGGGGCTAAGTGACCTAGACCTCGGGTTGTTTGTCTTGGGGTCCCTCGGGTCCCGCCTCCCTCCTCCCCCTCCCTCGTTTCGCTTCTCCCCCTCCTCCCTCCTCCTCCTCCTCCCTCGTTTCGTTTCTCCCCCTCCTCCTCCCTCGTTTCGTTTCCTTCCTCCTCCGCCTCCCTTCTCCTCCTACTCCTCCTCCTCCTCCTCCCTCCTCCTCCTCCTCCCTCCTCCCCCTCCCTCGTTTCGCTTCTCTCCTCTCCTGGTGTGGCTTGTTGGGCCCAGAGGCTTTCTCCTGAGGTTAGGTCTGGTGGCGCGCGCTCGCCCCGCGGGAACGCGGGCGGGCGCGCGCGCTCGGCTACGGCGGACAAGACCGCCGCGTGGCCGCCAGCGCCAGGAGGAGGAGGAGGGGGAGGAGGAGGAGGAGGAGGAGGAGGAGGAGGAGGAGGAGGAGAGGAGGGAGGAGGAGGAGGGGGAGGAGGAGAGGAGAAGGAGGAGGAGGAGGAGGAGGAGGAGGAGGAGGAGGGGGAGGAGGAGGAGGAGGAGGAGGAGGGGAGGAGGAGGAGGAGGAGGAGGAGGAGGAGGAGGGGGAGGAGGAGGAGGAGGAGGGGGAGGAGGAGGGGGAGGAGGGGGAGGAGGAGGAGGCCTGAACAGCCGCAGCGACACCTGCCGATCCCGGCCGAGCCCAGCGGTGGCCCAACAGCACCGGTGCACACGCCGCCCCCCCCCCCGAGCCTGGCCGGGGGGACGGCGCCTGCACCGATCCTTGGCCAAGAAGATGTGCGGAGGGGCCAAGGGACACACGCAAGCAGATGCGAACAAATCCCAGGATCCCCCATGCGCCTGGGTTTCCTACATGTTCCTAGGAATCGACGGGTACTTGTGTCTGAGGGTTTCCCCCACCCCATCTGAAAAGATCAAGCCCGGCCAGGATTAGGTCAGGCGCGTCCCCCCACCTCCCAAGGTTTCCTAGATGTTCCTGGGAATCGACGGGCACTTGTGTCTTGGGAGACCAATAGGTACCGCTACTCCCCGGACCTCTCCTGGGGTGCGCTCTGACCAGGATTCCAAGGCGAATGGGAAAACGGGCGAAGGGTAGAGGTGGGTATGGGTACCTTTGCCTCCTCTGAGTGTCTCTTCGAAGACATAGATCATCGGCGCACCTGAATACATGTGTATTGCTCTCCCCTGGGCTATTCGCCCCTATCGTCGCCTCTGACCCCCCCCCTGCAAGGAGCAAGCCCGGCCAGGACCTCCGCCCGTGGTGGACGCCACGGGCCTGCGGCGCATGCTCAACTCGGGCCTGTCACCCTACAGGGGGATTTTGTGCGAAAAAACAAAAATCCAAAACTACCCCCAAATGGCCAACAAATACTCAAAAAATCGTCCCCATCCTGGTAAAAAAGATGAAAGATTCCCCCCACTGTTTTGTGTATATATAATAATAATAGTAATAATAATAGTAGTAATAATAATATATAATATAATATAATATAATATAATATAATATAATATAATACTAATAATAATAATAATAATAAGATGCCCCCAAATGGTAAAAAAAAACGCTCAAACAATCGTCCCCACACTGTTTATGTAAAGAATAACTTGACAGATCCCCCCTGTCGAGGGACAGGCCCGACGTAAACGTATGCCGCCCTGCCCGCGGACCCCGCCCCGCCCCCGGGGGTCGACGTCGGACGTCCCCGGGGCCCGGCCGCGGGGGCCGAGACGGCCTGAAGAAGGCGCGCCGTGCGCCGCGATTGTGCCGCCGCCCCCGGGAGGGGCGTGGGACCAACGTCTGCCGCAGGAGCCTGCCGGAGCTGTCCCTGGGCGCCTTCGGGACAGGACCCCGCCGGCCCTCTCGGGCTGGGCGAAAGGGAGAGTAGCAAAGGGGGGGGTTGAGAATCAGCTCACGTAGCTGACTTTCCCGGCGCCGGAGGTGGCCATGTATCGAGGAATGGGCCCCTCGGTGGGGCCGAAACCAGCTGCATGCAGCAAATTTCGTAACCCCCCTTGCCCTATCCCCCCCTTTCTTCCGGCCCGACCCTCTCTGCGGAGGTGGAGAGAGGCGCTTTTCCTCGTCTGACGCCCTTCTCCACCTTCGGGGCAGGGCTCACCACTGCTCCTGGATGGCCGTCACGCTGCCCCGCGTGCGCAGGCGCATCACCATCCCTGTCAAAAACCGATGCGGAGTCAACGATGCGGCAGGATGTTGCACCATGCGCGGGCGCCTTGCTATCGTGTTGCATGGTGGGGCGCGCGGTCCCACCAACCCTGGGTAAAACAAGTGCAGAGTATGCGCACACGCACCATACAACATGATGTCCCCCCCGCCGCTTGTCCCATTGGCTTTTGAACATGTCAGGGAGACGTAAGTCGAGGGTTCGGGGGACTCGGCTTGGCCTGACTGGGCAATTATGAAAAGAAAATGACGAGACCCAATCTGAACTCTTTCGCGAGCTCCCGCTGCCAACATCCCAGGAAAACTGGACCGCCAACAAAAATAGGAAGCGCTCGTCAAAAAGCGTCGGAAAACCCAAACTTCGGCGTGCTCGAGACTTACGTTTACCCGGACATGAAGGCGTTGTTTGCCAGTGCGTGCTGCCGCGTGTACCCGTCATTCATTTCTAATCGTGCTCATGTCTAATTGTGCTCGTTGCTAACAGTTCCTGGCCCCCGAGTGGCCAGGAAGAGGCCCAGGATAGAACAACTAGGAATGAAAGGATCTTAGCCCCCCAGAAAATCAAGGAATTCTCGAAGAATTAGACATGAACAACGTGTACGGCCGCACCTGGCACACCCTGAGCGCTGCGCGAGTGGCACCCACGGCGCGGGAGGAGCACGCGGCACACCTGGCGAGTGCGGAGCCCTCGGCGCATCTGGCGAGCGCGGATCCCGCGCGCACGGCAGGCCTGAGCCTCGGAGGCGCCTGGCGCAGCTGGTGGGAGAGGCGCACCCGGGCGCCTGGTTTGGTTCTCGCTAGCTTTGAGTCGGGCATGTCCCCCTACAGGGGGAATATCGAGGAAAAGTTAAACATAGCAAAAACAGACTCAGAAGTGGTCCAAAAATTTATCCCAGTGCGACCCTACCTAGGAGTTGGAGCATCTAGGAAAGCAACATCTACATCTACACCGACAGATACAGTAACATTTACACCTGCATCTACATCTACATCAACATCAACAGCGAGACTCACAACTACATCTACATCTACACATACATCTGCACCTATGATATGCTATGCTGCGCTATGCTGCGTTATGATATGCTATGATATGCTATGATATGTTGCGCTATGTTATGCTATGCTATGCTGCGCTATGCTATGCTGCGCTATGCTATGATATGCTGTGTTATGCTGCGATATGCTATGATATGGTATGATGTGCTGTGCTATGATATGATATGATATGCTGCGCTATGGTATGAAATGCTGTGTTATGCTGTGCCATGCTATGCTGTGCTATGATATGCTATGCTATGATTTGATGCACTATGATATGATATGCTATGCTATGATATGCTGAGCTATGCTATGATATGCTGTGCTATGTTTGGTTATGGTATGATGTGCTATGCTGTGCTGATGCTGCGCTACGCTATGCTATGCTGCGCTGCGCTAAGCTAAGCTAAGGTAAGCTAAGCTATGCTAAGCTAAGCTAGGCTAGGCTAATCTAAGCTAAGCTAAGCCAAGCTAAGCTAAGCTAAGCTAGGTTAAGCTAAACTAAGCTAAGCCAAGCTAAGCTAAGCTAGGCTAAGCTAGGCTAGGCTAGGCTAGGCTAGGCTAGGCTAGGCTAAGCTAAGCTAAGCTAAGCTAAGCTAAGCTGCGATAAGCAACGCTAAGCTAAGGGGACGCAGCGGGGGGAACCGCGGAGCGGATCCTGGGGGAACCGCCCGGGGCGTGGAACATTGCCCGGCCCCTTTAAGCTTATAAAGTAAGAACCCTTCTAGGCAGAGCCTAGGTAGGGAATGATCAAAAATCGTCCCCTGATTATGTTTCACAGGCCCGACTTACGGCTAGCTGCCATCTCATGGCGGTACGTGCGAAGCTGAGACGCGGGTGCCACTTGTGTGGAGGAGGGCAGATGGGATTGAACGAGACGACCGACCTTCTGGGGCGGCGAGGGGTGAGAGCGCCCGAGATGGCCCAAGACGACCTCAGCACGACCTCCAAGATGGCGCGAGACGGCTCAGGATGGCTCAAGATGGTCTCCAGGGTGCGCCCAAGAGGCCACCAGACCGCCTCCAAGCAGATACAAGAGGCCACAGAGACTTCCAAGGATACCCCCGAGAGGCTAAAGTGATTCCCAAGCCTGGGGAAAACAAATGGTGTATGCCTTCTCGCCAGTTCGCTCCCGATGTGCTTCTGAAGCCTCAAAATCGCCCCAAGATCGCCCACGGAAACGGCAAAGCGGAACCCAAGTGGGCCCCGAATCGGCCCCACCAGCGCCCAAGAGCGCCCCAAACAGGCCCCAAGAGGCGACGTCTTGCAAAAGAGGGGCAACCCTACGAAAAGACCGCCCTAACAAATTATCCTGGCGAAGGACCCAACCATATGCAGTTGTGAGTATCGCAATTGGGAGTATCTTCTTCGGTGGCGCTCCCTATGGGGCCACGAACCGCATGAGGGGTGTGCCGAAATGTGGCGGGGTACACAACGCAAAGGATTACGATTGATCTGATTACGAGAGAAAGAACGCGGGTGAGTCAGAGCGCGAGGGAATCTGAGTATGAATGGGTCTGCGCGCGAGTGAATATATTTGCATGAATGCGATCATGGAACCGCCTAGTGTAAGTGTCGAGCATGCCTGTCCGAACACACGTGACACTCGGGCGTGGCCGCCGCAGGCAGCTTCCGCGGGAACCCCGACGGCAGCGCCCGCACGTCGCGACGCCCATGTCGGCACGCCTCTTGCGAGGATCGCGCCCGCTTTCGGCTCTTCTTTTCCTTCCTCTTTGCCCGCGCACTCCAAAATCCAAGGCTGCGGGCGCAGCGCAGCGCGGAGTCCCCGCGACGCGCGCTGGTCGCCCCGGGCGGGGTCCCAGCGACGCGCGCGGGTCGTCCGCTGCGCGAAGCAGAGAGAGCTGACTAGCTAACTGGCTGGCTGATAGCGGGCAAGTCTCTGACCGCTGGGCAGAGCGACGACGGGCGAACGAGGCGCCGGGCCCCCCGCAGCACGGAGTTCCCGCGACGCGCGCTGGTCGCCCCGAGAGGGTCCCAGCGACGCGCGCGGGTCGTCCGCGGCGCGAGGCCAAACAATTAGTCGGGCAGTCGAGAGAAGGCGCGGCTCGGGGGAGACGCTCCTCAGGTCAGGCCTCGCGGATGAACTCGGTGAAGCCGAGCTCCCTGGCGAGGGCCGTCGCTTCCCTCCTGCACCGCTTCGTGCGCGCCGCAAACTGCTCCAGCTGCTTCCGCAAGCCCTGCGGCGGCCCTGCCAGGAAGAACTCGATGCGCGGCGCCCGCATGAGCAGGAGGTCCTCGTGGCGCGTGGCGCGCGAGAGCAGCACGTAGAGCTCCAGCCACCAGTCGTCGTCCTCCTTCTTGCCGTTCCCTACCTCGTGGCGGCCGCAATCCAGGATCACGCCTGGGCGACGTCGACCGAGGGAGCAGCGCGCCGGGCAGCCGACGGCCCAGGGCGAGAGTCCACAGGACCGAGAGATGGTCTGGCCGCGGACTGCTCGCGCCCCGGAGGTCTGGCCGCCCCCGGAGCGCCGTTCCCCCGCCCCGTCGCCTTCGCGCATGGTGCGCCCCTGGCACGCCACCGTGGTGATGACCCTGCCGTGCGAGAAATGCGGGGGGTGTGCCGAAATGGGTGGGGGTGACGCATGCGGGCGGCGGCACTGAGGCCTTCGGTGGAGCTCCCTATGGAGCCACGAAACGTGTGAGGGGTGTGCCGAAATGGGTGTGGGGGACGCATGCGGCCGCGGGCACTGGGGCCTTCGGTGGAGCTCCCTATGGAGCCACGAAACGTGTGAGGGGTGTGCCGAAATGGGTGTGGGGGACGCATGCGGCCGCGGGCACTGGGGCCTTCGGTGGAGCTCCCTATGGAGCCACGAAACGTGTGAGGGGTGTGCCGAAATGGGTGTGGGGGACGCATGCGGCCGCGGGCACTGGGGCCTTCGGTGGAGCTCCCTATGGAGCCACGAAACGTGTGAGGGGTGTGCCGAAATGGGTGTGGGGGACGCATGCGGCCGCGGGCACTGGGGCCTTCGGTGGAGCTCCCTATGGAGCCACGAAACGTGTGAGGGGTGTGCCGAAATGACACCCCCAGTGGGACCTTCGGTGGAGCTCCCCATGGGGCCACGAAACGTTGTCCTGGGTGGGGGAGACGCATGCGAACACCCCTACTGGGACCTTAGGTGGAGCTCCCTATGGGGCCACGAAACGCTGTCCTGGGTGGGGGAGACGCATGCGAACACCCCCACTTGGGCCTTCGGTGGAGCTCCCTATGGGGCCACGAAACGCTGTCCTGGGTGGGGGAGACGCATGCGAACACCCTTATTGGGACCTTCGGTGGAGCTCCCGATGGGGCCACGAAACGCTGTCCTGGGTGGGGGAGACGCATGCGAACACCCCTACTGGGACCTTCGGTGGAGCTCCCTATGGGGCCACGAAACGCTGTCCTGCGTGGGGGAGACGCATGCGAACACCCCTATTGGGACCTTCGGTGGAGCTCCCTACGGGGGCCACGAAACAGTGTCCTGGGTGGGGGAGACGCATGCGAACACCCCCACTTGGGCCTTCGGTGGAGCTCCCTATGGGGCCACGAAACGCTGTCCTGGGTGGGGGAGACGCATGCGAACACCCCCAGTGGGACCTTCGGTGGAGCTCCCTATGGGGCCACGAAACGCTGTCCTGGGTGGGGGAGACGCATGCGAACACCCCTACTGGGACCTTCGGTGGAGTTCCCTATGTATGGGGCCACGAAACGCTGCCCTGCGTGGGGGAGACGCATGCGAACACCCCTGTTGGGACCTTCAGCGGAGCTCCCTATGGGGCCACGAAACGCTATCCTGGGTGGGGGAGACGCATGCGAACGCCCCCAGTGGGACCTTCGGTGGAGTTCCCTATGGGGCCACGAAACGTGTGAGGGGTGTGACGACATGGGCGGTAGGGACGATGATGAAGACGATGATGAGGATGAGGATGTGGATGAGGATGATGCTGCAGATGATCATTCTGACGGAAGAGAGAAGAGGGGGAGGAGGGAGGAGGGGGAGGAGGAAGGAGGAGAGGAACGCGGGGCACCGTCTCTTCAAAACGAGGACCCAACACCACAGGATGGTTGGGAAAAACAGTGTATGGAAGATGTTAGCATATCGGATCATCCTTGGAAGGTCTTTGGGCTAAGACGGCTCCATGATGGCTTTCAGGCAGCTCGAGATAAAATCCAAGATTACGACAGATGGGCTCAGATGGCTCTAGAGACCCTTCGTTGTTCCGTCTCGCCTTTTCGCTTCTGGTGGACCGCTAAGGCCTCGAGATGGCACCACGATCGCTCAAGAGAGCCCCGACAGGAGCCCCGAACAGCCCTATGTTGGAACAATTGCATGACGTATCCCCTGCCCATGCCGGCACAGCCTCACACGTTCTGTGCCCCTCATGGAGCCTCTCATACGGTAGGACAGTTAGCATGGCGTCGCCCCACGCTCACCGCCGCGCCTCTCACACAGTTCATGCGCCGCAGGAAGCTCCACCCACGGCCCCCGAGGAAGGGTTCGCACACGCTCCGCCCACTACTTTCGGCACAACCCTCTCACAGATCGTGCCCCGGCGATGATCCACGTGCAGACTCAGCGAGAAAAGTTGCACGCGCCCCGCCCCATTTCTGCAGATCCCTCACACGTCTCGTGGATAGAAGCAATACATGACCAGAGTTATATGGAGATGCCATGGGCTGGGACCATTGCCAGGCTCGTCGTGCTGTTGGTGTGTTGGGTCCTGGCTTTGTATCTGCAGCTCTCCGCGTTTCACCTCACATCCTCTCCTTCCTTCCCTCCCTCCCTTCCCTTCTCCCTGTCATCCACCCCCTGGTCCTTTTCATCAACATCGTCCTCAACATCATTGTCAACATCGTCCTCCGCATCGTCATCATCCTCATCATCGTCACCGTCATCGACCCCGCCACGCCCATTCCGTCACACCTCCCAGATGCTTCCCGGCACTGCAAGTGGCGGCACCGAAAGCCCCAATGGCAGAGTCCACACTGCGCTGCCCCGACCATTTCGGCACACACACGTATCACGCGCTTCGTGGCCCCATAGCCAGCTCCACCGAAGGCCCCATTCGCAAAAGCCGCATGACACCGCCACTTGTACTTTGGCACAACCTCCTACGTTCCCATGGCCACAGGAAGCTCCACCGAAGGCCCCATTTGCAAGGTTCGCATTTTGCCGCCCCGCCCAGATCCGCATACCATTCACACGATTCGTGGCCCCATACAAAGGGTGCTCCACCGAAGGCCCTGGTGGCAAAGTCCGCATGGCGCCGGCCGAACCGGCCCATCTCGACACGCCTCTCACACGCTTCGTGGCCTCATAGCGATCTTCACAGAATGCCCCAATGGCAAAGTCTACTTGGCGACGCCCCGCCGAGATCGGCACGCCCCTCACACGTTTCGTGGTCCCCATGGGGGAACGCCACCGAAGGACTGGTCCCCGTTCGCTCTGAGAAGCTGGGGACGAACCCAGCGCGTGACGGGCTTCTCTCGGGATGATCGGCGCGCATCGGCGGAAACTCCCAGGCCGCTTCCGCACGGCGCCGCCCCCTCGCCTCCCGCCCATGCCACCGCACTCTTATGCCGCCTGATAGAAAGCATGCTCCGAGCGTCTCCTCATGTCCTCCTCGACCTCACGCATCATTCCTGACGCCAGCCTGGTGGAATCAGTCCTCGTCCTTCTTGTATACGCCCCTGTCCTTTTGCTCGTCGCACTCCTCCTCACCCTCCTTACCGAACTTGCAGCTGCATATGGTTGGGTCCTTCGGCATGTCATCTCGGATCCTGTGCTGACGGTCCTGGGCCCCGAAGACGACACCAAACACTCCAACGGAAAATGCGAAGGTTGAAACACCAGCATGGTGGATGCCCGGGTATGGCCGGCGTCCAGAAGACTCTGGAGATAATCGGAGGCCTCTGGGTGCTCCTGAAAGCCCACAAAGCTGCAGAAACATCCCAAATCCTCGACCCTCGATCCTCTGACGTCGTCACTGCTTCAGTGCGGGGCCCCTGAAATCCCGATCTGTTCCCCGGAGGCTGGCTTTTCGTCCCCGACCTTTCTGACGGTCCTGGAGCTCGAAAACGGCCTCCAGACACCAAGAGAATCCTGATATTGCAACAATTCCTCCCTCCCTCCTAGCCATCCTCCTCCCTCCTCATCCCTCTTCCCCCCTTCGGAGGAGAAGGCGAAGGATAAGAGGTGCAGGAGGAGAAAGAGAGGAGGAGGTCGAGAGGAGGAGGAGGAGGAGGAGGAGGAGGAGGAGGAGGACGAGAGGAGAAGGACGAGGAGAACGACCATTTCTTGGGTCGCCAAAGGTCCTGCTCCACGGCGCGGCGGGTCCTGAGGGGAAGTGGGAACGGGGGGGGGGCGGGGCTCAGCTTAGGGGAGGAGCGCTGGCCTGGGCGACGATTGGGCATCCACACGTCAACCCTACCCCCGCAGGCCAGATTTCTGAAACACAGGCTGGGGTTCCTCCTCCTCCTCCTCCTCCTCCTCCACCTCCCCCTCCTCCTCCTCCTCTCCTCCCTCTCCTCCTCTCCTCCTCCTCATCCTCCTCCTCTCTCCTCCTCATCTCTCATCCTCCTCATCCTCCTCATCCTCATCATCCTCTCATCATCCTCATCATCCTCATCATCCTCATCATCTCATCATCATCATCATCATCATCATCATCATCATCATCATCATCATCATCATTCATCGTCATCGTCATCGTCATCATCGTCATCATCATCATCTCCTCATATCCTCATCATCCTCATCATCTCTCATCATCATCATCATCATCATCATCATCATCATCATCATCATCATCATCCTCCTCCTCCTCCTCCTCCTCCACCTCCCCCTCCTCCTCCTCCTCCTCCTCCTCCTCCTCATCCTCATCCTCATCCTCAACCTCATCCTCATCTTCCTCCCCTTCCTTTCTCCTCCCCCTGAGGGATGTCTGCAGGCAAGTGAACCCCAGCCGAGATGTCCGATGCCCCAGTGTCGACTGGACCGCCAGGGGTCGGTCTCGCAGGTGGCCGCAGAGTTGGCTGCGAGCGAGGGGGGGCATTAGAAGGCGAGCCTTCCCAGAAAGCGGCAGGGCTTCTCAGAAGCCCCCGCGCCTTCTGAGGAACGTTCGGTGGTGTCTTCGGGGAAGGCTCAGAACACTTTTCAGACGGCCGGGGGACGTCTGAGCCTTCCGAGATTTTCTTAATCGCTTGCCCCCGTTACAGTGGGCTGCCAGCCGCGCCGACGGACCGTTACGGCCACGCGGAGGAAGGCTAATCCTGCCCCCCCCGGGCGAAGGCGCCACGTGCTGCCCCGGCCGCACGGCCGATGAGGGGGGCGCGCAGCACGGGGGAGGGGGGGAGAGAGAAGAGAGGATAACGCGCAGGCGCCGCAATCGCTCAGCCCCACAGACCAAAGGCTCGCCGCGAGACAAGGTGGCCTTCAACACGCCGCGCGCGCGCCGGCGCAACGCCTCTCGCGCTGCTGGTCTGGCGGCCGCGCCTCGTGGCGGAAGAGGCAGTGCACTCTGTGCGCGCCTGCAGCGCGCGGTGCCTTGCGCACGAAAACGTCAAACTCGGGCTTTACGCGGCGGACAGGCACGTCCAGCACCAAGAAACAAGTCGCGCAATCTCGTCGCGACTCCGCTGTAGATCCCCGCGCGGCCGGCATGTCGCGCAGTTCACAGTGGAGTCCAGAACAGCACTCTTGCAGAAGATGCACTGGTTAGCGCGCTGACGCCTACCGTGCACGCGCCGGCACGTCACACACACACACACACACACATTCCACGACGTGCGCCGCGCAGCTGGCCAAGTCCGAAGCCGCGCCCCGCGCTCGCGGAGGACCGCCAGGCGGCGCCCCGCCCTGCGCCGCGGAAGTTGTTGGACACTCCATCTCGCGAATTCGCTTCGAATTCGCCACTCCAACCTAGCCTTGGCATCCATGGGAAAGGCGTCGAGCGCGGCCCGCTGAATGCCTCGTCGTACTGCGTTCGCCGCGCGGCTGCAATATAGGCGGGGACTTCCGCGCGCCAACTCACCTTCGAGGGCTTCTTGGCGAACCCCGCCGGCAGCAAAGCGCCCCGCCGCGGCCTCGAGGCGAAAGATGAATGACCGCTGGAATCACGACGCCCGGCGTGCCAGACGGCCAAACCGCTCCGCGCCCCGCGTCCACAGCCGCAGCTGCTGCGCCTGAGCGGCAACGTCGAAGCCATCGGGCAATCCTTCCCGTTGCGCCGCCCGAAAGCGGCAGGCCAGCGAAAGCCTCGCGACGTCCGGAAATCCCCTCTGAGAGCTGAGCCCCGGCAAGTGGTACAGGTCGGCAGGGGCGCGCCAAAATCCAAAACTGAGAACAAGGGCTCGCAGGGCAGCGGCCTCTTTGCGCCCCCAGTCCGGCGGAAGGCTGTCCAAATGCAAGAATGTACTGACCATGACAACGTGCACGCCGCATGCTGGCGCGGAGAGGAGGGCCCCCCCTCCCGCGGCGCCCCGGTCTCGGGCGCGGTCCAGAAACTTATGGATGGGCTTTACGAAAGCCCCATCGCCTCGGTCAGGGCCGCACATATAACCCAAATACTTCGCGCGAAACCCCCCCTTCACGCTGGCCCGCTCGGCGAAGCGCTCGGAAATTGATCTGGACAGTAAGAGCGGGGTCCTCAGGCGACAGCGACGCGGCCATCGTTTCCCGCAGGTTCAACCGCGAGCCAAAGATTCGCGATAACTCCTCGAAGATCTAGACCAGCGTCGGAAATTCAGCGAAGCCAGGCCACGTCGCCCGCGCATGCTCGCGCGATCGCCCCGAGCACAAGACGCCGCGTGCGACGGAGCAGGATACCAGCTGCTGCAGCGACAAAAAAAGCGACAGCGGGCAAACCTGCCAACTGCCCGCCAAGAGCTTGAAGCCGCTGCCCCGCCTGCTCCCCGCTTTTAACGCGCATCGGTTTCGCGAAGTTGAAGGTCCACTGTCTGCCACGAGGTGGAGGAACCACCGCGCGCGCCGGCGCCCTGCCTGCCTCCAATTACCTGCCACGAAGTTGAGGACCCACTGCGGCAAGCCAACTGCAGCCGAAACGCCGCGCAGAAAAACGCGGGCCACGCCGGGGAACGCCGTCTCGAAGTCGAAGAAGACTGCCCAGCCAGCGTCGTCGCAAAGCGCCGCGTGCATCATGGCGAGGCCCACGTCTACCGCGTTCGCGAGCATCGAGCGGCCGCCGACGAACCCGCGCTGGCAGCCGCAAATCCACGAGCCCAGCGACGGCTCTTCTGAGCCTCACAGCGCAGGGCAGGATCCTGTCGTCACTGTTCACGATATTCAGAGGGCGGGTGTCTCTAGGGTGGTAATATTCTCCGATTCTCCGACCACTGGACCACTGCATCTACCACAGTAGGCGCCTTCGGCAATAAGGCCATCAAACTGCTGTTGAATCCCGTGGACTCGTCGGGTCCTCGCAGGACGCTGTCAAGCGCCGGCGAAACAGGATCTGCCGCCAAACGTTGAAGAGCTTCGAACGACGCATCGATGGCCAGCGGGCCCAACAAACGCCACGCCAAGGAAGGAGTGCCATCTGGTCCAGGCGCGGAGTCTGGAGAGGATTCCACGGCTGCTCGCACGTCATCCCGGCAGAGCTGCCACGCTGGAACCTCTGGCGAAGCCACCGCCTAGGCGCGCGGCGACCCACCTGACGCGACGCAGACGTAGCCGACCAATGACTACAGGAATCCACCGCGATAGCATCCAGGTCCGCGACAACCTCGCCGCGGGCGTTCCGCGCCGCAGGTGCGGCTGTCGGCTGGCCCGGGCGCATTCTACCGAGCATCTGAAACAATCGACCTCCTCTATGGCCCCGCGCAGGATCTGCGGCAGAACCCCTGGCCAGCTCAGAGAGTTGCCCGCAAGCGGCTTCGCGAGCAGGATCCGCGGCGCGCCCCGAAGATGACACAGGCCCATCGGATCAGCCACCAAGGTCTGCAGGTGTGGGTAGGGCTTAGCCGTGGGCAGCGACGCATCTGGCCCGCGCGGCCGCCCCTGGCCTCCCGCGCAAAAAACGCGGCGCCCCCGCTTTGTCGCCCGCCTCTGGCACGATCACGCCGGCGCACCCCCTCCCTGCAAGCGCGCGGTCCGACATGGTACGAACAGCTTGCGTCAGCATCTGCTGGCAGCGCAACCGGCGCGCGGTCGCGGCGCCCCCCCCACCCCCCACCCCACCCGAATTCGCGGAAGTCTTCCGCCGCCAGGCCAGGCCGCGCGGGGCTGCGAAGCATGCGAGGAGGCGCCGGGCGAGGCCCTCCTGGATCCCTCGCCAGCCGAAGACGCCCAAACGCAACGGCTCTACGAACGGACAAGTGGGGGGCCCATGCCAGCGGAGCGCAAAACATGCGACGATCCAGCTGCTCGGCCAAGGGCTGAATCCAGCAAACGCGGTCGAGCCTAGACCTCAAGAGGGCGCTTCCCCTCGCCATCGCCCGCTGCCGGAGCGCTGCCACGCCGGGAGGCAGAGACAGAACCGACTGGAGACGGAGCTCGTCGCCTGCATCCCGGTGCCTGGCACACTCGGCGGCCGTCTCGGCGCTGCGTCCCTGCGCGCCCGGGGCCCAGTTGAAGTCGCCTGCGACGATCGACAGCACCGAGCCCGATGGGGACACGGCTGCGACATGGCGGCGTCGCATGCCCTCCCTCTGCTGGCGACCTGCGCTTCGGAGGGGCCCGGGTCAACGGCGCCGCGGGGCTGAACGACGCCGCAAGCGCGCTGCGCAGCAGAGAAATACACGACGCGCAAATCAAGGACGCCACGCGGGCCCCACCGATGAAGGACCCCAGCCCTCCCGGGGACCAGCTCCTCCCAAGACGTCAGCTCCGGGTCCATCTGCTGGAGGGAGATCGACTCGACCGCGACGCCGTCTCCAGCCCTGCGCGAGGTGCCCAGGGAGAAGCAAACTCGGCCATCTCCCAGGCAACCCCGCACCAAGCCTTCGCCCTCCAGGCCGCGGGCCTCGGACAGGACCACGAAATCACGGTCGCGGAGAAGGCGGCGCGCGCGCGGATCCCCGGCCACGCGGCGGAGCAGCATCCGAGCGAAGAGGCCCCGGCACCCCGAGCCGCCCCCTGGGGCTCCACGCGGAAAGGGGCAATCGCCAGCGGGGCCCCCTCTGCCCGACGACCGCGGCGGCCCTGGCGGCAGGGGCGGAGGCCGGGGAACGCGCCGGGCGCAGAGGCGCGGCGCCCGGCGCGCGGGCGGCAGCGATGGCAGCTGCGCCGCCGCGGACGCGTCGACCGCGACGCCGCCAGGAGGGGCAGCGCTCTCACTGGGACCAGCGCGGAGATGAGCAGCACCAGCACGCAGGAGATGAGGAGACTGAAGGCGAACGCAAAGAGGGGCGCCGCCATGGTCAACGCGACGAGCGCGCAGGGCGAAGTCCATCATCCAGAACCGCCAGCAGGCCACAAAGTAGACTGCAATGTCCAACCCCACCGGGCTCCACCTGGGCGCGCCTCTCCGGAGACAGAGCCCTGGCGACCCCGCCCCCGTCGACGCTTCCCCGCCGCGCCTCGAGCTCGTCGTCGGCGACGCCGACGCCAATCAGGTCCCCCCCCAGCTGCGCGGCCCGACCGTTGACGACGTGAAAGATGGCCCAGGCGCCCTTCACTGAACCCAGATAAAGTCGAACCTGGCCTGGGCGCGCGGACGGGTCGGCGCCCGCCACGCGGCGCCAACTGTCGATCATCTCGGCCCCCGAGCCCTGCCCCAACAAATTCGCCCCCGAGCGGTCCCGAATCACCGCCATGAGGCCCTTGATGATGCGAGCTGGGTCGTGCCCCAGGGACCTGTTGACCGTCGAAATCGAGACGGCGGGGGCGCTGGTCTGTTGACGCGACCTGGCGCCGACGCGACCCAAGGCCGCGAGCTGCCAGGGGGCGGCGGCAAGCGAAGCCCGCGGCCGTAGGCCCCGCCGAGACGGGAGATAACGGGCCCGCAGAATGGCGCTGGCAGGGTCTTCCGCGCTCGTCTGGCCCATCACAGCCTTCCACTGTTCTGGGTCCACGGCGGTGCGGATCGAGGCCATCTTGGCTTCGACGCACGCGGCCCCCTCGCACAGATGCCAGGCTGCACGCAGAGCGGCCCGATAAGTAAGTTCGACGAGGAATGCACTGTTGTCAGAGAACAGCTGCCAGGAAACCACCACCGAACCGCGGCGGGGACGAGAGCGCCGCAAATGCCTGAGGAACAACGCGGGGCCCAGGTCAGCAGTTCCGCCAGGGGGCAGAAACGCTTTAAAACAGGCCCTGCCAATACCAGCAGAGAAGATCGGCTCGGCGACCGAAAGGACCTCGGGAATCGACGCGGACACCGACGGAGAGATCGCGGTAATCAGGAGGCCCCTACTCGTCTTCACTGGCCCCCCGTGCCCAGAGGTGACTATCTGCAGCTCCTGGCGGATGGAACTTTCATCCACTGGGGGCAGGCTTAGCCTGCTCCATCACCTGAGAACCCGTGGCTCGCCCATCACCGGATGCCAGAATATGTCCTTGATCATGCTGGCGGTCGCGCAGCCCGGGTAGACCTCGAATGTTGCGAGGAGCCGTAGATGGCGAGGCTGCGGATCAGCAGCTGCGCGCCTCATGAAACCGGAAACCAAGCGTCCCAAAGCTGCCGAGTCTGGCTGCCCAATAGAATCGGCAGGGCCCTACATCACGACGACGCTGGAACCATGGAAGTGGAAGAAATCCTTGCCCTCCGCCGCCAGCTGGCACAGGGAGCGAGCAGCGACTGGAGACAACAGGCACGCGGAATCCCGCAAAGCCCGCGGAAGCGGCAGTATCTCGGAGAGCTGCGTGTCCACGAGCCCCCCAACAGCCCCTGGGGTATTCTGAAGAACCTCGACGGCCGTGGATCCCAGCTCCTGCCATCGCGGTAAGGGATCACCACGTTCTCGCCGGCGCGCTCGGCAGACCTTCGAGACACAGGGCGCACACACGCTCTAGCCCAGACTGTGCAGCGTCGGCAATTTCACATCTCCCTCGGGCCAGCCGAGAGCCGAAGAACACCTCCTGTCCATGCATGCTGCGTCAAGGGGGCGGCACCTCCAGAGGGTGCATGCCAAGCTGCGCCCAATGGTCGTTGGCGTCAAAACGGAAGGCGAGGAACTCCAAGAGGGTGCGGGGCTGAACCCAGGTTGTCAACAAGGAGCGGGCAAATCTGGCCTGTGGCGCCGTGCCAACGGCGGCCAGCGCGCTGATGACGAGCGCGTGCTTCAAGAGCCTCTCCTCCCCTAGCCCGTGCAACTCGTGGTCCGAGAAATCCTGAACAGCAGCTGGCCCAAGGCCACCTCCACCTCCCGGACCCCGCCCTGTGACCACCGACGCCACGCCCGGCGTTCAAACAGCTACAGAAGGCCCAAGTCCAGGCGGCGCGGGCACTCCGGCCAGCCGCAAGGCGGCAGCGGCCTGGGTGAGGCCCGAGTCCCCGGCCTTCTCGCCCATGTCCAAATCCTCAGCCGCTGCCGCGGAGGCTGCCGCGACGCCGAACTGCTAGTGTGCAGCGCAGACGTCCGCGCCTGGCAGAGCGGGGCCGTCCACGCCACGGGCCGCGCACAACCGGCAGCGCCCCGCCATGGCTGTGTTTACGAGCGAAAGAACCGGAAACCCCTCGGTTTACCCGCGCCCGCGAACACCATCAAGGTCTGACTGGTTGTTGGAGGACGGAGGGCTTGAACTTGAGCCACTTTCGCCCCATTTGAGCCACTCTTGAGCCAAAATGGCTACGGACAATGAAAAATCCAGTCCGTCAACGTGTCCTTTGGCGCGATGAGGCGTGGTAGACGGTGTTTGGTTATCCCGGGCATCCTAAGTTGGATTCTTGCTTTCTCTGGACACCCCGCGCAAGACCAGAGGAACACACAAGCATAGTACTCGAGTATCAGTAGTATTGATTAGTTGTGGTGTTAAGCATTGCTGATATTGCTGTAATATCATTAATAACCATAGTATTAGTAAAACTAGTATCACCATGCTCATCCGCATCAGCATCATCAGCAGCAGCAGTAGCACCATCATCATCATCATCATCATCATCATCATCATCATCATCATCATCATCATCATCATCATCATCATCATCAGCATCACCATCATCATCATAACCATCAGCAGCAGCAGCACCATCATCACCATCATCAGCATCATCATCCTCATTATCAGCAGCATCATCAGCATCATAATTGTCATGATCATCGGCATCAGCCTCATCAGCACCATCAGCATACATATAATAATCATCATCATCCTCATCATCCGTATCATGGTCCTTGTCATCATCAGCAGCATCATCACCGTCATAATCGTCATCATCATCAGCAGAAACACCAACACCACCATTTGCAGCATCGTCAACAGAACTCTCAGCATCATCATCACCATCATCATCGTCATCAGCATCGCCGTCATCGTCGTCCGTATCAGCATCATCATCATCATCATCATCATCATCATCATCATCATCATCATCATCATCATCGTCGTCGTCGTCGTCGTCATCATCAGCATCATCAGCATCACCGTCAACATCATTATCATCATCGTCATCATCATCAGCATCATCACAAGCCTCAGGATCGTCATCACCATCATCGTCATCATCATGACCACCACCACCATCATCAGCACCATCGGCATCAGCATGAGTACCATCGTCGCCATCGCAGACTGACACAATTTCACACGTTCGCACATGCGCACTCCCTCACACACTCCTCAAGGGGCCCAAGGACACACAAATGGAATAAGTACATACAAATAACAGGATTCCCCATATGTTCCCATATTTTCTGGGTTTTTGTCTTCCACCCCACTTCCCATATTTTCCCATATTTTCTCGGGAGTCGACGATTAATTATGTCTGTGTGTTTTTCCCCTCCTGAACTCCCTCATTCCTTCACCTACACACATACGTACTCATATTGAGGGTCTCCAGCGGGAGCCTCGTGGGGGAGTGAATCACGAGGAGGCCTCGAGCGGGAGCTCCTCCCCGAGGGGTTCCCACCTCCATGTTGGAATCCCAGCGGGTCCATCCAAATCCTGTGACGGTCGCCGCCATTGGGCTCCTCAGGACTGAATCTGCCCTTCGGGGATGAACAGACCTCCCTTTAGTAAAACGTGGTTTAGTGAAAACGACCTGAGGCCCAAACCTGGCGGGCGCAAGCCTGAAAAATAACGACCATGGCGCCCTCTCGAGAACCGAAAACGAATAATTCATTAATCGACGTGTCACTGTTGGGGGTTCTGTCCACCCCCGAGCCCTCCCTATGGGATCCCAACCTCCATGCTGGAATCCGGCAGAGGATGGGGGGCGACGAGGACAGGACGCCCTGGGCCGATCACTGGGCATCGTTTCACCGATCCCCATCCCCAGCGGCGTGGCCCGGGCCCCACTGGCCGATCTACCCCCCTGGATGGAGACATGGGTCGTCCCCTTCGGGCTTCGAGGGGTGCTTCCCCGACTGGGGGGTGATTTGGTGGGGGTCTCGAAAGGGGATGGGGCTGGGGATGGGGATCGGTTCACTCCCCGTTGCTCGGACGTCCATTCCCTGTGCGTTTTTCGGTTCCGCGCGTGGCTTTTTCGCAGGATTATCCAGGATGCTCCTGCATGATCCCCGCCGAGAAGAAAAAAAAAAAAAAAAAAAAAAAAAAACGTCCGAGCGAGACCAAAATGAGACGATGCCGGCTCCCCCGTCCCGGCCCCCCGCGGACGTCCGCCAGCGCCCGGATCGGGGGCGGCGGCCGGGCGGCAGCGGGGCTCTCCCGCGGGGCGCCGGGGAGGCCGCCGCCCGAGCGGCCTTGGGCGGCAGGGGCTCCTGCAGGGCGGCCGGGAGGGGTCGGAGGAGGACGGGGAGAACTCGGAGGAGAAGCCCCCCCCCCCGAGGAGAGATGACGCACACGTGGGGGCACGGGGGGGCGGAAAGCAAGAAGGGAACGGGCAGAGAGAGGAAGAGGAAGAGAGAGAGAGACAGAGAGAGACAGACAGACAGGCAGGCAGACAGACAGGTGTACAGCCACGCAGACAGGCAGGCAGGCAGACAGACAGACGGACAGAGCGATGTCACAATACATTAGCATATGTTGAAAGAGCCGCCATCGGAACCGCCAACACTACTCCACTCTACTCGAAAGACCTTATACAAACAGCACTGTGATATCGATTATCTCCTTCAAACCCGGGCACTAGGACACCAAAATAGGCCGCATCCGACCCGGGAATCTTCTCGTCAGACCCGCATGCGAATCAAGGGCCAAGCGTCCATCCCACGTTCGAATCCACACCAGTCGGCGCGAAGCTCCATCCGACCTTGCCACGTTCCCGCGCACATGGCATTCCGCGGAGGAAGACTCCTCTAATCGAGCAAACGGATCCCTACGAAGCAACACCAGGCGGGCCACATGTGCGCACGCGCCTCAAACTCATTGGAAACCAAATGCATTTGCCTTGTGAACTGATTCACAACTACTCGGGGTCACCGGCTTTGTCACCGCTCACAGAGCTATATTTCTGCACGCGCTGGACTGCAAATTCCATGGGCTGCTCGGGTGTGAAGGAGTGCGCGCTATCCAATCGTGGGGTGGAATCGTCAAACAACACACTTGGCCACACCTGACCCTGAAAAAGGATACACATATGTATGCATGTGTGTATCTTGATAGCTCGATCGATCTATAAATATATACAGATATAGACAGATACCCTGATATAGATAGATAGATAGATAGATAGATAGATAGATAGATATATAGATATATAGATAGATAGATATATATATATATACACACATGACAACAGCGATCGTACTAACCAAGTATTAGCGAAAGCGTCGTGGAGAAATCCACGCATTACCATGCCAGGCGTGATGCCTTGCCCCCAATGAGCGTCATGGGTGAGAGGGTCGAGACGGTCGACCCTGCGAGAAAGCTCCAATACCACCCGTTAGGCGCACGGGCCCAGCGCGATAATCTGGCTCCGCCACGGGTGTGAGCGGGTGCATCCGCGGACGGGGGTCATCTCATTACGACAGCAAATACGTCCCTCGTGACGCAAAAGGGGGTCAAGCTGAAAGAGGGTGGTGCAAGAGATATTGGGCAATCGTATTGCAACGATGTATTGTGCCAAGGAATTGTACTGCGCCAAAGAGTTGGATTGCATTGTATTGCAACTAATATAGTGCGCGCGAAAAGTCAGCAATTCACTTGCGCCCGGAAATGTATTGCAAAACCCAAATCTGACAAAACCCCGCAAAATCTATTGCACCAAATCTACTGCACCACCCCCTTTTCGCTGACCCCCTTTTGAATAAACCGAATATGTGGACGAACAAAAAACTACCAGGTGCCCGGGTCAACAGGAAAATCTTCAGACTGGACCTGCACATCACATTCTGGCGCGCTTGCCCCAGTGTTTGTTCAGAGGGGAAGGCCGTGCCAGCCAGTAGAAAAAGTCATCAGGTCCAGCTAGACTGCAAATCTTCAAGGACGCTTCCCGCACAGATGTTTCATTAATCAACCGGTCGCATGGGCAGTTGCCCAATCACGCTCTGTTTCCATCGTGACATACCCTTATACATGTAAATGAAACTGCTTAATTCACAAAACAAGCATCTCAATGTTGGAAAGTGTCTCAAGCAAAACTTCTGCTATCAGAATCCAGCCGAGGTGTTCTGGATCATCTTGGAGGCATCCTGGGGCCCTGCGTCGGCTCTCTTAAGGCCCTCTCCGAGCCCGATTAAACCCCTCTCTTAAAGCCAAGAGGCCAAGCTTTCAACCACGACGTCTTTGAAATCTCTATGGTGGGGAAGACGTCTCATGCGGAAGCTATTTTGGAACCATATTGGAGGCCCCATGGGCCACTATTTTGACCCGTCTTGGAGCTCAAGACGCACTCTTTGACAAACAACTCCCCCGATGTTCCAGTTGAGAGAATGTCTCACACAAAACATCCGCCTAGGGACAACGCGCAGCAGAAGTCGCCTGTTCGTCGACACCGACCGCTTCGCCAACTCAAGCTCCACTTCCCCGTCTACCTCAAGACAAAATCGTTTCGCCCCAACTGTCATACACTCAAGAGGTGTCTGTTCAGCAATCCCAGCCGCTTCTTCCACTCAAAATTTCCCATCGCTTTGTGGACAATATAACTGGAACCACCAAACGGACACGCACTGAGAATGTGCGCGCACCCATGTCAGAACATACGAAATGACAGACATTACAAGATGGAAGAGTCCCGACTATGTGAAGATACGAATGACCATTGGAAAACAGTATGCACGCGTCTACACACACAACAGCAAAATACTACTACACCAGCAAAAACCACGAGTGCATATAGAGATGGAAACACACTGGATATGCATGTGAATTTTGCCACGCGTGGGGCCGACCTGAACTTCTCTGAAGACCGGCTCCGAAACTGCATAGCTCGCAAACTGATGACCCCATGTCGAGTGTTTGTACGGGTTCCTGCCCGTCGGCCACAGGGCCTCCGGGGGCCCCCAGAGGCCCGACAAGGCCGAACAGTTGTCAAACCAACTTGAGCCTCCTCCTCCTCCTCACAATGGTCATCTCCGTCGTCATCATCATCAGAACCGTCAGAATCATGAGAGTCATACTCATCATCATCGTAATCAGCATCACCATCAATAGCAGCAGCATCAACAGCAGCATCATCATTAATAGCAGCAGCATCAACAGCAGCATCAACAATAGCAGCAGCATCAACAGCAGCATCATCATTAACAACAGCATTACCTTCATCGTCGTCATCATAAACAAGATCATCATGATCATCAACACACTCGCCATCACCATCACCATCGCCATCGTCGTCGTCTCGCTCGTCATCCGCATCGGCATGATCAACAACATCATTACCATACTCATCATCACCCTCCTCATCATCAGCATCATCAACGTCATAATCATAACTAGCATCATGATCATGATGATGATCGTCGTCATCGTCGTCATTATCGTCATCACCATCGTCATGGTCATCATCATCATCAGCATCATCATCATCAGCAGCAGTATCACCATCACCACCATCAGCATCATAATCATCATCACCATCACCATCACCATCATCATCATCATCATCATCATCATCATCATCATCGTCATCATCATCATAATCATCATCATCATCTGTATCGCCATCGTTATCCTGACTGTCATCATCGTCATCGGCGCCGATACCGGCGTCCCATTTGAAGGAGGCAGGGAAGATAAACATGATTTTCAGCGGAGTTCCAACGGAGGCAAGCGTGGCGTCTAAAGAGCCCTTCTCGCATGCTTCGGAGCATCGCCTCATCCTGGACTCCCTTGCTGGCGACAGGGCAGATAAAGGGCACCCTGAGACCGAACACCGAGACAGAATGCTGCCTTGACGTGTTCAGGATGCGAAAGAGGCGTGAGAACGAGGCCTCGGACCTCCGAGTGCTTCCAGCGTGTCCACACAAGTTGTGCGGGCACGTGCCGCCACCGAGGGCCAGAGGGCCGCTTCGCCATCCAGGACTGGGACACGGGGACCTCTCCATGAGCGTCGAGCCGGTGAAGCGTGCCCACGCTCCAGCACGGATGCCCCGAGCAGTCCTGATGGTTAGCGCAGGAGGTGATCGAAGGAAGGACGGATCCCATCAGCCCGTCAGGGCACGTGTGGACTAGGAGTTCGCTCTGCCAACCCCCTCATCCCCCTCTGGGCCGAACCCCTCCCTCAGGGTCTGGAACCCTCCCCCCTTCCCGCGCGAGGAGTCACGTGGTCCGGTCTGGGCCCCAGGTGGCTCCAAGAGGGTCGCCTCCAACATGCCATCAAGAGCCCGCTACATGGCCCAAGGACGGCCCCAACTGCCCTCCAAGCTTCCCAAAGAGGCCCCCAGGAGGCAAGCACCTTCAAACTTCAAAACCACTGTGTTTGCCATTGCTTGGTGGCGTCTCGCCCTTTCTCTCCCGATGCGCTCCAGAGGCCTCAAGGTGGCTCCAAGAAGACCCAAGATGCCAAGAGGGCCCAAGAGAGGCCCAACAACGGCTCCAAGAGCCTCCAAGACTACCCAAAGAGCGGCCCAAGAGGGCCCCAAAACGCGATTGGTCGTGCCCAGACGGGGATCCCCTATCTACGTCACTCCCCCCTTTGTTCGATGGCCTCCAACATGGCCACGAGAAGCACCCTCAAAGAAAGCCCCAAAAGAGCCCCAAGAAGGCTTCGTGAGGGCCCCAACATGAGCCAAAGAGGCCTCCAGGATGGCCCCAGGAGACCTCCATGGCGCTCCCAGAACAAAACATCGCAAAAGTATTGATGTTGACTCTCGTCGTCGTCGTCGTCGTCGTCGTCGTCGTCGTCGTCGTCGTCGTCGTCGTCGTCGTCGTCGTCGTCGTCGTCGTCGTCGTCGTCGTCGTCGTCGTCGTCGTCGTCGTCGTCGTCGTCGTCGTCGTCGTCGTCGTCGTCGTCGTCGTCGTCGTCGTCGTCGTCGTCGTCGTCGTCGTCGTCGTCGTCGTCGTCGTCGTCGTCGTCGTCGTCGTCGTCGTCGTCGTCGTCGTCGTCGTCGTCGTCGTCGTCGTCGTCGTCGTCGTCGTCGTCGTCGTCGTCGTCGTCGTCTTGGTCGTCGTCGTCGTCGCCGTTCCGTCGTCGTTGTCGTCGTCGCCGTTCCGTCATCGTTGTCGTCGTCGTCGTCGTTCCGTCGTCGCTGTCGTTGTCGATGGTACAGGGCAAACGCTTCCCGCGGCGCTGCCTGAGATGAGTGGTTGCCTGTCGTTTTCCGCTTGCTTCTCATCGATTTTCTCCAGAATATGTGCGAAGACGGACGCGGTTCACTGCCGGGCCACATGCTGCTACACATCCCTGAACAAGACAACACGCCAGATGTCTGTTTTTGGATGGGCTGGTGTGGATACGCGAGGAGTCAAGAGTTGCCCTGTGTCCCCCTCTTGCTTCTGCTCGGTGGGGATACGCTTCGCATCATGTGGCAGCCATATACTTATGAGTCTGAGTTTGCATTGCATACTCGCAGTGTCGGAGACATTCCCAGAGTGTCCCAACAAGCTTGGGAGTTAGCAGCCAGGGAGAGCCAGGAGGCTTATGTTTGAGAAGGGTGTGGTCCCCAAATAAGCAATGAGCTAATGGAGCCTGCCCTGAGATAAATGCGCACACGCTCTCACGGGGGTGCCCTAAGAGATGAAGTGACTGAGGTTTGGGGCACACTTTGTTTGCTGACTGTGCATGTCTTGGGCACCCGCCATACCATCGCCTCCTGATCAGTGGCGAGTCCAGGGTGGAGAATGCATATGTTGGGTTGGGCGTCCTTTCACTGCCGCTTATGTCTCTGCTTTCCTCCTCCTCCTCCTCCTTTGTTGTGGGACTTGCTCGAACGTTTCCTTTAGAGGCCCGACTGCAGATGTTTGGAACTCGCTGACCCTTCTTGACGAAGTGGTTGTTGTGGTTTTGTTAGAATACAGCCTTGAAAACTCTCGACAACATCCCAAGGACTAGCTTTACGTCCCGCGTCGTTCTCTGCCATGGGGTGCGAGAAGGGCTCCCGACGGCCAGAATTTGTAAATTCGCCGGCCCAACGGGCCAGAGGCATACTAAGATCTCTGGCTACTGGTAAACACTGTTTCTAGCTCGCGCGCGCGGACGGCCCCTGGGAGTTCCCGGACGAAAAGTACCCCGGCCGGTACTACGCAGAGATGAGTGTTCCTTCTGGACGCGGCTTTCAGGCGCCCCCGAGCGATCCTGGAGGGCCCCAAGAGTCCCCAAGACGGTCCAAGAGGGCTCCGAGTCGCCGACCGATCGTTTCAAGACGCCCAAGATAGCCTCCACACGGCCGCAGACGCCCCCGCACGCCCAAAGAGGCCTCGAAGAAGCGCCTCAAGAGGGCACCAGGAGGCAAAAAAACACAGATTTGTTCCCGGTTTTGAAAGATTTGGGCGTTCTCATCTGTTCGGCTTCCCGACGCTCCAAAACGGCGCAAGAGGCCCCACAGATCGCACCGAGACGGCCCAAGAGGCCTCCAAGAGCACCCCAAGAGGTCCGAAGAGGGCCCCAACACGGCCCAAGAGGCCTCCAAGACGGCCCAAGGTATCCCCAGGACGGCCCCAAGAGAGGGCCAGACGGGGATCCCGAACGCACACTTCGAGCCCTCGGCCTCAAGAGGCACCCCGGAGGCCCCAAGGGGCCCCCAAGAGAAGAAGCCCCCAAGAGCCTCCCAAGAGGCTCATGGAGGCCCCCAACAGGCCCCAGGAGGCCCCAACACGGCCCCCAAAGAGGCCCCAGAGCCCCCGAGAGGCCAACCGCGAGAGCTCAACCAGCATCCACGAGGCCTCTCACCCACGACCCGCCGCCTCCGAAAAACGGCGGCCACCCAACGGCACCGCATCGACAACAACCCCCCGAGAGAAGGACGGTGGCGAGGCACGCTGGGCTTGCGGGATGAGCGGAGCGATTCACAGATTACTCTACGTCGCAGCGCGGCAAAGGCAGGCCGCACACGCGCTCGGGCGAGCCGGGCGACGGCATGGCTGGGCCTGTCTTCCACGACCACTACCATATGTTGGAGGGGGGGTCCTCCTCATCCTCCTCCTCCTCCAACTTCCGGTGGCGGTGGTAGTGGAAAACAGGCTCATCGGGCACTGCGAACTGACAGGCAGCAAGGGCAGCGGTAGATGACAGACAGCCACGCAGACAGCGAGCGCCAGGTCGGAGAGACAGATCGACAGAGATCCGGGGAGGGGGAGGAGGAAGCGGCGGAGCGGTGCCAGGCCAAGCCAAAAAGAATGCTGGCTACACTCAGGTCGGGCATGGCCCCCCACAGGCAGATTTTCGACGAACAATGAAAAAAAAACCGTTTAAACAAATATACCCTCTAAAAAAAATGTCAAACAAAATGTCAAACAATTGTCCCCATACTATTTTTTGCTATGTTGGAAGATTCCCTTTGTAGAGGGACAGGCCCGATTTGAGACTACACTAGAAAAAGAAAAACGGCATGAACATAAACTGTTGGCGCTCTGCGCGGATTTCTTGGATCTGCGCTGGACCCCCCTCCCTGGCGCGCGGAGCGCGCCAGGGGCGGCGCTGGAGGCGCCGCGGGGGGGGGGCCAGCGCGGATCCAAGAAATCCACGCGGAGCGCCAAAAGTTTTGTTTATGACGGTTTTGTTCTTCGATGCACATCGTCACGAAACGACGATTCAGCGACGTGACACATACAGTGCGTCGAAGACGGAGGGTATGGACGGATGCTCGGCGCGGCCCCCACAGGCGTGAGGCCCCGATCGCTTTCAGAATCCAGCCCGGAGCAAGATGTGCGTACTTCGTCAAACCGAGCACCAATCGGCTGGACTGATTAGCAACAGAAGGACCGCTAACCCTGTGCAAGGGGACCTAAGTTAGGAGGGCCAAAAACATTAGGGATTGGGTCTGTTCTGCAGATGTATCGAACCGAACCACCAAATTTATGATCCCTGAAGCCAAGACGGGGACCTCAGTGAGGCTGCGTCCTCATCGTGTTATCTGGGTTAGAGGTCCTTTTATCCTCGATGATGCACGGCGTTGGAGGAGGAGAAGGAGGAGGAGGAGGAGGAGGGGCAAGGAGACCAGCACACGCAGCTCGCATGGGAGCGCCGACGGGAGGAAGAGGTCCTACTCCGGCGGCGGTGGAACCGGCCAGGCGCACTACCTCGAAGAACAGTGGCGGGACCGTGTTCTGCATCAGCCGGCGGAGCTCGTCCCTGTTCCGCACCCTCTCGCCGTTCGCCTCCAGGAGGAAAGAGGAAGGGCGGGGGGAGGACGGCAGAGCGGTGCGCCAGCGTGCCTCCCGCCACAGCTCCGTGTGCGACTGGAGTCGCAGCGGAAACACCTCAGGCCCGCTCGTGAGACTGCCCCGAATTCATGATATTGGTGGTCTCCAAACCAGGTGGTGAGACACCTGGTGGTGACCCCGATTCCCCAACAAAAATAATTCTGGGTCACCACCGGGTTTGGGGACACGCGGTCGCCACGAGTTTTTGCGTTTCCTGGGCCAGCCAGCGCTCGAAAACCATTACCCAAATCGCCCAAAACTCACCACCGGGTGTTCTCACCACCACGTTTGGGGACCACCAATGATAGTAGCTAGGTTGTAAGTCCCCGGAGGTCTCCGAGCTCTGGCCCCTGGAG
Organism: Prorocentrum cordatum; assembly: GCA_963575745.1. Taxonomy (NCBI): domain Eukaryota; class Dinophyceae; order Prorocentrales; family Prorocentraceae; genus Prorocentrum; species Prorocentrum cordatum. The sequence goes on along the minus strand of CAUYUJ010015487.1, from coordinate 236,061 downwards.
TCCCAGACCCGAGGAGCCTCGGGGGGGCTCCAAAGCCACCGGGAGATCTTTGGTCCTCGATCCTCCCCCCGAGGCTGGAGTCCTGCGCGCCTTCAGTATCACGTCGCCCACCCGCCACCCGAGCGCCCTCGCGTCGGGCCTGTCGACGCCCGTCAGCACGAGGTGCTCGTCCAGGGTGATGCCCAGGCGGCCCTCGTCGACGAGGGGGGAGGAGGACCGGGAGGGGGACAAGGAATAACCAGGAGATCGGGGGTGCTCAAATGTTGGGCTTATCCACGAAGATCTCACCAGTCCTCTGGGCGCAGATGGTATAACGATTCTTATACTCCCTCTTCCCAAACCCCCTCTTCCCCTACTCCGTGAGGCGGTTATCACTGCTCCTTAATCCGCCACCTGCCCTGCGGCAGGAGTTGGTGTCCTCGGGTCCTTTGCCTCATCCTCTGAGCTCAATCCTCAATCCTAAGGATTCTTCAAGGTGACCAGACACTTAGCTCTCAAATCTACTAGGGCTTCCCGCGCGCATCCTGCGCTCACCCGCGTCTTCTCGCGCGACTTGTTCGGAGCCAAGAGGACTCCAAGACGAGCCAAGAGGGCCCCAGGAGGCCCCCAAGACCGTCCAAGAGGGCTCCGAATCACCGAAAAACCGTTACAAGCAGCTCCGGATGGCCTCCAGACGGTCCGAGACGCATCCAAGACGCCCCAGGAGGCCTGCAAAAGGCTTCCCAAGAAGGCCCCCAGAGGCAACAAACATTGATTTCCACGTAGGTGTGTGACAGACGTTAGTCTTCTCGCCTTTTCGGCTCCCCGACGCTCCAAGACGACCCAAGAGGCCCCCGAGATTGCTCCACGACGGCCAAGGACGCCTCCTACAGGGCCCCAAAACAACCCAAAGAGAGGGCCCAAAGGGGGAACCTGAACAGACATAACGAGCCCTCGTCCCCAAGATTGGCCCAAGAGCCTCCCAGAGGCCCCCGAGGCGCCCCAAAGAGGCCCCGAGGCCCCCGAGAGGTATCCCAACATACCCTGGCACTGCGCAGTGGCGGGATGGACCTAAGGCCACTAGATAGGACGCGCACCCTCCCCAACCCTAACCAGGGTCAATGCCAACCCCCACCCCCGACCCCACGCCATGCTTGACACATTCGCCGACCCCTCTCCTCGGCGTGTGAAACTGTTGCCCCTCCCCCCCCCCGGGAACCCGGTCCAGCCAGTGTGGGCGGGCAAGGGGGGAAAAATGGGGAGAACGGGGCCACGGTCTCATCTACTTCAAGGGTGCTCCCAGACGGCCACTGATGGCTTCGAATGGCCCCAACTCGTCCCAAGGTGGTTCCCAAACACCCCCAACAACCCCCAATACGCCCCGAAAGCGCTGCAACTGGACCCCCAACATGGCCCCGAAAACAATAAATCGCCCCACGTCCATGAGGATATCGCAGATGCTTAACATACGTACTCGAGTCGTCGGTCTTCACAACCTTCACGCAAACCCCCGAAGCCTGCAAACCGTCTGGAAATGGCCAGCAAGGCCCCAAGGCAGCGCAGACGGCCTAGAAGAGCCCCCATCAAAAAAAACAAGACAGCCCAAGAGGGGAAACTCTAACTGACATCCCGTCCAAACCAACAAGGCCTAAGAAACCCGCAAGCGGCCTTCCAAAAAAACAAACGACACCGAAAACGCCCCAATATGACCCAACACAGTTCATGCTGGGCATGGTGTTGCGTCTTTTGAACGGACGCACCGCGCCAACACGCTTCTACGACAACGCCCAGCCAAAAGAGTGGCACCCAAGGTCCCCAAAGCGGTCGGCGGTGCGGCGTAATTCAATGAATATGGATCATGTTCGGGCCGCCCGAGATAAGTATACGTGGCTTGGACACGAGAGAAACAAGGATGAGCAGCCGAGGGGCGGGGCAGGTTGGGGAGGGCAAAGTCGAATGGTCCACTGCTGGCCGTATGCGGGCCCACAAAACAAACTAAAATAAAACTGCAAATCGGAACCACACTGAGGCAATGTATGCAGCACGCGACCACGCTACAACGTATAGCTTGCAGTCTGTCCGGTAGTTTCCTCAATAACTCCGGAAAGCCTCGGGCAAATGCAACCTGCACCTTGTGATACACATGCACCGTACGCGCAGACAACCATCATTCGTTTGCTGCGCCCACGCGCAACAACACCTGCGCCACACGGCCCCCCTTTTTTCGTGCAAACTTGTACCGGCATGTGGTCTGACATTGCCTGTCCTTGACAATTACGCATTTCCAGTCAACTACAAGCTTTAGTGGCGGAATACATCCCGATGCGGGGTCGGCGAACGTCTCTTTCAGCACCGTATGTGCACAAAAGATGCGGCGGGGAACAATAAGGGGCGGGAAAGATTGGATCGGCTGTCCACGGAAGTCGGCCAACGCCCCATCTGCCGGGCGACTGATGAGCCCTCTAAGCTTCGACGGTCGAAATTGGGCCCAGCAAAACATGGGACAGGGGCCCAAGTTCCGAAAACACGATATTGAAAGGGGCAATACAGACACGAATTCTCTCGCGACGTACTCCACCAATTTGTATCACATGATAAAAATGTGGCCCTGGTGTGCCAGGACACCGACAGTGGAGGCCCCATACTTTGTCGTGTGAACTATATGGGAAACGCGTTCGCTAAACTACTTATTCGACTGCAACAGAAGGACATGGATTGAGGCCCCAGGCATGGGCAGGAACGAGGGGCCATAGAGAGGGAGAAGGGCGCGAGCGGGATCGAAATGTCAGCGCTGCAGCAGCAGGAAGGACGGTGGAAGGAGGAAGAGGACGACAACGAAACAGGCAGCGGAAAGAGGGAAACGTTGTTGTCCGAAGGCACGCTGGACACGCAGCGCGGCCACCGCAATGTCGTTTTTGCGCTCAACGTGACCAGATATAGCGGGTGCAACAGGCAAACGAAGCCTGACATGCACGCCAGTTCCTCCGCCTCCCTTCTGGACCTGTGAGCGCGGGAACTAAAACGCCCGTAAGCACGCCGCCAAGTCTGCGGTTGGCCAACGGGCAACGGCACTAAAGCCGGGGCCGAACATCATCAGCAAATTGTCGACCGTCGTCGCCTTGGATTGCCTCGCGTGGATAGGCAGCCAAAGGTCGTCGATGCAACTCTCGACCTGGACCCCGGCGTCGACAATGACTCCCAAGTGCATCATGGTCTGGCCGTGGCAGACCGTGGACGTCAGGACCTCGGCATGATGAGTCTGCGTGAGACCTCACTCCTGTGGACACCACAGCAGCCCTCCAATGTGGTGGCGGTTCGCAGTCCGAAGCCCGCCCAGGACAGCGAGTTCCAATATGTATCTGCGTAAGGCGTCACACTCCGCTGGGCCCCCCGGCAACCCTCGGAAAATAGCGACAGTCTCGCAGCTCGCAGCTTCCCAGGGACGGCGAGGTCTTATCTGAATCTGGATAAGGCGTCACACTCAGCTGGGCCCCCCAGCAGCTCTCGAACGTGGCGACAATTTCGCAATTCGCACCCTCCCATGACGACGAAGTCGAATCTGAATCTGCGCAGGGCGTCACTCCGTTAGACCCCCCCCCCCTCGAAAACAGCGACAGCTTTGCAGCTCGCCGCCCCCAAGGGAGTGCGAGGGCGCATCTTAATCTGCGTACGGCGTCACTCCGCTGGACCCACCAACAGCCCTCCAAACTGACGACAATCTCCACTTCGCAGCCCCCCAAGAACGGCGAGGTCGAATCAAAATCTGCATGAAGCGCCACACTCCGCTGACCACCCAGCAGCACTCGAAAATGGCGGCACCTTCGCCGATCAACGTTCCCCAAGGACTGCGAGGATTAATCTGGATCCGCGCATGGCGCCACTCCGCATGACCCCCCTGCAGCCTCCGGAAGTGGTGACAATTTCGCCGATCGCAGCCCCCCCAAAGATGGCGAGGCCGAGTCCGAGTCTGCACAAGGCGTCACTCCACTGGCCCACCGGCAGCCCTCGAAAGCGGCGACGGCGTCGCACTTCGCAGCCGCCCCTTGAAATGGCGAGGCCACGTGAGGCGGCGAGGCAGGCGGCAGGCTGGCGGGCAGGCAGCAGCGAGGCACGCGGCAGGACGAGGGCACGGAGACAGGGCCGCAGGGGCTCTTGGTCTGAGCCTGTGCGCGGGCAATAGTTATATCCACATCCAGTGCGTTTTGGAGTCTTGGGCTCTCTTACCCAGAAACCGTAGACGCACTGGATATGGATAAAAATCTGGCCCCAAGAGGCTCGATTTTATCCATATCCGGTGCGCCTCGGCGTTGCGGCACCTCTTCCCAAAAAGTCCGCGACGCTCTGGATATGGATATAAATACTGCCCGCACTGTGCGCCCGCGCACTCGGACCCCCCCGGTGGATGCGGACGCGGGCCCCCGTGTCTCTTCGCCAAGGGGCCGCATGGGGCGAACGCTCCCCAAGACGGCCCGAAGGTTCGGCTGCTCCCATGGAGCACCCAGAGAAGTACTGAAAGGGTGTCGAAAGCGCGTCGAAGCAGTGCCGGGCGAGTGTCTCCCGGGGCCCGAGACGTGAAAGCCCTCGCGTTCCGGTTCTTCTCTGCTGGTGCTCGAAACTATTTATGGTGAGCATGGGCGCGACGCCCGGCGTTCAGAGCATGTGAAAACGTGTTTCGAAACGCGTTCACAACGAAAAATTATCCTGGCGAAGGACCCAACCATATGCAGTTGTGAGTACCGCAATTGTGAGTATCTTCTTCGGTGGCGCTCCCCATAGAGCCCAGAACCGTACGAGGGGGGTGCCGAAATGTGGCGGGGCACACAACGCAAAGGAATACGATGGGTCTGATTACGAGAGAATGAACGCAGGTGAGTCAGAGCGCGAGTGAGTCTGAGTGTGAATGGGTCTGCGCGCGAGTGATGTAATTTGCACGAATGCGATCTGAATTTTCAGCCAAAACGGCTACGGTCGACAGATCGGAGGAGGAGCAGGGGGGGGATGAGGAGGACATGCAGCAGGGGCCATAAGCAGATAGGGGCCAGACGACGACGGCGGCGACGACGACGACTGCGGCGGCGGCGGCGAGGGATCCCCGACAAGCGAACATCAATGTTCATGGCTTTATGAGTCCGTGTGTACTGGTGGAGAGGCCATGAGGACACCCGTCGCTCAAGAATCCTAGACACCGGTCGGGGCAAGCCACACGCCGCGATGGTTCGGATTCTTTGCAATGGATGGCTTCACAGCTAAGTGGACTCAACAAGCATGGACAATGATGCTGCGCGCGGGCAACAAAGAGAAGGAAGCGAGTAGGAGGGAAAGGAGGAGGAGGGGGAGGGGACCCTCTTTCCCGTTCCCAGCTAGATCTGGGCTCGCTCAAGCGCTGTGTGGGCTCGCCTCTGGCCTTCGATCTCGGCCCCCTGGGTCCGCCTTCGGGCCCTGGAGCTCTGACAAAAAATGATTACTCCGATCCTCGTGAGGGGTGTGCCGACATGGGGCGGGGCCGTCATGCGAACCCTGCCACTGGCGCCTTCGGTGAAGCTCCCTATGAGGTCACGAACCGTGTGAGGGGTGTGCCGAAAAGGGGCGGGGCCGCCAAGCGAACCCTGCCACTGGCGCCTTCGGTGGAGCTTCCTATGGGGCCACGATTCTCGTGAGGGGTGCGCCGACATGGGGCGGGGCCGCCATGCGAACCCTGCCACTGGCGCCCTCGGTGGAGCTCCCCACAGGGCCACGATCCTCGTGAGGGGTGCGCCGACATGGGGCGGGGTCGCCATGCGAACCCTGCCACTGGGGCCTTCGGTGGAGCTCCCTATGGGGCCGCGATCCTCGTGCGGGGTGCGCCAGATTGGGGCGGGGCCGCCATGCGAAGCCTGCCACTGGGGCCCTCGGTGGAGCTCCCTATGGGGCCACGAACCGTGTGAGGGGTGCGCCAGAATGGGGCGGGGCCGCCATGCGAACGCAGCCACTGGGGCCTTCGGTGGAGCTCCCTATGGGGCCACGAACCGTGTGAGGGGTGCGCCATGCGAATGGGGCGGGGCCGCCATGCGAACGCAGCCACTGGGGCCTTCGGTGGAGCTCCCTATGGGGCCACGAACCTGTGAGGGGTGCGCCAGAATGGGGCGGGGCCGCCATGCGAACGCAGCCACTGGGGCCTTCGGTGGAGCTCCCTATGGGGCCACGAACCGTGTGAGGGGTGCGCCAGAATGGGGCGGGGCCCGCCATGCGAACGCAGCCACTGGGCCTTCGGTGGAGCTCCCTATGGGGCCACGAACCGTGTGAGGGGTGTGCCGAAAAGGGGCGGGGCCGCCAAGCGAACCCTGCCACTGGCGCCTTTGGTGGAGCTCCCTATGGGGCCACGAACCGTGTGAGGGGTGCGCCGACATGGGGCGGGGCCGCCATGCGAACCCTGCCACTGGGGCCTTCGGTGGAGCTCCCTATGGGGCCACGATCCTCGTGAGGGGTGCGCCAGAATGGGGCGGGGCCGCCATGCGAACACCACAGGATGGTTGGAAACTAATGGCCATGGCGATGATGATGACGATGATGATGCTAGTGGTGATGATGACGATGATGATGATGATGACGATGATGGGAGAAGAGAGGAGGGCAGCGGGAGGTGAGACGCGGGGCGCTGTCTCTTCAAAACGAGGACCCAACACCACAGGATGGTTGGGAACAAAAGTAAAACGGAAACAGATGGGGAAAAGTAGGAGAAGACCGTTTAGGTCGAGCCCTGGGCTACAGCAGGTTGGGACCTCACAGCCCGAGGGTCGCGCTGCCCCGTCGGCAGGGCAGCCCCGCCGCTCGCAGCGCGCAGCGCGCTGCAAAGAGGCACCCGTGCCGAGGCGGCGCGCGGCCGCCTCGAAGTCCCCCCCCCCCGGCCACCCTCTGCAGTCGGGGCGTTGGCCTAAGGCACCCCAAATAAGGAACGAGGCCCCGTTTTTCCCATGAGCTAACCTTCGATTTCCTGTCGAAAACATAAGGGAAGCCTGAGGCAAGCTGTGAAACACTCAAGGAACGCGGAGCCCCTTCCAAACGAAAAGGATTCCTTCTTCAGGAGCCCGACTGTACCCCCGTCATGGGCCGGGTGTTGCCAGAAGTGCACCCGGCCCAAGGTGCCCCCAGCTCGCTCCATTTTGGAGCCCCTGGGGTCCTCTGGGCCTCGTGAGGGGTGCCCTGGAGGCCGCCTGGGCCACCCCGAGAATCCTGGGGGTACCTTGGGCCAGGGGCACGTACTTCTAGCAACACCCGAAGGGGAAGGAGGGACGGGCCATGGGGACTAGCACCTCCTTCCACCTCCCCCAACGGCAGGCGAGGGGGAGGAAGAGGAGGAGACGGGGCGGAGAAGGGACGGGGACGAGGAGAAGGAGAGGGAGGAGAGGGCAAGGGGAGGCCGAGGAGGGGGAGGAGCAGCCGGAGCAGCCTCCTCGAGCCTGTCCACGCGGATCCGCAGTACCGCGTTGCCGCCGCTGACGTCGGTCTTCTGCGCCGCTCGGGCGCTGGACGGCTCTTTGCACCTCGGAGCCAGCAGGAGGATCCAGAAGAGGGGATGCGTGAGGAGAGGGAGCCAAAGAAAGAGGAGGAGGACTGACAGTATGAGAGGGAAAAAGGAGGGGGGTAAAAAAGAAAAGCAAGGAAAAACGGAGAGAGGGAGGGGAGAGGGAGGATGGGGGAGAGACAGACTGGGGAGGGGGCTCCTCCTCTCTCCTTTATCCTCCTCCTCCCTCCTCCCTCCTCTCTCCTTCTCTCTCCTTTCTCCTCGTCCTCCTCCCTCCCCTTCCTCCTCCTTCTCCTCCTCCTCCTCCTCCTCCTCTTCCTCCTCCTCCTCCTCCTCCTCCTCTCCTCCTCCTCTCCTCCTCCTCCTCCTCGCTCATCATCATCATCATCAGCGCATCAGCATCATCATCATCATCATCCACATCATCCTCATCCTCCTCAGCCTCCTCCTCTCCTCCTCCTCCTCCTCCTCATTATCCTCCTCCTCCTCCTCTCTCCTCGTCATCCTGCTCCTTCTCCCCCTCCTCCTCCTTCCCTCCTCCCGCCTATTCCTCCTCGTTCCCTCCTCCTCCTCCTCCTCCTCCTCCTCCTCCTCCTCCTCCTCCTCTCCTCCTCCTCCTCCTCCTCGTTCCCCTCCTCTCCCCTCCTCCTCCTCCTCCTCCTCCTCCTCCTCCTCCTCCTCCTCTATCTCCTCCTCCCCTCCTTCCTTCCTTCCCTCCTTCCCTCCTTTCCTCCTCCTCTCCTCCTCCTCCTCCTTTCCTTTCCTTCCCTCGTTCCCCTCCTCCTCCTCCTCCTCCTCCTCCTCCTCCTCCTCCTCCTCCTCCTCCTCCTCCCCCTCCTCCCTCCTCCTCCTCCTCCTCCTCCTCCTCCTCCTCCTCCTCCTCCTCCTCCTCCTCCTCCTCCTCCTCCTCCTCCTATCTCCTCCTCCTCCTTCCCTCCTTCCCTCCTTCCTTCCCTCCGCTCCGTCCGTCCTTCCTTCCTTTCTTCATTCCTTCCTCCTCCTCCTCCTGCTCCTCCTTCTCCTCCTCCAGCTCCTCCTCGTCCACCTCCTCCTCTTCCTCCTCCTCATCATCATCAGCAGCAGCATCATCAGCAGCATCATCAGCAGACGCATCATCATCAGCATCACCATCATCAGCAGCATCATCATCAGCAGCATCATCAGCAGTATCCTCATCATCATCGCCATCATCATCATTATCATCATCATCCCCCTCCTCATCCTGCTCCTCCTCCTCCTCCTGCTCCTCCTCATCATCATCATCATCATCATCATCATCATCATCATCATCATCATCATCATCATCATCATCATCATCATCATCATCATCATCATCATCATCATCATCATTCCCCTCCGCATCCTGCCCATCTTGCTGCTCCTCCTCCTCCTCCTCCTCCTCCTCCTCCTCCTCCTCCTCCTCCTCCTCCTCCTCCTCCTCCTCCTCCTCCTCCTCCTCCTCCTCCTCCTCACTCCCCTCAAGAAAACAATCGCCCTCCGGACCTGACCATCGGTGCTGCCGAACTTGACTGACGAGGCGGACCGAGCAGTGGAGACGAGGGCGCCCCAGGAGACCCCAAAAGGCTCGAAACGTACACCTCCCGCCCCGATCCTCCTGATCTTGTTCCTCCTCCTCCGCCTCCTCCTCCTCCTCCTCTTCCTCCTCCACCTCTCCTCCTCCTTCTCTTCCTCCTCCTCCTCCTCCTCCTCCTCTCCTCCTCCTCCTCCGCTTCCTCCTCCTCCTCCTCTTCCTCCTCCTCCGCCTCCTCATCATTCTCTCTCCTCCTCCTCCTCGCCCTCCGCCTCCTCCTTCTCCCTCCTCCATCCTCCCTCATCCCCCATCCCTCCTCCCTCCCCACTTAATCCCTCCTCTCTCCTCCCCCCTCCCTTCTCTCAGGCAGGCTGGTGCGTCGTGCGTGGCTCGGTTTTACTGGGTTATCGGTTCGCATCTCCTCGGACTTCGGCGGTGTCTCGCTTCGGCTGCAGGTGCTAACAAACGCGACAGATGTATCACATCAGTGTTAGATCTACGATCGCCAGGTCAAAATCATGGCATTCGTATGCCTGCCAGTTGCTTGCGTCAATGACTGCACGCATAGAAATTATTCCCCGCTTGCCGTGCTGGCATCAGGGGATCTTGACCGTCTGTCGACCAACACATGAAGCCGCTCAGCCCCGAAGTTCGCACCAGGCATATACGAGGTCCTCTGTCCGCTATGATACATCACCTCTCATTCACCGGTTGGGGCCCAGTCTCTCCTGATCCGTGGCACGGGCCTTCTAGCGACGGGATCTCTCCAGATGTTACTTGGAAGTTTGCCACTGACGACCTGGTCAGTTTAGACCAGACGCGCGGCACGATGCTCGAGCTGCTGGAGGCTCTTCAGACTCGCCAATGGCGTCAAGCCGCAGGTCAAGTCAATGGCGCTGGCCTCGAGGACGGTGCAGATAACCACAGCCTCAGGCTACTCTCACGCAATTGCAGAAAGCCCCACGGGGGCCGCAGCGGGTAGAGCTTTTGTTCAGCATAGTTGTGGGCCAGTCTTGGGTCCAGGGAAGAAGGAGGCATGATTCTCCGACGAAAGTCTTTATCATCGATGTATTGAAGGTCCCGAACCCCCTGTTCACCGTCACTGGCTATGCTCGAGTAGCTGCGGGCATGGATTATACGACACGTCTAACGATCTCTTCACTCAGGCTGCTTCCCAATGAGACGCTCACGCTTGTTTTTGACATCGCGGCATGATCCCGAAAAGCTGGACCGCAGTCGGCCCGCCCACCAGCGTGGAACGCTGGAGTCTCAAAGCCATCGACTCCCTCGGGGATGGCTGTCTCGGGCATGGCACATGGCAAGGTCCTATGTACGTTTGTCGGGACGCCTCAGGCGGCCCTGATAGTCGTGATCCCAGGCGTCGAAGGGTGGCGCATTTCGTCGTCAAGATCGACCATTCCCACCCTCGCCTCCACCTACATCTCGGCTCCCCTCCCAAGTACCATTCGAATTGTTCCCCGAGGAGAACTCCTCGCGTTTATCATCACGTTACGGTGTCTCGCCTTCGTTTCGCACTACGACGAGTGTCGTCGGCCAGCTGATGGTCGATCGCTCTCACGAGAAAGGTGGTGTGAATCAAGTTCCTTACCATCTCTCTCATCAGGATGTTGTCAGGAAGAAGGTTGCAGGATGGATGGTGGCAGGTAGTATCATGGCAGAATATATCGGTGGTGCTATGGCCGAGGATTTGCGGGTTACTGAGGCCCAGAGGTTCCAGGTCCATGACGTTGAGAAGGAAGGCGGCACTGATCAGAAAACGATAAATGAGGTCTACCACCGAGGTAATCGGCGCCGATCGCAAGAGGCAGATTGAGAACAGACGTTATGGTCCTGCTACTGCTGATGCTGCCCCCGCCCCTGTTCTCCTCCGAGCACGTGCTATCAGTCGACAGCCAGTCCTGTCCGAGGGACTACCACAGCTGCACCAAGGCAGGCCGCACGCTTAGGCTAGACACCGAATGCCGCCCTCTCGTGCCTTCTACAGGGAACGTCCTTCAGCCTCCCCCCCCCCCAGGATCGGGTGCATATGAGGAGGATGGGTTTACAGTGAGAACTGCATGCGTTTCCATACCAAGGTTGCGCTTGATAAGTTGCATTTCGTGTTGCAACTTCGGGCAGCAGCAGTTGAGAGCTCTGTTGTAAGCCATGCGGCCCCAGCGCTATGACTAAGAAGGGACGGGAATACCTGAGTCGTGTGAAGCGCGGTTTAGCTCCCAAGTATCCAGTCCAGTTGATGCTGCTACGCCACCGTTCCAAATCCGAATCCGAAACCCTCCTCCCTCCTCCTCCCTCCTCCTCCCCCCCTCCCTCCTCCCCCATCCGTTTCCTCCTCCCCCATCCTGTTCCTCCTCCTCCTCCTCCTCCTGCTCCTCTCCTCCTCCTCCTCCTCCTCCTCCTCCTCTCCTCCTCCTCTCCTCCTCCTCCTCTCCTCCTCCTCCTCCTCCTCCTCCCCTCCTCCTCCCTCCTCCTCCTCCCTCCTCCCTCCCCCCCTCACTCCCCCGGGTTCGAGCGGCGCCCCGGGGCTGGGCAGCCCCGTCATTCCCGCGGCGGGGCGGAGGGGGCACTTCTGCGATGCGGACAGGTGGCCACGTGTGAACACTACTCCAAATTTCGTAATAAAAGGGAGGGGGTCTGGACCCTCCAAGACAAGCCATTTCAGACCCCCCCCCCGTGGGAGAACCCTCCAAAACCTCGTCCCCCCCAGGCCCTCCAAGATAGCCTGGAAGAGACCCCCCCCGAAATGAGACCCCCCCTCCGTTTATTACGAAATCTGGAGTACCCTCCCCCTCGCCCCCCCGCAATTTCAAAGGGGGGGGTGGGGGTTCACTCCACTCGGGCGCTCCCAGACGAAGAGGACCCCCACGCCCCCATTTGAAATGGTGCATCGTGAGGGGGGGTAGGGTTCACGTGTAACCACCGATCCGAGGGGAGGGGAAGGGAGGGGGCCGCCTTGAGCCGAAGCGGCCGCGCACAGCCGTCCTCGAACAGTTCCGAGGAAACCCGCTGGTAGACAATTCCCAAGACACTCGGCTGGCCATGAAAATCCGTACGTCGACCCTGTCGTGCAAGGGTCACGGAATCTGCGCCGCGGGCGGTGATAAGCACGTGGGGCGGCGCATCACATGGAATCGAGACTTGGAGCCTGACCCGTGTTGGAAGGAATGGCGGGCATCCCATTGGGTCAGACGGTGGCCCCACTTGAGTATCGTTTAACCGATCCCCATCCCCAGCGGCGTGGCCTGGGCCCCGCTGGCCGATTTACCCCCCTAGATGGGGATATAGGTGGTTCCCTTCGGGTTTCGAGGGGTGTACCCCCATCTGGGGTGACAATTTGGTGAGGATCTCGAAAGCGATGGGGATGGGAATAGGGGTCGGTTAAACGATACTGAATGACTCCTGATGGTGGGGTGGCATTCGCCATCACCGGAAATCAGCCCTGGGACACCGAATGCAAGTTTGTGGCCTCGTACCAGATTACATCCGCGCCTGCTTAGACGGCCCTGCGTCGGTCAGACCGCCGTTGCGGGTGCGGCACTCCGGCCTGAAGCGTTCACCACGATAGACGGCTGCGTCCAGCGTATTTTTGCAAGGGTCCTGGCACCAAGAAACTGGGCCCACCCACTAACGAGGCTAAGGCGCCCCTAAGCGGGGCCAAGGCGCCCCTAAGCCTCCTGCTTCCCCCTCCCTTTCCTCCCTCCACCTCCCTCCTTCTCCTCCGCCTCCTCCTCCTTTTCCTTCTCCTCCTCCTCCTCCTCCTCAATTCCCTCTGCCTGACCAGAGTGAAAGGGCCGAGCGGATCTAAAGTCCGTGGGTGGGGGGCTGCAGTGGGATTCCGCGGTGTCAGAGAACGCGTATCGTGGACGCTCGTCTGGAGAACCACCTTGACACGTTGCAACGGGAGGGCCCAACAAAAACACTGAGCGCCCCTCCTTGGAGAACTGGGGCAGCCCACCCACCCCCTGGACACCGGCCTCTCTAACTGGGGGATCCCCCCCAAGGGAGGGGGGGGGGTCGAACGAGGGGGGGGGCCTTGTCCATGGGGGGGAGTTCGAACCGGGGGTGGTTCCCCCTCCTGTCAAAGGGGGGGATTCAGACTGGAGGAAGGCCCCCCCATCTGAATTGCAAGGGGGGGGCTCCAACCAGAGAGGGGACCCCCCGCTGAGTTGCAGGGGAGTGTTCGAGACGGACCCCCTTCCACCCCCCCTGTGCGCGTCGACGTCGTCATCACCGGTCGCCGTCGCCGTGGCCGTCGACGCTGTTGCCGTCGCCGTCGCCGTCGCCGTCGCCGATACCGTCGCCGTCGCCGCCGTCGCCGTGACTGTCGTCGTGGTCAACGTGGGCGTCGTCGTCGTCGTGATCGTCGTGGTCGTCGTGGTCGTCGTCGTCGCTGTCGTCGTCGTCAACGTTGTCGTCGTCGTCGTCGCAGTCGTAGTCGTAGTCGTCGTCGTCGTCCCCGTCGCCGCTGCAACCATGCCCGCTGTCGTGGTCGTCGTCGACGTCGTCGTCGTAGTCGTAATCGTCGTTGAAGACGTAGTCGTCGTCGTCGTCGTCGTCGTCGTCGTCGCAGTCGTCGTCGTCGTCGTCATGGTCGTCGTCGTCGTCGTCCTCGTCGCCGGTCGCCCGCCACCGTCGCCGTCGTCGCTGCCGGAGTCGTGGTCGCCGTCGCCGTCGCCTTCGCCATCGCCGTCGCCATCACCGTCGCCGTCGCTGTCGTCGTCGTCGTCGCCACCGTCGCAGTCGTCGTCGTCGTCGTCGTCGTCGTCGTCGTCGTCGTCGTCGTCGTCGTCGTCGTCGTCGTCGTCGCCGCCCGACGGCGCCGGCGCCGGCGCCTGCGCTCACTATCGTCGGTTGCAGGGGGTCGCCGTCGCCCTCGCCGTCACCGTCGCCGTCGTCTTCGCCGTCGCCGTCGCCGTCGCCGTCGTCGTCGTCATCGTCGTCGTCGACGCCGCCGTCGCCGTCACGGTCGCCGTCGCCGTCGCCGTCGCCGCCACCGCCGCCGTCGCCGCCGTCGTCGTCGTCGTCGTCGTCAGCCCGATGGCGCCGGCGCCGACGTTGTCGTCGACGCCGCATTCGCCGTCGCCGTCGTCGCCGTCGTTGTCATCGTCGCTGCCCAGTAGCTCTCGTCTCGGCGTCGTCGCGGTTGCAAAGCGGGGGGCCCTCTCGTCGTCGCTGCCCAATGGCGCCTGCGCTCGTCGTCGTCACTTGCAAAGGGGCCCCCCCGTCCCCCCCTGGGACAGACGGGGGGAGGCGCCCGGCTCGAGCCCGCCCAGATCTTGGACAGATGGGGGGCGGCTCTTCCCCGGTTTAAAAAAAAAAACCCTTTGCAACTCAAGGGGGCCCCTCGCTCGAGGGAGGGGGGTACGGGGGGCCACGGTCGGGCAAGGGGGGGGGGGCACGGTCGGCCCGTCGAACAAAGCAGAAGGGGGGAGCACGGGGGGCCATTGTCGCGCGGAAAGGGGGGGTGGGAGGGTCGGCCAAGTCGGAAAAAAACAGGGGGGGGCACAGGGGGCAGGGGAGGGGGCACGGAGGGCCACGGTCGGGAAGGGGGGGAGGGGCACGGTCGGTCGGTCGAATTACCGGAAGGAGGGCACGGGGGGAGGGGGGGGGGCACGGGGGGCACAATCGGACAGGGGGGGAGCGGCACGGTCGGTCGGTCGGAATAAGCAGAGGGGGGGCACGGAAGGGAGGAGGGCACGGGGCGCCACAGTCGGGCAGGGGGGGGGGGCACGGTCGGTTACCGACGCATCCCAGCACCGAGCACACTGCACACCCAGGGAGGCCGCGGCCAGCGCATATCGCAGCACATCACAGCACTTATTTTTTACCAACGCAAGAGGAGCCCAGTGGCAAGGAGGGGAGGGACGACGACGACGAGGAACGACACGACCGGGGCGCGAAGGAGCGGGGAAGGGGGAGAAAGGGGGGGGGCGCGCGCCCGCGCCGCGCGCGCGCTCAGCCGCCCGCCGGGGCCCGCGCAGCCCGCGGCAGGCGGGTGCGTGGCGGCGCCTCCGCCGCAGCGAGTCGCCAGCCGGTGGGTGCCGCAGCAGCGCTGCGACCGCGCCGTCGCGAGCCGCGCTCAGCGCTCGGCGCCGGGCGGCGGCGCTCCCGCGCCGGCCTGCCCCTCGAGGGCGCCGACCAGGGCCCTGCCCACCTCGAGGATGGGCCCCAGGGCGGCGGGGTCGCCCGCGATTGCTCGCAGGCCGGTCGCCTGCTCCAGCAGCAGCGCATGCCTCGTGCGCCGCGCCGGCGCCCTCGCCCACGATTGCTCGCCTGCTGGCGGAGCGCCGCGGCCCCCTCGCCAGCCTCCGGGCGCTCCCGGGGCTCCAGCCGCTCGCCGGCCCCTGTCGCCGCGCCGCCACCCGGAGGGGGGGCGGCGGCAGCCAGCCCGTGCCGACGCCGTAGGCGTCAGCGCCTGCGTCGTCTGCAGCACATCACAGAACGCCCATACATCCCAGCACACCCAGCACACATTCCAGCACATATCCCAACTCATATCCCAGTACACAGCGACAGCACACATCCCAGCACACCGAAGGAATACACCGACACAGGCCAGCACCGAGCACACCGAGCACACATCCCAAACCTCCGCTGGTGGTCCTTGAAAGTTTATACTGCTGCGCTCGCTAGCGGGCGGCGCCGGCGGCAGGAAGACAGGGGGAGGCGCCCGTGGTAACAAAGCGGCAAGGGAGTCGACGTTAACGGCTCCCCCCGCCCGGCCAGTGCAACCTCGCCCCCGCGCGCCAGCCTTCAGGACATTTCGTCTGGGCGCGCAGACCCCAACGAGCACTTCACAGTGCAACCCATCCGTGTTGTCCTCACTCCTGCTGCAGAGGCAGGGGCTCAGTAACCCAGCGTAGCCTGAATTAGAATTCGGCGGACCTAAGGGCACACGGCGCTGTTCGCCCAGCCGTAGTAGGGCACACCTCCGCACATCCCAGCACCCCCAGCGCACATCCGAGTACGTCCACACATCTCAGCACACCGATCCAAGCACACCGAGGCAGTAAACGGACGCATCCCAGCACAGAGATCGCCGAGGCAGTATCCCAGCACCGAGCACACCGAGGCAGTACACCGACACATCCCAGCACGCAGCCTGGCCCAACACACCGAAGCAGTCACGCATCCTGGCACACGGAGCCCAGCACATATCCCAGGCAGGGCCGGTCGGTCGAAATAGTACAGTGCGAGATCAGACCAGTAGGCATGATAATAGTACATACACGCATTCACGCGGTGCATTACGGTGCATCACGTACATATAAGTACGCATACTACCTACACAGTGCATCGCATACATCTACAACTATACATACAGACATACACACATACAAGCATACAAACATGCAAACATACATACATATATACATACATACATACATACATACATACATACATACATACATGCATGCATGCATGCATGCATACATACATACATGCATACATACATACATACATACATACACACACAGACATACATACATACATACATACATACATGCATGTATACATGCATATATACATACATACATACATACATACATACATACATACATACATACATACATACATACATACAGACTTACTTACTTACTTACGTACTTACTTACTTACATACATTACATTACATTACATTACATTACATTACATACATACATACATACATACATACATGCATGCATGCATGCATACATACATACATACATACATACATACATACACGCAAATATACACATACGCATGCACAGACACACATGTTCCATACACGCAAACGTGTACACAAATGTAGATACAATTATATATGTAGTTACACATGCATCTACGTCTACCCATACCTGAACCGAAACTTATACATAGACATAGACCTATACCGATATCTGTACATATACGGACACATGCCCAACCACCCCACCACCACCCAACAGAAGGAAAGGAACAAAACACTGCATAAACATACAAACTTTCGACGGTCCGAGCGGATTTCTGATTTCTCGGATGTGAACTGGACCCCTCCCCCAGCGCGCGGAGAGTGCGCCAGGGGCGGCGCCAGAGGCGCCGCCAAGGGGCCCCAGCGCAAATCCAACAAATCCGCGCGGATCGCCAAAAAATCTCTGTCTATGCCGCGTTTTTTTTGGGGAAACCAAAAAGCACCGATACGGCTACCCCCAGACCTCTCCAAGGGTGCGTTCTGACAAGAATTTCGAGGCGAATCCAGGAGTGGCGACGAGAGCCTCCCAGGAGGCGCGAAAAGGGGAAAACGGCCGAAGGTTCTCCGGTGGCAACTCATGGGAGCCTCCCATACCATCTTGTCGGCTCTTGCGGATCGACGCTAACTCGACGCTAATCGACGCTAAATCTGCGCTATTCGACGCCAACCGACGCTAAATCTGCGCTATCTCATCGACTCCCAAACGCTAATCTGCGCTACCCGACGCGAAAGACAGAGTTAAACGGGTATACCCGGCTCCCATGATTTGCTACCGAACGAAGGGTAGAGGTACAGTGCGGGCGCGGCAGCAAGAAACCCTCGCAAGAAACCCAACCCTGAGAACCCGTGCGCGAGGTGCACCTGAGGGGAAACCCTGGAGCACCCCGAACGCAGCAGCTCCTTCATCGGCTGCGGGACGTCACCGCGCAGCTCGAGGAGCGAAGGAACCTGGGAGACCCCGACGAAAAGCATCTGGCTTCTTGATGCGCGCCCCCACTGTATGTAGGGAAACGAGCTCTATACACCGACGCCTTTTCCGACCCTGCGCTGAAATTCGCACAGGAACGCGAATCCTGGCGTATACGGGATCCTGGTGTATATATTTGTCGTTGTTTCCCTTGGAAAACGGGGGACAAGTGTACACCACACCACCCCGACGTCGCCCCTGACCCTTAAAAAGTCGTAGGATTGAAAAACAACCCACCACTGGTAATGTATATTTTGGACGCCCGAAATGGGTACGGAAAGAATGGGTACAACGCCCAACAACAAATGTTGTCCCAAACCAAGAGCGGCCGCTGTTGGGCAGGCGGCCTTCTGTCTCGAATGGACACAGGCCGCGGCGGCGTGGACAGCGAGTCCTGTTCAAAATGAACAGGAACTGCTGTTGGACATTGTACCCATTCTTTCGGTACCCATTTCGGGCGTCCAGATATACGTTCCAGTTTCCGAGCATGGGCACCTCTCCCTCCTGCGAGCTCGTCCTCTCGACCGCCCCGCGTTTGACGAGGAGGCCGCGGCGCGCCGCGGCGCGCGGCGCCCTCTCCGCTGCGCGCGCCCTCGCGGGACAAGCGCGCGCGCGCCACGACTCGCAGGGTGGCTACGCGCCGATGGCCCGGCTGCACCGCGGGGGACTTGCAGGAAATTCGGCTCGACCGAAGGAACGACGAATGCGGTCGGCCTTGACTGGACAGGACACGCGAGAGGACACAAGAGCCCTCCGAGGGCCACCTCGCCGCAGGAGTGTAAGAAGGCACGTGTCGCGAGGCACAGGACACGAGGACACCCTTGAGCTGGCAGGGTCGACCTGCTAATCGGGGCCGACTGTAAGGAACGAGGCCCCTTTTTTCCAAGTAAGCCTAGGAAGCCCGTAGGAACACCAGGGGGGGCTCGCCGCCAAAAAGGTAGCGGAGCGCATGCAAATCAAAAGGAACGACCGAGCTCCTTTTAAAGAGTAGGTGCTCCTTATTCAAGCCAGACTCTGTACGACAAATCACATAGCGGAAGACGTGTGAGCGACGCTAAAAACGGGTCTCGCACGAAATGAGATAGCGAGCTTACGCCGCGGCTCACGCTGGCCACCGACGCGGCGAGCCACATTGAAGACGAGAACGCTTGCGCGCGCCCTTGCGCGGGCGGCTTACGCGCGAATGTCGGCGAAGACGGCCCCGTTTTCTTGCGTCGCTCATGTTTTGTTTGTTTCGTCGGACGCTTGCGAGTAGGCACTTTGCGAGTGTTGAGCAGGGACCGACCGTCCCGGCATCTCTATAGGCCTACCACGCAATGTCCTTAGAACCCCACAAATGTTCCAAAAGCAATAACCATGTTCTGGGCACATGGACCCGATGCGTGAAAATAGGCTAGGCTCGGCCAACAACGTTCTGAGACTATCTCGCGCAGATCACAAAAAAAGGTCCTTGGAACACTCCTCGGCGGGACTATAGGCGAGCCAGGACACTCCGCCACTGCTTGAGAGTAGTGGAACGCGCCCGGTGACTCACGGCCGCGGCGGCGCGGCCAAAGACGAGGAGGAGGAGGAGGAAGAGGTAGAGGAGGAGGAGGAGGAGGAGGAGGACGACGAGGAGGACGAGGAGAAAGACACGGAGGAGGAACAGGCCCGGCGCCGCGGCGCCTGCGCGGGGGCTCCGCCGCCACGGCGCGGCGGCGCGCGGGGGGGCCGCCCCCTTACGCGCCGCGCCAGGCGCCGCCCGGCGCGGCGCCGCGCTCGTCCTGCCGGAGCCCGGCGCCGCCGCCGTCGTCGCCCGCGGAAGCGGCGGTGGCGCGGCCGCGGCTCTCCACAGAGGCGTACCGCGTTCGCGGTTCTGGGAGCCCAGACCCGATCCAAAAACAAGCACACTGTTCTCAGAACGTAAGGCACGAGGTGATAAGCAAGACGGCCCCAACCTGAAACGGTTCAAAAACACTTCGTGGAAACGACAGAATGCTCTTAGAGCATTCTTTGGTGGGCCAAAAGGTCAGCTGGGACGTTTCGCCGTTGCTCGAGCGATCGCGGCCTTCCCGACAGCGCCGAGTTCGACCGGCGAGGCGACCGCGAGGCGGAGCGGCGAGGCGGCGGCGGGGCGGCAGCGAAAAGGAGAGCGCCAGAGTCGCGCGAGCGCTCCCGCCGGGGGTGGCGGGGGGGGGTGGCGTGGAGGGTGCGGCCTCGGCGCGGGAACGCCCAAGGTGCGTCAACGGATACCGCAACACGCGCTCCGTCCCAGCCCCCCCCCCTGGGAAATCTGAAGAAAATCGTGGAAGCGTCGCGCGGCAAATTGAGACCCCATTCGCGTCGGATCCACGTCGGATTTACGTCGAGTTCACGTCGACTACGTCGGATTTACGTCGGATTTACGTCGGACGGACTCCTGAACATCGCCGCGCGAGCGTCGACCCGAAGCTTACGGAACTGACAAATGGACTCAGATCGTACAAACATTACGCACCGCGAAAGGCCTCCTGGATTTTCCTCATATTGCAACACGCTCGCCCGCCCCAGCTCCCCTCACCGGAGGTCCGCGGAAGCGAGCGGCACTGCATCCTTCCAGCTGCACGGGAACCGAAGACGTGGGATCATCATGCACAAAGAATAGTCCTGCGATAACTCCAAGCTTTAGTTAAGGAGACAACGTCCATTCGTGCAACTGGTGCACGACTTGACTTCAGGATTGTTTGATTCGAGTGCGTCTCAAGCGAGAAATCCGCTTTTGAAAAGCAACTGTCCGTCCATGGAACTGGCGAACACCACCTCAAACTTATGAGCGCGTAAATTCCATTGGTCTCGACAAAGACCCGTACTCCATCCATGCGACTAAGAGGAAAGCGGAAAACACATGTTGACAACCACCCGCCCCATTATCATTGCAACTGTTGGAGACTTCAAGCTGCGGGATCATGGCTGATGAGGAAATATCAGGCGGAATGCCCAGCACGCCCCACCGATGAGGGCGGCGTGGAGCCTCGAGGACCCAAGGCTCTGGAATTCGTTGGCGAACTCTGGACCTCCTGGAGAAACGTCTGAAAACCTCCGCGGGGGGCCCATGGAGACCTGCACTTCAGGACCCCGGGGGAGGAGGAGGAGGAGGAGGAGAAGAGGAGGACGAGGAGAACGACGAGGACAAGGATCGAAGACCTCAAGATGCCTGGGCGTCGCTGCCGCCTCAAACGCCCGTGGATGCCTCCGCGCAGACCCGGGAAACCCATGACAGGCGTTTTGCGTTTTTCTGGCTCTGGGAGCTTCTCTCGGGCCCGGGGAAAACGACACAAAAACGGTTAATGAAAAGCCGGTCCAAAAGAAATGGGAGCCTCCAAGATGGGGCCCAAGTCGCCGGGGTCGGAGGATCGGCGACGTCGGCGACGCATCGACGCCGTCGGCGCGGAGAAACCCGAACTTCACATCGGATCATTCGGCAGAGGAATATGTTTCCCGGCGGAAGTGGGATGACATGATGATGGTGAAATTGGGGCCACATCGCTCATGATGGGTCTATAAGGTGGGCTTTCTCGCAATCAATAATCCGTTCGGGCGACGCGGAATAATGAGGGCGCAAGGAGGAGGGAACGACGACGACGCGACGACCCGGGCTCCGCTTTCCCTCTTGCGGCTCGGTCCTCGAGCCTATCTCTTGAGATATCTCCAACAGCTGAAAGCAGCGAGGGCGGCGGCGGCGAACGCGGGGAACGAGCGGGGAGAGAGCTACCGCAACTCCCCCCGCGGCGGGCCGCGCAGGCCGCACGCGCCGCACCCAGCCTCGAGAGCACCGCGGTTTCGCGGCGCCCCCCGCGGCGCCCAGGCCCCCCCCGGCGCTGGCCGCCAAAACTTTTACAGCGCAAGGATAGGGGCGCCGACAATCCCGCCAGACCGCCCACAGGCAAGGTCGAAGCGGGAGGGCGCGCCCCACGCTGAAGTGCCCAGGCACAAAAGTGAACTTTGAACTTCTTGCGCAGGCACTTGGGTCGCCCGCTAAATCGGCAGCTAAAGAGCGCCCCGCAGGACGGGGGGGGGGCGCGCGCGCCCACGGAACTTCTCGGCCACACCAGCGGACCCCCTCTTTTCGAAATGTCGAATTCCAAGTACGCGCCAGAATCCCCACCGGCGCGCGGCGTCTTGCTTGGAAGCCGGGGGGGACAAGGCCCTCTTTAATCTGATTCTCTGATTGTTTCGAACATTCGCGATCGACAATGCAATAGTTGGGGCGGCTGGGCCCCAGGCCCACCCACTCGCCAATGGGTGCACCGACGCCCCCTGGGGCCTTCGCATTCGCGATGGGATGCTCGACGCGGAAGTAAGGACCATGGCGAATGTAGGACGAAGTACCATCCGTCTGAGCTGCGCAGTCGCTCGCCAGCCAAGCGGCCGCGGGAGGGCCCGCCCCGCCCGCAGCGAGACCGCCCCCCCACCACCACCACCACACATGTCCAATCCACATTTCGGCGCGGTCGCACTGCCCCTCGCATCTGGCCAGATGAATGCACAGAGGAGAAATCGTTTCATCGCTGTCTCCGCTAGGTCCGGATGCCCCCTGATGGTAGGCCACCAGTCTGCCGCCTTGGCGTCGTCAGTCCCCCAGGCGCCGCGTGGCGCGATCCTCTTTTTGACTCTTTCAATGGATCGAAAAATACGGCGCGCATCCGCAAAGCGGAAAGACGTTCGCATTCTTTGCCCTTCACGAGGGGAGCACGCACATGTCTTTGGCAAGGCCACACATGCCCGCCTTTGACTTTGCCATCCTCAACTCTTTGTTAAACAACTGCTTTAAATGTTACCCATGCACCTGCAAATTGGAATTGACGGTCCGTGAGGAATTATTACGTCCTGCTCGCCTTTCCTGCGGGCTGAGAGGATGCGGGATCACTCCGCCCAAATCCGTCAGCCACCTGTAGAGGCCTCTCGCTTTGAGGCGATCGTTTATTTTTCTCGACCGATGGCGTTCCTTGATATTCGCACGAGATTTGGCAGCTCTCTACTTTCCATCGTAATGTGGACACCCATGCGTGCCAGCGCGGTAGCTGCGCACTCGCGCGCAAACATGTATGTCGTCGTCCGTCCATGGTCGAGCATGAACTGTTCCGTCACTGTTGGCGACGAAGGTCTCATTCGACTGCAGACAAGCGACGATGCTACGCGGGTCGAGCTGAATTTCCTTCTGCGCCCAGTTGAAATCATAGATGGCAGGCCACGTCGTGGCAAATAAAACAGCAGCGTTGCTGACAGCTTGGGTGCAAAGAACGATCTCATCGATGTCTGCCCAATTAGAGATCTCCTTGGCGATTATCAAGCCAGGAGGGGTCACTCGAAGCCCGTTGCCGTTGTTCACCTTTTCGTGGATTGGCACGATGCCACCCCAGCCATGTTGGTGAATCGGGCGAGCTGCCCAGAAGCTCCTGGCAGTGGGAGAATGGCTACTTCTAGATGGTCCTCTGCCTTGCCGAGGCGATATTGCATCGATGGTACCATCTCTGCACTGGCAAGCTGCCTCGACTGGCTGAGCCAATCAGGGAGCGATCGAATAACCACAGAGAAAACATCAACAGTGGCAATAGGAAGGAGCCTGGGTAAATTCTAGGCGGTGCAATCAAGCTACCCAGAATCTTTCTCTGGCATGCCCATGTCACCTGACTGCGAACGAATAACTACGTCTTTTGTTGTGATGTATAACATTACACCACGCTTCTGAAACATAATGTAGTAATCATGCGGCACGCGCATTCGCTCGATATCATCGATGGAAACGGAGTACCCCTGCGCGGCTCGGATCAAGCTGGGGCAGGGCGATGTCCATCCATAACCCACAATATATACTGGAAGTGGTGCCTATAACGAACTCCAGCAATTGTTGACCATGCCAGCCATGCCATCATCAGTATAGGCACCGCTGACGTCCGAGATCTGAGCAGCGCCTGGCGGGAGCACGGACAATGCATACATCGCAAGCGGAAGAGTGCGAGAATAATACCCGTCCATCTGCAGACAATCCATGAGCGTTGCGAAGTGAAACCAAGCCACAGAGTTCGATGGCGCACGTGGAGTGTCGAAACAAATATAATATGAACTCACCGATTCGCTTCGCGCACTCACAAGAGCCCAGAAATCCTTCTCACCGGAGCCATGGGCGCATGAATCTGGAGATTTTCCAATGTCAATCGGCTCTGGCACCTTCAGGATAGAGCGCCAATCGCTCCCGGAGATCTCAAGCGCGTAGCTATGCCGCAACGCATGCGAGAGATCCCCGTTTAGGCAACTAGTTCTTCAGCAAAGAGCACAGATGATATCCCCCGAATCAGACCATGATACGAGATGATTGGAACGCGCGAAACCTGGGGGGCATGATATTCCCGACCACTGGCCCAGCATGACACGCTCAGCCCACCTGGCTTTTGACGCGGTCAGGGATTTTTCCGAATACATTCTCGCCCCCGAAATGAAACCCTTCCCCGCGCTCGAGAAAAAACGCACGCCATGCCCTTCCGTCATGAAATACGCCTTCTGAGGATGGCCCCCTGCGCCGTCGGCGCCCCCCTAAGGCAACTGAGTCGTCTCCAGAGGCGGCGGGGAGGCACCTAGACAGAAATATCCCGAAGACCTGCGGTTGACAGATCGGCGCACGTGTCAAAGTCAACTATTTTTGCAGCAGGGTCGACAAAACAAGGCGCCAGGGGCTCTGGCGCAGTCTGGGTAGCAACAGGTTGTGTCGCAAGCTGAACCGGTAGTAGCACCGCTCGCGCCTCTGGCCATGCCGATTGGATGCTCTACAGAATCTGAAACGCCCATGCCCACGCCCCATGGATCTGGGGTTGCGCAAGGGTCGAAAGACATCCCGTCTGGGATAAGCTCAGTGCCCAGTGCCACCTTTTGTTCAAAAGTAACGCATTCATCACAAGGAGAATTCTCGTTCCGATTGGTCAGAACCTTCAGAAAGTCTACCACATTAGGCATAGCAATCCGCGCACGATCAACGTTTGCCAGCGGGGCGCTAGGCACCTGCAACTTCGAAACGGTCGCCAAGTTGTTCAAAACATGGCCAACTGCTTCGGGAGCGTTGAGGCGATTTGCCCATGTGTCCCTTCCGTCAGCTACTGACATCTGAAGCTGCTGGGCGCCAGGGACCGCCTGTCCCACGGCTTCGCCAGCGGCGCCACCTCACGATGCGCCTCGAGTCTGAATGGAAGGGGCCCGCTGGCTGAGCTGGCGGCAGCCTCTGCGAGGAAAGAGGCGTCGGGCTAGGAGCGCAGCCCCGCCGAATGTCTGCCTGGGGCGGAGGGTTCAGAGGTCCCCCGATGCAGCGACGGCTCCTGCGTCGCCGATGCAGCCCGGGTGGGCGCCCCATCCTCTGCGGGGGCGACCAATGATTCAACGCCTCTGCCCGCTTCCGTAGCAACGGCCTAGCGCTCTTGTACTTTGCCTCGAGTTCTCCCATTGTCCGTTGGATGGCAGGCATTTTGACATCGGCCTTGTGCTCTCCCGCCCTAGCTTCGGCCCGTCGGCAACAAGCATCAGCATTCACGTCGCGGGCCCTGCGAAACATCCTCTGCGCGCCGGCTTCCGAAAGAGCTCTTGCCTCGGCAACGGCTTCATTATATAGCTTCTGCTGCGCCCTGGCCCCTTCCGCCTCGCCCCTCCGGCGACCGGCCAAGCCGGAAGCCAGCGGGCCAGGTGCAGACTCGTCTGAATCGCCGCCCCCCTCCTTTGCAGCTTCCGCAACGTCGGGCCAGGACAATCGCATCGTCGCGGCAGGAGGCTCTCCAGGCGCCTTTTTTCCATCTGCTATGCGAAGAGACAGAGAATGCATGACTGCGACCGTCTTGGGCAAATTGGTTGCAACGATGGGGCGGGGCCCAGCGACTGCGCGTTTCCGCTCCAGCGGCAGGAACCAGGCATGCCCCTGCTCTGGGCGCAGGTCAACGCAGGGCGAGCTCCCGAACATTCCCTGTTCGAATTTGGTTCGAGCCCTGGCGCCCATTTTGCTCGTGCCGCGCGAATCCCTTCGCAATCTTCGGGCCCCCCCCCCCACGCTCGAACTTGAAATCCCCCCACGCCGCTTCCCCTGGAAGCTCCGCGCGTCGCAGCGACGCCCCAGCAGAGCCGGGGGCGCAAAGCGCAGCGGGAGTCCACGCGCAAAGGCGAATTTCCAACAGTGCGAGCAGCGCTTGATCTTTGCGGCGCGCCCGCGGCTTTGCCCCCCGGGGCCTATGCGCCCTCGCATCTTCTGTCGGACTGGCGAAGATGATCTCCGGCGTCTACCAGATTCCATCCGCGGCGACTTCTTCTGCCATCGAATAACTGGCGCGGGAGAATTTGGGCCCTCGTGAAAACTGCGACCCTTCATTGCGCTGCCCGCCCCCCCCCCCCGCCCCCACGCCGCGCGCGCGATTCGACGGCGCGCGACCTTCAACGGCTGCCCCAAGATCGCGGATCGGCGCGCCACGCGCGAAACGACGCCACTCGCCGTTTTGAACGTCGTTTCTTTCAGAGTCTCTGACCCAGAAAAGAATGACCACAATTGCGCAGCGGTGTCCGTCCGCGAAACGTGCCATTGTGATCGCAGACCAATTCAGTCTGTCCATGCACGATGCGCCTTCGACCACTGCAGCGCAATCCTTCTTGAAGGCACGCATCCTCGCCCAGGGCGGAACGACGCAGCCCATTCCAGGCTTCGGGGTCTTCACATCTTCGTGATTCCCCCTTTTGGTCAGGACCATGTTGGCCGAATCGATCGCCTCGAATCCTCGGGGCTGTCTGGGGCCGTGACTGGGTCAACGTGGAACCCCTGACTCAATCTCACCGCCTTTTAGACGCATGTCTCGCAAGTCTCTCCAGGCCAGCCGTTCGTCTCTCTGCAAAGGCGATTATCATGTAGTTCTGCCGCGCCCATGGCAGCGGTTGCTCTGCGCCCTCCGCACTGAGCCGCGCGCTGCCAAGGCTGGCGAGGTGGCCAATCGCAAATGCAATCATCATTATTGGCGGCCTAGGCGGGGCCAACGCCGAATTTGACGCAACGCGGCCAACGGCCCAGCATCCCCCGATCGTTGCTTCCGGGCATCGAAATCCATACCGTTTTCGCCGTTCATCGGCGACGGAAGCCGCGCTCCACCAATGCGGCCAAGTTCTTTTGTTCTCCCGCGGAATAAATGCTGCTCCGAGAACACGAGCCGCGCCTGGTCCAGGGGCTAGGAGAGCGATAGTCCGTCGCCGCCTCATCCTCAGCCCTTTCGGCGGCATCGCGCCGCGGCGAGACGGCGCCCCGGTCAATCGCGCTCGGCGCCACTGTGCGCGAGGAGGCAGCGGGCTACTCTAATCGGACGCGTTCCAACCACATCAGATATGCGGCTTCTCTCATGGACACGCCATTTCGACTTGGAACGCGCAACATCTGCAGGAGGCACGCCGGAGATCAACGCGCGCGGCACGCCGGGTGCCCAGGAAGCACCTACCGAGCGTGAAAAGAAATGACATTGTGCTTTCGGTCAAGAATCCACGGCTCGCCCTCTTCGAAATAGGTCCGAAACTTGCGCGGCAAGCAAGGGGTAGTCGTACCCAGAAAGCACGGGTGCCCCTGTCCCTTCAGCCGCTCCTTGAAGCGCTGGGCATTGAGAATGAAAGAAAGAACTGCACAAGAGAGAATCCCCGATCAGTGAATAATTTGAAAATTATATGTATATTGAGATCGACTGCGAGAGATCGATAGTGGAGTCGAAGGTGAGGACGATT
The DNA here is from genome assembly GCA_963575745.1 of Prorocentrum cordatum. Classification (NCBI taxonomy): domain Eukaryota; class Dinophyceae; order Prorocentrales; family Prorocentraceae; genus Prorocentrum; species Prorocentrum cordatum. The sequence continues at coordinate 208,613 of CAUYUJ010015487.1, read as the reverse complement.
GCGAGGTCGATTGTGAGAACGTTAGTGGAGTCGATTCTACGAGATCGATTGCGAGATAGATCGCGAGATCGCTCGTGCGATCTACCGCGAGAACGATTATGAGATCCATAGCGAGGTCGATTGTGCGAACGATAGGTGGGCAATGAGATCGACGGCATAACCGATCGATTTGAAAATCGACCAAGAACTCGGGAGTCCGGAAACCCCGCCGCCCACCGAAATCGGCCCGGACCCCGGAACCGAAAACACGGGGACCGGAACGGGGGCTCGGGAACCCGGCCGCCCACAGAAATCGGCCCAGAACATTCGCCAAATCCTTCAATATCCGCTAAGTCCCCTCCAATATATGCAAGCACCGATTGGGGAATAACCCGTTATGCGATATTCCTGCCCACCCAATGGCTGCCATTTGTGCCGCGCCAATCCTTCGCGCATCAGCCCCTGCGGGCGCCCGCCCTGGACAGCTGAGTCACTGCAGGACTGCGCGTAGAAATGGGCAGCAAGTCTGCGCGCTCCAAAAATATTACACCTGAAAAGACCCAATCAGTGGATGATTTGAAAATTAGTCATATGGACCGTGAGACCGATTGTGGGATCGATAATGAGATCGATAGTGGAATCGATAGAGGACGATTGCAAGGTTAATCGCGAGACACCGAGTGACATCGATTCAATGAGATCGATAGGGGGTCGATCGCGAGATCGCTCGTGCGAACTCTAGTCATATCGCTTGTGAGATCGACAGTGAGATCGATTGTGAGATCGATGGTGAAATCGATAGAGAGACGGGAAATGAGATCGATGGCGAGACCGATCGATAAGAAGATCGACCAGAAACCCGGGAACATGAGAACCTCGCCGCCCACCGAGCGGAACCCAGGACTGGGAGCCCGGGAGCCCGCATGCGGGAACCCGGGAACCCAGCGCGCGACCAGAATCGGCGGGAAACTTCCCCCACATCCTTCAACCTCCGCTAGCACCCCTTCAGTGCAAGCACCGAGTGGGGAATATTCCCAAAACGGCTCTCAAGCTTTCGCCTGCTGCCCCTTCTCGTCGGTGCAAGAAGCATCAATATTATGGCAATAATTATTGTCATGGGGCGGGGGCGTCAACTTTCTGAGTAGAACGGCCCCGTCCAAAACGAGGAAATATGGGAATATATTGGCAGCTGGGCACTGTTCAATAGTTCCTCTCGTTGCACTGCGGATCAAATGTGAAATGTCATGTCAAAGAGGACCAGGGTAAATGCCCCCGTGTCCAGACTTCCAGCGCTCGCAGTCGCCACCGACTTGGAAAACGCGCAGGACGTTGAAAGGCACGCGAGCAACCGCTTCATCCACCATTCGGGCACAAAGGACTCTGTCGTTGCTCTTCACTCCCGCAAGCAAACACGAATTGCTCTCTGACACATGATTCAGGTTCCAGAAAGCATGGGCGACACGGTGATATCCCACCTTGTCATAATATGGGAGCTTCTCCTTTGTCAACCACCCCGCGTTGCAAAATTATTTCCTTACGAAAAAACCGTCGCAGCGCTGTGCGCCACTGACGTCAATTCCCCGACAGCATCGCTGACTTTGGGTTCACTCTTCAGACTAGAGTTCTTGTGAAATCACGTTGTCGAATCACCAGCAAGCACAGGGACTGTGTTCCAATGCGCGTGCTTTGTTCCCGCCAGTGGTTTTATATTGTGTTTTCTTCGTCGGTCTCATGAGCTTGTCCGGGGGCTTGCCCGTCTTGTATATCGGGTAGAGATCCTCTCCAATAAATGGAACCAGGCGTGACCATTTCCCTCGGCAGTCGCGGCGATGGCAAAGCGTTTTGGTAAGACGGAAAGGGGAACAATGTTAAGAGGCACACAACTTCAACTTCAACATGCTCTCAACTACGGCTGTCCATTCTGGGGAGACGAGAGCTCTCACTATGTTCACTCCTTCGATGTCATCAGGCACCATGATCACTTCCCTTTGCCATAGCACGACGTCCCACAGGCCTCGGGCAAAGTAATCGGGATCCTCCTCTTATTCCATGAGTGCGGGATCCTGGGACCCCGCTGCCGTTGGTCTCGCCAGCGGGGCCCCCTCGTCTCCTCCACCGCCAGCTGAGCCGGTGGCCGAGGGTTTCTGCTGACCCCCGCAACCAGAAGGATGTTGTGAAATCGATAGCAGATCCCTGACCGGTCGGAGCGCCACTCGCCTCAGCAATCTGTCCGGTGCCATCGGTGGGGTTTCCTTCCATGGGAACATCTGATACCTCCACTTTCCGATGGTGCCGGCCGTGGTCACTCTGAGGGAAAGATGAACAACGAACTTGTCAGCGGCTCCCCCGGCTAAGCCACTTCCGCAATTTAACGCATCCTGGTTCGTGTCTTTCGCGCCCTCGCGGTTTGGATTCGGGTGCGCGATCCCGCCGACACGCGGTCGCACGGCTACGTCCCGCGCGGGGCGTCTGCGAAAGGAGTGCCCCGCATCCGCGGGGACGCGGCCCTCATGGGCCCTGCCCGCGAGGCCGTGGGTACGGATATGTGTTTCGCCTGCGAGGGAGAGGTGAGCGCGGTTCGGAGGACGTCGTGGCCCTGGTCTTGCAGACGGGCTGCACTGAAAGTGCACGTGGACGTTTGCAAGTGTTGGAGGCCTGGGACTTGGCACCGACACCAACACAGGGGAGTGCCTCCACAGGGGAAAGATGATCCTCGATTTCGGTGTTGGCGGAAATAGCTCGGTCACCTTGGAAGCCGGAATATTACCACTATCACCGAGATCGGGATCTTCTTCCTTCGGCGGAGGCACACCACCGATATTGGTGTTGGTGTCAACCTTTAGGCCTGCGAAAGTGAGGCGCCAACACCAAAGCGGCGGGCGAGTAAGTGACGGTCTGTGTCTCTCTGCGACGCGCTCGTGCGAGATCCACACAAGCGCTACCTGCCAAAAGTGCCATACCGACGGCTTGCAAACTACTGAAAACCTGAAGCCCAACCCCCCGCAATAAGCTCGGCTGAGATTGATGACGCTGCCCTTGTAGGCCAATCGATGAGCGGCTTGCCCGTCACAGTGAAACCCATCGACGCCGATCGCCCGCCTAGTACAGCACCGTCAAGACAAAGCTGGAAGTTTGCGCTGGACCTCTTGGCCCGTTCGACAGCATCTAGGCTCCCTTTGGCACCATTATGCTTGTCTGTGCACGGCTTCGTTGGCTGCGAAATCCGAGGGGTGCTCATGTTGCGGGCGTCCCACTCCTCGAAGCCAGCAATGCCCACCAGCTGTTTCAGACCGCCGATCAACATGTACTCCATATTCATTGCTATTATGACGCGTGTGGGCGTCGATGCGTCGCCAAACAGACATGCATCGGCTGGAAATCGAATTGGATCCACACCCGGTCTCCTCATGTCGCACACCCCTCACATGTTTCGTGGCCGCGTAGGGAGCTCCGCCACAGGCCCCAGTGTGCGCGAGCGCATGCGGTCTGTTTGGCACACCCCTGGCACGCTTCGTGGCCCCACAGGGAGATCCACCAGAGGCACCAGTGTTGAAGGTCGCCTGGCGCGGCAGAGTGGGGATGGGACGAGAGGGACGGGGAGAGGAGAGGCAGGAGTGGGCGGGAGATTCAGCAGAGCTGGGCATTCAGTACAGTGGAAGCCAACCCACAAGAAACCTTTCGCAAGAGAACCCGACCCTGAGACCCCAGGACATCCATGGATTGTTGGTGTGGGAAAGTCCCGCGTTCATAGCAAAACCATCGAAACCCAAGAAACACAGGGCACCCTGGAGGAAAGCAGGGTGTTGCTGGGTCCCCACTGTACTGCCTGCTACCACATCCCCACCACAGCCAGGGCCGGGTGCGTCTGATAAGTGCCCGAAGGTCCGCCCCCCCCTGCTTTCCCATTTTGGGTGACACAAAAGGGGGTCCAGCTGAAAAGGGGTGGTGCAATAGATTTGGGGCAATTGTATTGCAAATGTATTGCGCCAGAGACTTGTATAGCATTGTATTGCAAATAATGTATTGCACACGAAAATCCAATAATACACTTGCGCCCTGGAATGTATTGCACGCCCCAAGTGTGTTGCAACCCCAGAAATCTATTGCACCAAATCTATTGCACCACCCCCTTGTCGCTGGACCCCCGTTTGGGTAATCCTTTCCCGTGCACCACCGCCCCCACCACATACCGCACCTCGCCATCGCTCGGACGTCCAGTCCCCGTGCATGCTTCGCGATCGTGCACTTCCTTTTTCGCAGGGTGCTCCTCGATGGCCCTCCTCGGTGGTCCTCCCTCAGCGATGCCAAGGGACGACAAAGGCTGTCGAGAGGGTCGGGATCCACCAAAGAGGGGGGGACCCTGAGGGGGGGGGGATATCGATCAGTTGGTGGATCGAATTTCCGAAAAACCATGCCCCCCGCGCGCCCCAGTTGTCGACACCTCTCGGGTTCCCGCGGCGGCCGGAGACCTTGTTTTGCCACGTTTTTATCGGTTCGGTGCGCCAACGGACCGAACTCACCCCCACCCCACCTGTGGCCCCCCGCTTTGCGGGATCCCGAGAGGGGTAAGCACCCACATGGTCGTGCACACTGAGAAGCCAGTGGCAGTCGACGCCCGGGGGAGGGGAGGGGAGGGGAGGGGAGGCGGGAGACGAGGTGGGGGGGCGAGAGGAGGAGGAGGCATGAGAAGGAGGAGGAGGAGGAGGAGCAGGAGGAGGAAAAGGAGGAGCAGAAGGAGGAGGAGCAGGAGGAGGAGGAGGGGAGCCACGAAGGAGTTAGGAGGATAGGACTCGGCCTAACCTGTTTCTCCGGCGGTATCCACAAACCTGGAAGCCCAGGCTAAGGTAGGGAGGGCCAGCGCCTGCTGTTTTTTCGAATGTAACCTATGGCAGATGTGGGAGCAGTGCTTCCACACCCCTGCACGCACATGATCAGTGGTCCGTTTGACGCATGGGTGTCGCACAAAGGACGAGGCCTCAACTCGATATATACCGGCAAGATACCTGCATCACGATCGTGGAAGACGGGGCCGACGATGGACGTCGACTTAGCGGCGGGGTAAGACGAGGCCAGGACATGGACAAGATCGGACTGGGATTAACCCAGGGTCTCGTGAATCCCGCGGACCTGGAGGATGTATCGGGCGAAACGGCCTTCTTAGAGCCTTCTGGAAGGCTCTGCGAGCGTCCCCGCACGCCCTGGGACGATTTACATTCCTGTTCTCTTATCGGAGGCGAGCACGGGGGGATTCGAAGAGAAGGGGCAAGCCTTCTCGGAAGGATCGGAAGTCCCCCGGCCTTCTGAACGGTTCTCCCTGCCTCCCCCGGACACACAGAACACCTCCCGGAAGGCGCGAGGGCTTCTGAGAAGGCCCGCCGCCTTCTGATGAGGCCTCTTCCTTCTCGCTCGCTCCTCTCGACCGTGGTCGAAGAACCACAAGATGAATGTGTGCACGTGATTGTCTGCAGGCGGTCGGGACAAATCGTGCATCGAACACGCTACCCTTCTCTAGAAAAAGAAGGTACGGCATTGACATCAGCCTGTGGCGTTCCGCACGTGTTTCTTGGATCTGCGCTGGATCCCCCTCCCTGGCGCGCGGAGCGCGCTGGGGTCGCAGCGCGCGTCCAAGAAAGCCGCCTGGAGCGCCAAGAGTTTTTGTTTCATGGCGTTTTTGTTCCTACTTCGAGCATCGAACACGTTGTCCGTCTCATTTCCTGGGGAAACTAAAGCACCGATACCGGTACTCCCCAGACCTCTCCCGGGGCACGTTCTCACCAGCAACCCGAGGCGAATCCAGCGGTGGCGACGAGGACCGCACAGGACGCCGAAGCAGGGGAAATCTGGCGAAGGGTCGCGCTATGGGTACCCTTTCCCCTTTCCGATGTCCCTCCCTCGCCCGCCACCCGTCGACTCCCGCCCGAGCCCAGGCCGCGCCTGCGACGCGCCGCCGGCGCCGAGCCCGGCCAGGCCGCCCGCGCCGCGGCCGCCCGCCGCGGCGATGGCCGCCGCCTCCAGGGCCTCCGCCCGCGGGGCCGCCGACGACGACGCCGCCAGCGACGACGACGACGACGACGACGAAGACGACGACGACGACGACGCCGCCAGCGACGACAACGACGACGACGACGACGACGACGACGACGACGACGACGACGACGACGACCACGACGATTACGATGACGACGCCGACGACGCAGCGTTGCCGCCGCCGGCGGCGACGGCGACGTCAGCGACGACGACGCCGGTGACGACGACGCGGCGACGCCGACGACGCCAGCGACTACGACGATGCCAACCCCGCCGACGACGCAAGGGACGACGGCGGCGGCGACGCCAGCAGCCAGCGACGACGACGGCGGCGGAAGTCGTCGTCGACCTGCTGCAGCGTTACTCTCCCTCTCTATCTCTCTCCCTCCCTCACTCTGTCTGTTCTGTTCAGTCTGTTCTGGTGATATGAAAGCCCCGTCAATGGGGACCACCACTCAGAAGCACAAACATCCCACGGAGTCTCGGGTGACATGCCCGGCGATGCCGGCGCAGCGGCCACGACAGCGCAACTCTCTTCGGACCAGGCCGGCAAGGAAACGCGGGACAAGCAAGGGAAACGCAAAAGCGGGGGAGCGAGGAGCCGAGGGGCCGAGGAGAGGAGGGGGGGCAAGGAAAGGACGACAAACAAGACAGACCGGGCCGACTGACGGGGAGACGGGGGACAGGGGGGAAGAAACCAAGCAGGGAGAGAGGGGGGAACACGCACCACAAAGGGCAAGGGCACACAAGGCAAGGGGGGGAGGCCACGAAGAGGGAAGGACGGAGGAGGAGCCGAGAGCCAAGAGCGAAGGAAGAAAAGGAAGGCAAGAAAGGAGGCACACTGAGTCGGCGTTCTGAAACAAGACCGAATCCTACGCGGTTGCGAAGGCGCTCTCTGCCTGCTTCCAGCGAGCTCGGTCCTGGGCCCGCTGCGTCCAGCTGGCTGCGGTGCGGAGTGGGTCATCACATTCGAAGTCGCTGTGGGGACATGTCAGTTGGGACTCCCATCTCCAGACTTTGAAACGTGCAGGGTGGCCCCGCATTTTCTATCATGGTGCCGCTTCTGCCAGTGACTCCACCACGCCAGACACCGGGCACGCGCGGCATCTGCACAGATGCCGCCCATGCGCGCGACATGTCCAGCAAAACGATGTAGACGCACGCGTCTCCTGTGTTCTGCAGAGCCACTTGTGTCTTCCACGATGGCGTGGCCAGTCCTGTAAAGGCGCCTCCAGAAGACGCCCGTGGTTTCAGCACCGCGACGGCGAATCCGTGCAATATCTGACATGCGCTTTGCTGCCCAACTGTTGAAGGTATGCTGATGCTCTTTGGTGAGATTCCATGTTTCAGCGAGCCACAGAGCAGATGCCATCAGACTTTGCAAGCCTAAAGCCAGTCTCCCCCTTCGGCGTGCATGTCGGCACTGGAAGACAGATTTCCAGCGGCAGTATACCTTGTCAGCCTGCTGGCTGGATTCGAAGCTCCACGTTTGCCCCGCTATTCCCATCGAGGTCAATAACGTTCCCGACGAATGTGATCTATTCTGACCAAGGGACCGCTTCATTCGCCATATCCAACGAGACTCTGGGCATCCACGAGCAAGAACTCCGGTGGGTCTTCTCCGCTCCGACGTCGAGCCCCGCTGCAGAGAACGCCTCGACGGTTCCCGCCAACGTGGTTTGAACTTCGGATAAGGTCTTGGCAACGAAAGAATATCGTCAGCAAAAGCGACAGCACCGAGCCAGAAACTGTCAAGACATCAGCCTTTCCCCTGAGATCGCCATTTGGACAGCAGCGGTTGCAATACCATTTCTGTGACCATGACGAACAAAGTTGGCGACTCCAGCGCGCATTGCGGCACTCCCTGTTCGAGGGGTACTGAGTCCGACGTGGTGTGGCCGAGGGTGAAAGCAATCTTTGCGCTCATCAACACAGCGCAGAGCACGGCGATGCACTGCAGAGACACGCCCTGGAGTTTGAGAGCTTTGATGATGGCCGAATGCAGCACTCTGTCGAACACCTTTGTCAAATCCAGCAATCAATTCGCGACTCAATTCAGCAGCGCGTTGCACGGCAAACACTCCCTGATAAACAGAACTGCATGGGACAAACCTGGTCTGGAACGACTCCAAGCGCAACGGCGGCAACATCTGTATCCAAAAATAGCCCTATATCTTCCTGGCCATCACAAGCGATGAAATGCCCCTGAGTTTGGCCAAGCTTGCCGGGCTGCACACCTTGGGAAGCAAGACTGCCATCATCTACACCAACACTGCCGGGAAACTGAGCGACACAAACACTGAACTGAAGAAAACGGTCAAGGTTGACAAGTGATGCCCGACGAATTTCGCGATACATTTCGGTCGTGCATTTTTCAATGCTTCCTTTTCCCATTTTAACTTCCCAATTGCTGCGCGCAAACGGTTTTCCGTAACCCGCAAAGGAGTCATATCAACTCGCAAATCTCGCCAAAGACTGATGTAGTGGGACTTGTGGTGCCTCCCCGCTCCTGTTTGCAATCGGTCTTCGAATACGTGATATCGATTGAAAATGGCTGCCGAGCTTCCCCGCGGGATCCCCACCATTGAAAAGCTTCCCCCAATTCGCCCTAAGATTCTTGCGGCAATCGGATGCTAGCGCGCCGGTCGTCGCAGCCTCTTGGATTTTCTGGTTTGCTGCTTCCCGTCGTCGCTTCCAGCGGTACCTGTAGATCGTGCGATTAAGTTCCTTTTTTCTCTGCCGGCGTTGCTCTCGCAAGGGCGTAAAGAAGCGCATCTAGATGCTCATCTCGGCAGTGTCGACGCTGCCGCTAGGCATGTGCATGTGCCAGATCCCTCCAAGCCGTCGCGGTGTCGTCCCAAGACTGCCACTCCCAACCGAAAGCGGCCGACGCCTCGTCCAAGGAATCTCCCAGCATTCATTTTTGATAGATGTCCACACACACTCTCTCTCTCTCTCTTTATCTTTCACGCGCACACGACATATGTGTATGTGTATATCGAAATGTGTGTATGTAGTTATGTACGCGATGCATATATGCATGGTCACAGGTGTACTCATAGAAGTGCGATGTATGTGTACAGGCCCTCAACCCGAACACATAGCCTCTTGCCTCGCGCGCCCGAAGCGCGACTCTCTTCGCGCCCCCGAGGGTGGCCTCTCTCCCCCCCGCTCCCTGGTACCACCCGTCTCGGCTAGCCGCAAGAGTGACCCTGGGCAAGAGTGCCCTTTGGTGCGCAGCTTTTGGGGGCGCGAGGGCGCCAAACCCAAGGGCGCGGGCCGCTTACATCGCATCGCGCTCGGCGATCGGGGGGAGCCCGATGAGCCCGCGCCAAAGGTCACTCCGGCGAAGGATCACTCTTACGTGTGGTCGACCATCTCCCTACCGGTGCCCCTGCCTAGACATCCGACGTCATGACTTCCAATACGTGGGACCTCCCGGCCCCTTTCCCAGATCGTTCTCTGCCGGCCCAGGGCCGAAGAAACGTCCAGCGGAAGCCGCATTATCAGAGGCGACGATGGGGGCGAATAGCCCAGGGGAGAGCAATACCTATTTTCAGGTGCGCCGATGATATCTGTTTTCGAGAAGGCTCCCGCGCGAATACGTGTAATGCCGCCCCTGGGCTATTCGCCCCGATCGTCGCCGCCGAGTATTCGAGAGAGAGCCAAAATGGGAAAACATAGTCCGCTGAAGGTCGGAGTCGCTGCCGTGTCCGAAGGGCCACCTCTCGAAAAGACGGGCCCCTGGCCCTCTCCTGGAAGCGCGCTCCGGCAAGGACACCTGGGCGTACTCCAGTGCGTGACGACGGCCCCCTCCTCATCCCGAGTCAAACATGAATGGCCCCGACGAGACTCCCAAAATTTTCCGGGTTTCCACCTTGGGCCCGCCAGTGGCCACGTGCGCTGGGTAGTTTTCCCCAACCCTCCCTTGGTTGGGTTCTCGCTTCGAATAGAACAGTGGGGTCGCCGGCTCCCTTCTCCTCCTTCTCCTCCTCCCCGCTCCCCTCTCGGCTCTCTCCTCTCGCATCCCTCTCGGGGGCTGCGAAATGGTAAATAATGGCCACTTTCGAAAGCTGCTGGGGGGTTCGACACATTGGGCTCCCACGCAAACCCAAAAAGACCTCGCCATCCTGAAGGGCTACGAATTCTGAAACTGTCGCCACATTCGAGACCTGCCGGGGACGGCCGTGGAAAACTAACAAAAATACTTGATATCCGCGTCCCCAAAGCCATAATTCCGAATTAGTTACACCATATTCGCGTCCCCGAGGCCATTAACTTTTATATAAATTACACGAAATATGCGCGTCCACAAAGCCATAATCCCCCGAAAATTGAGATTCGCGTCCCCGAAGCAATAAACCCAACTAAATTACACAATATTCGCGCCCCCGAGACCAGAAACACTAAATATGAAAAAGTATTCGCGCCCCCGAAGCGGTAAACCTTCGAAACGTATGCAATATTCGCGTCCCCAGGGTCAAAAACCATAGTAAATTACACCATGCTTGCGTCCCCGAGGCCACAAACCCTTGCAAATTATACAGGATCTGCGTCCCCGAGGCCATAAACCATTGCAACTTACATAATATCTGCGCGCCCGAACCCATACACCCGTGTAAAATACACAATATGTGCGTCCCCGACGCCACAAACCTCCGTAAAGTATGCAATAGTCGCGTCGCGAGTGACCAAAACCCCTGAAAATAAATATTGGCCGCTGAGTGAAGTCCCGACATTGTTTCACGTCAGCGCCCAGACATCCCAACACAGCTCTGGCAAGACCCATTCTAAGAGAAGGGGGCCAGCGGCACGGGGGCGCAGCCCTTACGGATACCGAACGGGGGCCCCAGTTTTAATGGAGGGCGCGTGATCGGCGGCGAGCAACAGCGCCAGTCCTCACGTAGAAACGAAAGATACATCGAGCAGGAGCGTCATTGTTGTAGAGTTGGGCAGAACTCCAGGAGGTACCGAACGGGAACGCTGGTTGTCATGGAACGCTGCCTTGGTGGCGAGCAAGAGCGCAAGTCGTGCGTAAAAACGAAGGCAGTATCGAGCTGGAGCGTCGTTGTTTGTATGGGGGGGTCCGGTTGCGGCGCCGAGGCGGGATCGCCCGTCCTGGGTGAATCAACAGGGTGTCGAGCGGGAGCGGGGGTTTTGCTGGAAAGGCGGCTTCGAGCGGCGAGCAAAAGCCCCTGTCCTGAGCAAGAAGCAAGGGAAGTCGAGCCAGAGCGTTGTTGTTCATGAGGGGCTGGTTTGGGTGAACCCAGAAACGCCTGAGCATGAGCAGAATTTCCAGAAAGGAAAGGCACCCGACGAGGAGAGAGCGCCAAAGCGCCTTTAAAGGGTCCAACAGTAACACTTGCTAACAACTTTACGCTCGGCAACAACAACAAAAACAAACACCTAAATCAGCTTAAGACTGTTCGCTCTTTCCTGCTCGCGTGCCACTCAACACGTGTGTCCCGAAACCCTCGATACCAGTCGTCGTCTTCGATCGTACCTCCTTCGGGGTGTATCTTTCTTTCCTGCAACGTGTGTATTCCGTGCAGCCCCTAAGGCAGGGAAAGAAAGGACGGATGGAAGGAAGATGGAGCACGAGAGAAAATAGCAGGAAGGGGGCTAGGAGCAGAAAACACGTGACAGGACCAGACGGGCAGATCGGGCGGGTAGACCCTGACGAGCGGATCGGGAAGGCGGGCCTAGACGGCCAGGTCGAGCACGCGGGTTGCTGAAGCGCGCGTCCTGCATGAGTCGCGAGGAAGTCTCGAGCGATAGCGCGACTCCCCCATAAATCTTGGAGAAATCCACAGCGAGAGCATGATTCCTGAGTGTCGAGGGCGTGGCGTCTGAATAAACTGCAAGGATGTCCCATGCGGAAGCGTGATTCCTGCATTGAAATATGAGGAAGTCCCTCGCGAAAGCGCGATTTGGGAATAACATGTGGGGAAATATCAGGCGGGAGCCGTTGTTGTTGTTGCTGTAAGCCTGGGGCCAGGGGCACAGATTGAGCATGAGGACTTTCCCCAGTAAAAACACAACGATCCTCGGGAGGGGCACTTCAACTGAACAAACACGTATGTTACGCGAATGCGTGAGCCCTGCATCATTCGTCAGGAAGTCTCGGGCGAGCGCGCGATTCCTAAGTAAATTATGATGAAGTCCCTAGCGAGAGCGCGATGCCTGAATGGCGGGGGCGTGGCGCAAGGAAGTCCCCAGCGCGAGTGCGATCCCTCAGCAAATCGCGAGGAGGTATCGAGCGGGAGCAGTTGTTCCCCCCTCCGGCAACATAAGTGCTGTTCAATTGAGGTGCCCCTCCCGGGGCTCGCGCCCTGGTTTGTATCAGGGAACGTCTTCCTGCTCAAATTGCGCCCCCAACCCCCCCAGTAAATTGCGAAGAAATATATGAGCGGAAGCAGTTGTTGTGGTAGTCCGGGGGGTCAGGGGCGCAATTTGAGCAGGCAGACGTTCCCTGATACAAAACAGGGTGCGAGCCCCGGGAGGGGCACTTCAATTGAAAAACGCATATGTTACCGGAGGGGGGAATCATCAATACCGTAGCACCCCGCAGATGCGGATAAGAGTGAGGGGGCGGTTGGGACGTCGGCAGTTTGCGAGACCCTGGAGAAGCCCGCCGCAGGCGCCAAAGTTCACACAAATTATGCAACGAGCCCGCCGCAGGCGCCGACTTCTTCGATAAATCAATGTGAGTAGGTCACGGGTGGGTCGCGGGTGGGTCGCAAATGGATCGCAGGTGGGCCGCGGATGGGTCGCTGTTGGGTCGCGGGTGGGGCGCGGGTGTAGAGGGCAGAAAATCCACCCCATAATAATCACCCCGACAAGAGAAGCCGTTTAGTAAACGCACACAAGGAATGAATCGAACAGGGCAGGGCTGTTTAGTAAAAGCCCAGGGCCGTTACAAAAACGTCAATTGTCGGGGCTGGGTGGTTTTTCCTCCCTTCAGGGTGGGTCGCGGGGTGGGTCGCGGGTGGTCGCGGGTGGGTCGCGGATGGGTCGCGGGGTGGGTCGCGGGTGGTTCGCGGGTTGGGTCGCGGGTGGGTCGCGGGTGGGTCGCGGATGGATCGCGGGGTGGGTCGCGGGTGGGTCGCGGGTTGGGTCGCGGGTGAGTCGCGGGGTGGGTCGCGGGGTAAATCGCGGGGTGGGTCGCGGGGTAAATCGCGGGTGGTCGCGGGTGGGACGACGACAACAAACAGCAACAACAACAACAACCATCAGAATTCTCACCACGAATTCCCAATTCAGCCACGCACCCAGATGAATGACCGTTCGGCCCCCTCACTCTGACTTATCATTCAGACATGAGAGTTCAGCCGCGACAACTTCGTCAGCATCATCATAATCATCATCATTATCGTCATCATCATCATCATCATCATCATCATCAGCAGCAGCAGCAGCAGCATCAGCATCATAAACATCAGCATCAGCATCATCATCATCGTCAGTCGCAGCATCGTCGTCATCATCATCAAAAATAACAGCACTCGATCCCGATCCCTCCTCCTCGTCAGTCTACCTCTTCTGACCCCGGGGCATTCGGTGGGGCTCCCTATGGGGCCACACCTGGCGCGATGCCTATCTTAAACAAGGACCCAAACAACACAGGATGGTTGGAAACAACAAATAGATGCCAGAATATCTCTCCTCCTCCTCTTCCTCCTCCTCCTCCTCCTCCTCCTCCATTACATTCCTTCTTAAAAACTTCTCCCTGTACACCCCGAGGCCAGTTTTTCGGGCGGGCCGGGCGCTTCGCCTAACAAATCGGCAACAGCTTCACAGATGGAAGGCGGGTGGTTTTCAAAATGTGGCTCTCGCCTTAGCGCCGCGCACATCTCTTCTAAAACATTGCAAGAACTTCACGGATTGAGGATAACCCGTTTTCAAAATGTGGCTCTCGCCTTAGCGCCGCGCATATTCTTCCTACACATTTGCAAGAGCTTCACGGATTGAGAATAAACCATGTTCAAAATGTGGCTCTCGCCTTAACGCCGCGCACATTCGTTCTAAACATATGTAAGGGTTTCGCGGATTGAGACCGTAGCCATTTTGGCTCAAGCCATTTTGGCTCAAGGGGGTAGGTTGTTTGGCAAGCTCGCTCGCAGTTACGCTTCGCATCATTGTTGTCGCTGTTTGCTTTTGTGTGTCTCGCCTTCTAGAGTGGAACGCCTCTTGCTAATCTTACGCACATTGCTTGTGAGCTCGTGGTGTGAACGCCTCCAGTCATAGTGACGTCGAGGTGGATTGCAGTTTTTCAGGTGAAGGTGGTTCGTAGTCATTGCAAGATCTTTCCGCATGCCGCACAGACATGGTCCCAAAGTGGACCGATCAGAATGGCAAGAGGCGATACGACATCTCACAGGTCAGATGGAGAACATCATGGCAAGGCTGACCCAGTTTGAATTGAAAATTCACGATATTGAACATACATGTGATAATACTGTTGTCACTGAACATGGGGAGGGCACGGAAAAGAACGTCACTGACAGGTTGAACAGGCTCGAATGCATGTATGTGTTGGTGGATTGTCGACCATTGGAAAAAGCAGCAGATACAATTCTTGAGTGCGCGCAGGGTGCGTCATTCGACAAGCTCTACAGCGAGGCTACGTCGATTGAGAAACACACGACGGGCAAAACATATGACAAGGCGATGCCCCCGGCTGAGCGCGAAGTTGGTTGCACAGTAGAACCGTTGGGGTCCAACAACCAATCAGTGTTTGAAGATGTCTTTGATTATTTGCAGGGGATTGTGAAAGAATGCCGTATCATGGAACAAGTTGTCCAAACCAATCATTCGGAAGCTATGGTTGCAAGCAATGCGGAACATAGCGGGCAAAGCAGTTTGGTCATTCTTTCGCAGCGTGGTGATCAATGGGAGGGCGAATCAATCGTACAACACAAGTTGGCTAAGCAGTCGTGTGCTGCCCAGTGTATTGCTACTGCACGCGACGCGTGGAACGTTGGAATTCATCTTGGTGAAATTGGCTCGATTGTCTTGTTGACTTTGAAGAAGTAAGCATTTGTTGGTACATTGGTGGAGTCACTATCGCAAGAAAGCGTCGAGCTACGAGGGCTTAATGGGACAATATACCGCACTGCAACCTCATTGTTGGAAATACACGAGTTGGCTCGAAAGGGCCCCATTCTGGAAGATGCGTAGCACAACCCATCAGCACACAATGGAATTCGCTGACAAGGCTTTTTGCACAAATCTGAAGGGTCGTTCAAAATTGTTGGGTATACGTATTGAAGCAGGCTTGTGCCGTGTCCGTGCAAATGTTTCGATAGATCTGTCGACTCACAGCTTCTTGCCGCCTCGATCGTACGAATATTTGCTTTATAGGCGCAGTCTGTCGTAACCGGCCTCGTTTGGAGCGTCGACACAGACTTGTCTGCCTCCTCCCGCTCCTCCTCCTCCTCCTCCTCCTCCTCCTCCTCCTCCCTCCTCCTCCTCCTCCTCCTCCTCCTCCCTCCTCTCTCCTCCTCCTCCTCCTCCTCCTCCTCCTCCTCCTCCTCCTCCTCCTCCTCTCCTCCTCCTCCTCCTCCTCCCTCCTCCTCTCCTCCTCCTCCTCCTCCTCCTCCTCCTCCTCCTCCTCCTCCTCCTCCTCCTCCTCCTCCTCCTCCTCCTCCTCCTCCTCCTCCTCCTCCTCCTCCTCCTCCTCCTCCTCCTCCTCCTCCTCCTCCTCCTCCTCCTCCTCCTCCTCCTCCTCCTCCTCCTCCTCCTCCTCCTCCTCCTCCTCCTCCTCCTCCTCCTCCTCCTCCTCCTCCTCCTCCTCCTCCTCCTCCTCCTCCTCCCTCCTCCTCCTCCTCCTCCTCCTCCTCCTCCTCCTCCTCCTCCTCCTCCTCCTCCTCCTCCCAGCGCTTGCGTTTGACAAACATGCAGGTCATCATGCGAATATGTGCGTGCACTGGGCCAGCCTCCAGAGAGTGTAGGTCTGCAACACTACGTTTCTCCTCCTTCTCCTCCTCCTCCTCCTGTGTTCCTCCTCCTTCCCCTCAGAGCGTCAGCGTGCCTCCTCGCGACCGTCGTCCAGCAGCTCCTGGCGGAGGGCCTCCGTCCTCCTGGGCGGCGCCGCGGCGGGGCGGGGCGTGGGGGCAGGTAGCATAAGGGGGAATGTGTCCTGAAGGAAACGGGCGCAGGCCCCCAGGGCCTTTCCCCCAGGACCACTTCTTCATCATGAGTCGGTTTCTGACAGTCCCGGGGCCCGTGGAGGACCCCGAAAGCCCGAGAACGGCGACAGACCTCAGGACCCGCTTCCCCCATGGCGACGGGCGCGGGGGAGATCCCTCTGTGGGATTGGCGCCCGTCGCGGGAGTGGGCGCGACCGCACCTGGCTTCTCGAAGCTCTATTCGGGGGCTTCTTGGATATGTAGACAAGGAGCTGAGGTTCCAGTCGGCTCCACAAAGGGTCTTAGTAGTCATGGGGCCGATCGCGAAGAGTGTCTTCGAGGCGGCTCCCGCTTACGAGTGCCTGGTATTCGGGCGGCTACAGCGAGGCTGATGGAAGGGCCCGTGACGCATCCGCCTCCCACAGCTGTCTGGCAAGATTTCTCTAGTGCTTCTCAGGGTTGACCCCATCCCAGGGCCATGGACCCCTCCCCCGCTGTCCAGAACCAAGGTTGGGCAATGTTCGATATCAAGATACTGATTGGACACTCTTTGGCAGAAACGAAGGCCTGGCCGAGGGTAGTCAAAACAGTCCAAAACCGTAAAGCAGGCAGAAACAGCCCAGGCAGCCCAGAGCAAAACGAACAGAAGCCAAAGCAACAACTGAACGATCCAAGGAATCACGACCGACAGCGAAGCCCCTCCCATGACGGCCAACGAGGCTCCAAGGCCTTCAAAAGTCCGTCCAAAAAGGCGTCCAAACGATCCAGGAGGGCCCCTAGATGGCCGCAAGACGTCCAACGAGGCCCCCAAGACGGCCCAGGACGGCTCCAAGATGATGCTCAAGAGGCCCCCAGCCACGACGACAAGGGCTCCTGCTCGATACTGGTTCACGATTTACTCCGAGAGCCCCTGGCCAGAAGCCCCCCGAACTCAGGAACGGCGCTATCGCTCGAGACTTTGTCGCACTGCAATCAAATTGGTGGAAGCCGAGACACGGCGACAAGGGCTCCGGTTCGATATTTTCCATCGGTATTCCAAGAGCCCCTGGACAGAGAGGCCCCCGAACTCAGGAACGGCGCTCTCTCTCGAGATCCTTTCGCACTTCAATCAGTGGCCGACAAGGAAGATACTCACCCCGAAACAGGGTGCAATCGAAGACGAATTGGGCGGTTATCGAAGGTTGGGGTATACAGAATGCACGACACGCGTGCCGCTAAGAGCGAACAGTCTTAAAATGACTGTTGCTGTTGGTGTTGTTGTTCATGAACTCCACTTCTGAAAAATAATTGGTGTTGAACCCCCTGGCCCGGTGCACATTTTATTTTTTCGATTGATGTGCCCCTCCCGGGCCTCGCACCCTGTCACGATTCTTATCACTTTGTGTCCTTGGCCCCCGGTTCACAACAACAACAACAACAACGGATCCCGCCTGATATTTCCTACAACTTATTGAAGAATCGCGCTCTCGCTTGGGACTTCCTGGCAATGTACCACCGAATCGCTGCTCCCGATTGGCACCTCTTGACAATGTATTGCAGAATCGCGTTCTAGTTTGGGACATCCTCGCAACTTACTACCGAACCGCTTCGCCCGTTATTTCCTCATAATATGTTCAGATGCTGGTCCTCGACACTCAGGAATCGCGTTCCCGCTACATGTTGCCTGGCGGTTCAAGCAAAACTCACGCTTCAACGACCCGCCTGGTCGATCCGCCCGTCGGGGCCTGCCCGCCCGACCAGCCGTTAATGACTGCACTCGCCGCTCGCTGCCCTTCGCCCACCTTCGATGCCCCTCGCTGCCATTACTGGTTCCGCGGTCGCCTTCGCTCGCTGCCCTTCGTGGCCCCGATTGCTGCCCTCAGTGGCTCAGTCGCTGCCCTTTGTGGCCCCGCATTACATGTCCTTCGTGGCCCCCGCTCGCACGCGCCCGTCGTGGCCCCATACGCATGTCCTTCGTAGCCCCGCTGTCGCCCTTCGTGGCCCCCTCGCTGCCCTTCGTGGCCCCTTTGCTGCCCTCAGTGGCCCCGCTGTCGCCTTTTGTGGCCCCGTATACGAATGCCCTTCGTGGCTCCCGCTCGCTCGCGCCCGTCGTGGTCCCATATGCATGCCCTTCGTGGCCCCGCTGTCGCCCTTTCCGGTCCCCTCGCTGCCCTTCGTGGCCACGGCGCTGCCCTCAGCGGCCGCGTCGCTGCCTTCTGCGGCCTCGGATGTTATGCCCTTTGTGGCCCACGCTGGCTACTTTCATGATTTAGTTAAGAATTGCGCTATCGCTCGAGACTCCCACGCAATTCATGCAGGACCCACGCTTCAGCAACCCGCTCGCTCGACCTCGTCGCCTGGGCCCGCCCTCCCGACCTGCCCGCGATGGGTCTGCCCACCCGATATGCCCGTCTGGTTCCACCACTTGTCTTCTGCTCCTTGCCCCCCTCCTGTAAATTTCTCTCGCGTTCCATTATTCCCCCCCCCCCCTCCCACCCGTCCTCTCCTCCCTTGTTTAAGGGGCTGCACCAAAATACACGTGGCAGGTAGGGGATATATACCCCCAGGGGGGCACGATCGAAGACGACGAGGGACGGCACCGAGGCTTTGGAATATACGTATTGGTTAACACCCTAGCAGATAGGATAACAATCATAAAATGATTGTCGCTGTTGGCGTTGTTGAAGGGGGCGGAGGGGGGCGGCCCGGGAGGCGCGGCCCCTCCTTTTTCTTTAGCAACGACAACAACAACAACGTCGCGGCGCCCGTCCCGGCCCCGGGCCGGGGCCGGGACGGGCGTCAGCACACCGCGGTGTGTGCCCTCTCACCCGGCCCCGGGTAAAAGCGTTCGCGCTCTCGGTGTGCCGACGACTCTCCCGGCCCCGGGCATCTCCCACTGGCGCAGGCATTCGCGCGCCTGGTGTGCAGACGACTCTCCCGGCCCCGGCAGGTCCGAAATCGTTGAAACCTGGGCATTCCCAAGGACTCCTCAGGGATTCCGAAGTATCCCTGTGTATACTATATATATATATATGTGTGTACGTGTATGTACGCAAATACATACATGTTTACATACATACACATGTATATGTATGTGTGCGCATGCATGTATGTGAATGTGTGTACATATATACGTAAGCCTAACAATGTGTAAGTGTGTATACATGTATGTGAACACATATATGGCATGTATAGATGTAAACGGTGGCGAAGGCGAGGCGGGGCATTTTTTCTCGGCACGGGCGCGGTGGCGAAGGCGAGGCGGGGCCTGCGCCGACGCGGCACTCAGCTACCGAAAACATCCAAGCCGCCTTCAGCGAAAGATGGGCGGGCGTACAATCGTGGACACCTCTGTTTGAATATTGATAACAATGAAACAACTATAAAAACCAGAAACCGTGCAAATGGACCCCTGGGAAGCTTTGGCAACTACAACACGAATGACAAAGCCTAGCTACTGACTGGCATTCACAAAACAAAAAAACTCGAGCGTCAAACCAAGGGTTCCAAGAGGCATCCACGATTATGCACCTGAAGATGGGGCAGGAGGCGGACCGGGAGCACGCGATCTCAGACCGTGCGCACAGCGAATGTGCTGGTGCTCGACGAGACGAGCTGCTGCACCTGCTCTGGCGTGCGCGGCACGGGGGCCCCGCAGGAATCGAGCCACCACGGGGAACCCGCGTGCCGCGTCACGCATGTCCAATGCGCATCGTGGTGGTTCACCACGAGCCCGACGACGGCAGGCGAGCCGAGCAACGCCCCAACGGCATCTGGCGAGACGGGGGTCTCGATCATCTGGAAAGCAGGCGGCATGGTGCGGTCCAGCGCCATGGCCAGCACGCCGTGGGAGTACCACCCGTCGCCTCGCTTGTGCCTCCGCACATCGTCGCCTGACTCCGCAATGACGAAGCCGCAGGCGTTGCTCATCATTTCCGCTGTGTACATGGGCGACCCGAACAGAGTGTTCAGCGCGTGCTGGCCGCACGCGCTCCTCAGGGGCTCCTGCTTCTCGAAGTACCTGTCGCCCCAGAGGGTCTCGGCGTCGCCCGCTGGCGCCTCGCCGATTGGCAAAGACCCTGAAGCGAAAAGGCCACCGTCCGCGTCGCCGCCGACCTCCAGCAGCTCGTCGGGGTCGGCTCCGATCACCCCGCCGTCGTCGTCGTCGCCCGCTGGCGCAACACCGCGCGGCAGGGGCCCTGAACCGAAAAGGTCGGCGTCACCGTCCGCGTCCGGGTCGGCGTTGGCCTCCAGCACCTCGTCGTCGCCCCGGTGGTCCCAGTAGTTGCTCTCGCCGAGACGCCACTTGCGCAACGCCTCCACGTACCGCGGCCATCGATCCTCGTTGCGGCGCAGGCGTTGCCATAACCTCGCAAGGACGTAATATTTCATCCTCTGCCTGCCAGCGGGGGTCCTGCAGGCGAGGCCCTTGGGCATCCCATCTTTCAGCTCCCTCCACTCGCGGTCTATCACGAACGTCCCAGCAGTGCCGTCCTCGGTTACGGTTTTCGGTTTGTTGGTCGCACGCCCCGTGTGCCGACGCCCGTCCCGGCCCCGGTGGCCTGGTCGGGGGCCACGACCCAGTGAAGGCGCCCGTCCCGGCCCCGGGGGGGGGGCTAAGCTCCGCCAACTCCAAGTTTTCAATTTACCAAGAATGATAAAATATCATTTTCCAAGAAGAACAAGATATCAACAACAAGCTGGGGCCGGGACGGTGGTCGCAACGAACAACAACAACAACAACAACAATAAGTTTAAGACTGTTCGCTTCTTACCTGCTCGAGTGTTCGTTAACGCGTATTTCCCAAACCCTCGATACCCGCCCGCTTCGTTTGCGATCGTACCCCTCTTAGGGGTTATACCTTTCTTACCTGCAGGCCGGTCCCTGGCAAGCGGCGGGGCGGCCGCGGATCGTCGGCCTGGTCAACGGCAGCGCTGATCGGCAACAACCCGACTCCAAGAGGGACGGACAGGGGACCGACCACGATAACGACGACGACGACAACGTACGAGCGAAATCGAGAGCGGGAGAGAGAACGACAGCAGGGCCACGAAGGGACCGAAGTAGGCCACGAAGGGCGACAGCAGGGACACGAAGGGAATGCGTATGGAGCCACGAAGAGCGCGAACAAGCGTGGGCAACGAAGGGCAGATAATGCGGAGCCACAGAAGGCAACGACGGGGTCACTGAGGGTAGCAACTGGGCCACGTAGGACAGCGAGGGGGCCGCAAAGGGCGACAGCGGGGCCACGAAGGGCATGCACATGGGGCCACGACTGGCGCGAACGAGCGGGGGCCACGAAGGGCATACATAGATTGGGCTGCGGAGGGCAAGGAAGGGGCCACTGAGGGCAGCAGCGGGGCCACGGAAGGGCAGCGAGGGGGGCACGAAAGGCGACAGCGGGGCCACGAAGGGCATGCATATCGGGCCACGACGGGCGCGACCGAGCGCGGGCTACGAAGGGCACACATATATGGGGCCACGAAAGGCAGCGAGGGGGGCACGAAGGGCTGCAACGGGACCACGAAGGGCAGCGAGGGGGCCACGAAGAGCTGCAACGGGGCCACGAAGGGCAGCGAGGGGGCCACGAAGGGCTGCAACGGGTCCACGAAGGGCAGCGAGGGGGCCACGAAGGCAACGGGGCACGCAGCGAGGGGGCCACGAAGGGCGGGGCCACGAAGGGCAGCGACCACGAAGGGCTGCAACGGGGCCACGAAGGGCAGCGAGGGGGCCGAAGGGCTGCAACGGGTCCACGAAGGGCAGCGAGGGGGCCACGAAGGGCTGCAACGGGGCCGAAGGGCAGCGAGGGGGCCACGAAGGGCTGCAACGGGGCCACGAAGGGCAGCGAGGGGGCCACGAAGGGCTGCACCGGGGCCACGAAGGGCAGCGAGGGGGCCACGAAGGGCTGCAACGGGTCCACGAAGGGCAGCGAGGGGGCCACGAAGAGCTGCAACGGGGCCGCGAAGGGCAGCGAGGGGGCCACGAAGGGCTGCAACGGGTCCACGAAGGGCAGCGAGGGGGCCACGAAGGGCGAGGGAGATCACGACTCCTAAATAATATGTGGGGGGGTCCTAAGCGTGAGCGCGACTCCTGGGTGCCTGCGTGTCGGGAGCGCGGCGCTTGAGGGAATTGCGGGACATTCCAAGGCAACGGCGCTATTCTTGTGTAAATTGCAAGCAAGTCTCCGGCAAGAGCACGATTCCAGAGCGCCGAGAGAGCGATTCCTTTTATAAATTGTAAGGAAATCTCATGCGAGAGCGCGAATCCTGAATAAAATGCGAGGAAGTTTCAGGCGGGAGCGGGGGTCCAGGCTAAATTGTAGGGAGGTGTCAAGCGGGAACCGTTGTTTTTGTAGCCCGGGGGCCATGGGCCAAGTTTGAGGAGGAAGACTTTCTCTGATAAAACAGGGTGCGAGCGCCGGGAGGGGCACTTCAATTGAAAAACACAATGTGCACCGGAGGGGGGAATCAACAATAATCATTCTTCAGTAGTATGAGTTCAACAACAGCAGCAGCCGCAGCAGCAGAAGCAGCAGCAGGAACAAGAACAACGACAACGAAAACGACAACAACAACAACAACAACAACAACAACAACAACCACAGCGAAGAAACAGCAACAATAACAACAACGACGACAACAACAACGACGACGACTATAACAACAACAACAACAACAACAACAACAACAACAACAACAACAACAACAACAACAACAACAACAATTACTAGCACGTGGGGACACTCCGTTCTCACCAGTGCCAGGGTTTTCATAGGAGGCGGGCAATACCCCCACTTTGTGGGGGGGCCGGTTCAAGCTCTACCAAATTTCCAAACGACTCTTCGCCACCACCCACACCCAGCTTCCCGCCCTATGACGTTCGGACACTTCACTTCGTGGCATGCGGACGACCGTGGCTACTATTCAGGGCCCCGCGGCCGACGACGACGGCGTGCGCGCGCGAAGAAAAAACGAATGTGTCCCGCATGGTATTATTTGACAGGGATGATGGCCCTGGCAGGTGCGCAACCGTTGTTGCAGAAGTTCGAAAAAGTTGCTCGCAAAAGCCCGTTTGACAGAAATGTTTAAAAAGTGTTGGGTTTCCTACGAATCCGCAAGAGCGCGCGGGATGAAATTTTGACAATTTTTTTTTGAAAAACCATTGGTTTTTTGATGTTTTTATGTTAAAATCGCTACGAAAACTAAGGTTTTGGAAGGATTTCGTCTTGCGCGCGCGAATGTCCACTTTACCTTATTTTTTGCAAGGGATTCTTGAAGTTTGGTTATGTTAGAACAAGAAATGTCCACTTTAGCTTATTTTTTGCAAGGGAAAGCGGGGGACAACAAAACAACCGGATCTGGTACACATCGTTTTGCCTGAGGCTTCCTCACGAAAATGATGAAAACGTGGCTGCGGCCTAGGCGCGGCGGGGGGGCCGCGCACCAGGGGCCCCAACAATAATTATTCTTAAGAAGAAATAATGTTCAACAACAACAACAACAACAATAGCAACAACAACAATAAGAACAACAACAACAACAACAACAACAACAACAACAGCAACAACAACCTCAATAACAACAACAACAACAATAAAAAATAACAACACTACCAACAACAACAATCGCAACAACAATAACAACAGCAACAACAACAACACCAACAACAACAACAACGCCAACAGCAGCAACGACAACAACAGCAGCAACAACAACAGCAACAGCAACAACAACAACAGCAACAGCAACCGCAACAATAGCAACAACAACAACAACAACAAACTGGCGACGCTCCCTGGCGCTGGTATACACGGAATATAGAGCTCTAGTACTCCGTACATCCGACACACGGAATAACAAGCGCCAACTACTCCTAATACACGGAATAAGAAAGCTCTGTGATTCCGTGTATCCGATACACGGAAGAGAAAGCGCATAATAAACTGTATACACAGAGTACTAGGCCCGCTATTACTCCGTGTATCCGATACACGAACAATAGGCGCCTACTACTCCTCATACACGGAGTAGAAGGCCGCTGTTACAGCCATCTTCAGACTGTTCGCGCTGATCTGCTCGCATGCCATTCAACATGCGAGCCCCGACCACTCGATACCCACCCTTACTTGCCACGTGTAGTTGAAGCAGCCCCTAGCACGGGCGAGTGGAAAGAGCAGGGAAAGGACAAGGGGGAGGGAGAAGGACAGAGCACGAGAGAGATTAGCAAGAGAGGGGTGGCGTGGGTGGCGTTCAGGAGACAAATCGGCTGCAGGAGACAGGCGGGTCAGGCGGGCGGGCCCTAGCGGGGACGGCCGGGTCGAGCGGGCGGGTCGCTGAAGCGTCAGTCCTGCATGAATAGCGAGGAAGTCTCGAGCGATAGTGCGATTCGCAAGCACGCGTTCAGGAAGTCCACAGCGAGAGTGTGATTCCTGACTGTCGAGGGCGCGGTGTCTCAATCCAGTGCTAGGAAGCACCACGCGAGAGCGCGATTCCTTCATAGATCGTGACGTCCCGCGCGAGAGCTCGATTTTGAAGAAAGGATGAAGAATAATAAGCGGAAGCCTGTGTTTGACGCGCACGACTTCCCCTCGAACAAATATCGACCCACGAATCTGGTAAAAGGATTTAGAACTGAGAGGCATGGGAACGTTTCCAAGCGCCTCAATTAGACGATGGGCAATTGCAATGCTTAAAATATCAATGGTGATGATACCATATCACGGGCTGTATTGTGCTGCTCTGCGCTGTGTCGCGCCGCACCGTGACGTGCAAGAGGACGCGCCACGGAACGTGCCAGTGGAAGTGCCACGGGACGCGCCGCACGATGTGCCATGGGGACGCGCCACTGAACGTGCCGGGGGGACACGCCATAGAACGTGCCAGCGGACGCGCCAGGGGACATGCCCAGGGGACGCGCCGCGCGACGTGCCCAGGGGACGCGCCACGGAACGTGCCACGGAACGTTCCCGTGCCCGAGGACCGTGCTGCGTCTGCGCTCCCAGGGACAAGATCTTTCGTAAACTACATTGGGCCCGCGCTCCCAGGGCCGCGTTCGTTCGTCAGTTCTGTGGGAGTCGCGCTCCCAGGGGCACGGATGCCTTGCACACTGCGCCGAGCCAGCGCTGCTGGGGCCACGACCCCTCGTAGTTGGGCTGCGCCCGTGTTGGGGCGTACGTTGCGCTGCGCCCGCTCCCCCCAAGGACGCGATCCCTCGTGAACTGCGCTGCGTCCGCGCTCACGGGGTCACGATCCCTCTCCCCCAAGGACGCGATCCCTCGTAAACTGCGCTGCGTCCGCGCTCACGGGGCCACGATCCCTCGTGAATTGCGCGGCGCCCGCGCTTCCAGGTGGCTCAAGGCGTCCAATCCTCCGTGCTTGTTCGTCGATGCGTGGGCCGCCTGACGCCTCGACCCCTCTCTTTCTGGCAACCGCCCCTCCGTCCCGAAGCGTTCTCTGGCGGCAGTGGGGCTCGGGAGCGGCTCCCGCAGGCCCAAACTGCGAGCAGCATGCCTGCCAGCGTAGACCTCAGAGAGTAGGTGATTGCACCAGCGCTGGCAACACACGCTGTTTAAGTTTAGAACGCGTTTAAAATAAAAATATTAAAAAAAAATATTTATAAAAAAAAAAAAAAAAAAAAAAAAAAAAAAAAAAAAAAAAAAAAAAAAAAAAAAAAAAAAAAAAAAAAAAAAAAAAAAAAAAAAAACGCCGGCGCAATCCGTTCACCGCTTACTTGTAAAACATAACAAAACAAGACGACGCGGTTGCCGTCCGAAACGAAAAACGCTTCAGAACAAAACGCGACCGCGCGAACCTGCAGCGAAAGCAATAATTGCACTCTGCATGTGTATCACATGGGGCGCAGCATCCGTGGTGCAACGTACGGGATGCAGACTGGATCGTGCAAGCCGCTTTGCCAGTCACGTGGTGCAAGGTAGTCAATGGAACGCAGCTCACGACTCCGACGCTCGAACAAACATCCTGCCCTAACACCCGCAACCTGCTGGCCAGACTCAAGAGGGCACGAGCGAATGCACGAATTGGAACGTGCTCGCAACTCTCGACAAGCGCAATGATTCACGGACCCTGCTCATGCAATTCCATGGCGTGGGCGGGCGGGCGGTCATGGTAACAACATCGACGACGACGACGACGGTGATGATGATGATGATGATGATGATGACGATGACGATGACGATGACGATGACGATGACGATGACGATGACGATGACGCTGACGCTGATGCTGATGATGATGATGATGATGATAATGATAATGATAATGATGATGATGATGATGATGATGACGATGATGATGATGATGATGATGATGATGGTTGTGGTGGTGGTGGCGGCGATGATGGCGATGGTGGTTGCAATGATGACGAAAGCGACGACAACGTTAACGACGATGATGGTGACGGTAACTCCCAGCTGATGATGACGGCGATGACGATTGGCATGTTTCAGCTCTTGACGATGATGACAACGATGATGCTGACGAGGTCGATGAGGAAGTGCGGGGGCAGAAACTCTGGAATTCTGACATATATAGATATACCATAGAATTCAATGGTGCTTAAACTCGGCTATGACATGCGTTGGAAAGAATTCGACGAGCTCGCGCGGAAACACACGAGTGTGGCCCAGATGATGCTGTTTGACAGGAGGGTGCACAATGACTGCTGAAGTTATTCAACATGCGCACGGAGGCGGCTAACATAGTCTCAGCCGACAGATTACACCCGTGCGGCCGCGTGTTGCCCGCGAAGTCTCAGTTGCCACATCGACAACCTCAACTATGGCTGTTTTCTGATTGCAGCGAGCGTGCGCCCAGAATCTTCAGACTTCAACAGGGCCGCTGCGTGTGTTGACAGTTTGGGAAAAGCAACCTTGGTATTGCATGTTTTCGATGGGGTTACACCTGGGCGCGCGGTGGCGCGCGCGTGGATCGTAATGTATGCGATTGCAAGAAAATATCAAAGAAAACGCTTCTGAGACCCACGCATGTGCACCGCAAAATCTCACTTGGCAAGGATGAGGGGGATTTCGGCGCCAGGACTGGCTCGCGGCACGTCTTTCTCTGATATTCGCCATGAACGGTCGTGAAGAGAACATATGAAAACCATAACCTGCCGAAGGGGGCCGATGGACCCCGACCTTGGAACGGGGGTAAATTAGGGCACACTGGTGGTTTGGTACACCATGTGGGTTGCAAACTATGCGGCGCAAGTTATGAAGCGCAAGCTTTTCATTGTTTCCCACTGAGCACAGAGACGGGCTCGGTGCGCCCGCCCTCACGGTGTGTAGGCTCCCTCAGGGTACCAATCACAACCTCAGCCATCTTCCGCCACTACTTTGAGTGCCAGGCAAAACGCGCAACGTTGAGATCATTATCGCGATAATAGTACAAGAGCCGACAAATAACTAATACCTGAAAGCGCACACTGCCGCGACACGGAAGCCCCCCATCAAGAGCATTCTCACATCTCTCCAGGTGCACTGCAAGCCTCTGCTCAACCCAATCAGGCGATGTGGCGCCAGCTACTGAAGGGGCCCTGGGACACACAAATAAACATACACAAATCAAAATATTCCCCATGTTTTCCCATATGTTCTGGGTTTTTGTCTTCCCCCCCACTTCCCATTTTTTCTCGGGAATCGCCGATCAAATGTGTCTGTGTGCTTCTTTCCCTCCTGAGCTACGTCCGCACCCGAGCTCGCCAGCAGGCCCACGAGGCGCGCACGAGGCGCCCAGCCGGCGGCCCCGGGGCAGCACGCCGGAGCCCAGCCAGCGCACGGGGCGCCCACGGGGCGCCTGCCGCCACCGGGGCCAGAGCCTCGCACGCCCCACCGACGAAAGGGGGGCGCCCACGAGGCGCCCCACAGGCGGCCACTGGGCGAACACCTCGCACACCCAGCCAACGAGCCGGGCGGCCACTGGGCGAACACCTCGCACGCTCGCCCCAGGTTCTTCAGAACGGAGGACACAGACACCAGGAGTAAGCACTGCCTGAGAGAAGCACACTCGTTTTGCTTCACGATGGAGGCGAGGGCCCACGATGCAGACGCCAATGCTGCCACGCTGGGGACGACAACGACGCCGACGTCAACAACGACGACGACGACGGCGGCGGCGGCGACGACAAAGAGGACGCCGACGACGGCGACGACGACGACGACGACGACGGCCGCAGCGGCGGCTGGCGGCCGGCGGCCGACGGCTATTTATTTCCCTGGCAGAGGGGTACATGCTGGTCTGCGGGGCGCGGCTCACGCCCCCCCCCCCGGGCGCTCCTGCGCAGCTCCGAGGACTCCTCGTCCTCGGCACGGGGGAGGAGCGAGAGGACGAGAAAGAGAATCGTCGTCCTCCGCGGAGGCCTCTGGAACCCTCCAGCGGCGGGAGAAGGAGGGAGGGGGGAGGGAGGGGGTCACTTCCCCTTCATCCACCTCTTTCAGGTTCGATTCCTCATCCTTCCCATCCTGCCACCTTTCGTCCTTGACTGTCTCGTTGTCCTCCTCCTCCTCCTCCACCTCCTCCTCCTCCTCCTCCTCCTCCTCCTCCTCCTCCTCCTCCTCCTCCTCCTCCTCCTCCTCCCCGTCCTCCTTCGCGTCCTCCTTCGCGTCTTCCTCCTCCTCCTCCTCCTCCTCCTCCTTGTCCTTCCCGCCGCCCCCATCGTCCTCATCATCATCCAAAATGCAAACTTCTGGCAATATCTATGCTTCCTACCCTTCCCTTCAGCCCTCCATGTGCTCCGTGCCCTCTCAGCAACAGCCATTCGGCCAGGGCTGGCTTACCCCTTTCCCCTCCAGATCCCTCCAGAGAATCAGTATACAGTACACCTCTACTTCCCCCTTCCACATCTCACGTTATTGTTTGTACCAGTGTTCAGTGCTGTCTGACGTGCGTGCATCAAGTGCGCAGGAGATGGCAACATCTTCGTCGAAGTCACTAGTCCTGCTCGTGCTGCACGTGGTCCTCAATATCAATATCCTAATTTGATTCGTTCACGTTTTCCTGTTGTTTCCTCCCCCTCCCCGATCGCCCCGGTGTACTGCTGCTCATTTTCCTCTACCTCCTCCTCCTCCTCCTCCTCCTCCTCCTCCTCTGAATTCTCCTCCTCTGACTCCTCTGACTCAAGCCTCCTCCACCAACTTCTCCTCCTCTGAATCCTCCTACTACTCCTCCTTCTCCTCGTCCTCATCCTCGTCCTCGTTCTCCTCCTCCTCCTCCTCCTCCTCCTCCTCCTCCTCCTCCTCCTCCGACCACCACCACCATCATCATCATCATCATCACCATCGTCACCACCGCCATCATCACCGCCATCCTTCTCTCCTTCGAGCGGTGAAACAGGACAGACAGTACACCGCCAATCTCTACGCTCCATGCTGGCCGCAGCGAAGATGCAGGGCATCACGACAATGGAGTAGAGCAGCTCCTCCTACTCCTCCTCCTTTCTCTTCTCCAACGCCCTGCCTCCTCGTCCTCTCTGCCCCCTCCTCCTCTTCCCTCGGACTCCAGGTCGTTTCTCTCCGCCGTATCCTAGCGACGACGACGACAACGACGACGACACACGCCGACGACTCATGCCGACGACGGCGACGAAAACTAGGCCAACGGAGGCCGACAACGAAGACGACGACGACGACCGACGGACAACGACGACGACGACGACGACGACGACGACGACGACGACGACGGCCGACGACGACAGACGACAGACGACGACGACAGACGACAGACGACGACGACGACGACGGACGACGACGACGGACGACGGACGACGGACGACGACGACGTCGACGACGGCCGACGACGACGACCCGCCGACGACGACGGAGCGACGGCGGGCGGCGCTCCTCCTCGGCCAGCGCCGCAGGGCGCGGCCCGGCGGCCCGCGCCCGAGCGGCCGCGGGCGGCGGCGCGGCGGCGGCGGGCACCACGGCCGCCGCGGCCCCGTGCGCGGTCGGGGGAGCGCCTGCGGCCGTACCGCGCCGAGCGTCGAGCGCCGTCGGCGGCGGCGACGTCCTCGTCGTCGTCGAGGCCCCCCTCGTCGTCGTCGCGGCACCTCGTCGCCGTCGTCGCCTCACTGGGTGCCGGTGCGGTCGAGGTTGCTGCGGAGGGCACGCGAGGAGGGCACGAGACCCCTTCGAGGGGTGCAGTCGAGGTTGCGACCCCTGGTCCGCAGGCGGGCGCCGCTACATCTGCTTGGGGCGATGGGATGGCCGAGCGCGTCTACTCTTAGGTCGGGCATGTCCCCCCACAGGCGGATTTTGGACGAAAAATCAAACACACTCTAAAAATAGCCAAACATAGTGAAAAAATGCTCAAAAGAATCGTCCCCTGACTATGTTTGACTATTTTTGAATTTCCCTCCTATGGGGGGACACGCCCGACTTACGTCTACTCCCATCTGACGGTCTGAAGGTGCGCGTTTGGGAGGCCCCTCAGACCATCCGGAGGTCCCCGGACGCCAGAACCAAACCCTGGCGCCGGCACTGTGTCTCGGTTCGCCGATCCCCATCCCCAGCGGCGTGGCCTGGGCCCCTCTGGCCGATTCCCCCCCCCAGATGGGGATATATGGGTCGTTCCCTTCGGGTCTCGAGGGGCGTATCCCCCACTGGGGGTGGCAATTTGGTGGGGGTCTCGAAGGGGCTGGGGATGGGGATGGGCATCGGCGAAGCGATGCCGAGGCACTGCAGACCGCTGGGCTCCCGCCCGCCTGTCTCGCCCGGCCCGGGCCTCTGCGACAGCACCGCAGGCCCGCGCGTTGCCGGGCACACGCCGGCGGCGAAGCCCGGGCCCGGCATGCCTCGTGCCCGCCCGCCGCAGTGGAGGCTCCTTTCTGCGTGCCCCCGCTGCTCCCTGCCAGTTTCCTTACATCGGGCCGGTCCCCCTACAGGCCGATTTTGGACGAAATATAAAAATACCCCCAGACAAATGATTCCCAAAATGCTCGAAAATACTGAAAGAATAGTCCCCGGACTATGTTTTGACTATTTCGGAATATTCCTCCTGTAGAGAGACAGGCCCGCCTTAACAGTTCCCCTGGACGACGACTGGGTTTGGGGAGCGGGGGGCGCTTTTCTTCAGCCGATCCCATCGACTAGGTTCACCGGCGCATTTTTGCCGAGATCTCATCGAGGGGAGGCGAAGCCCAACTCGCTACCGCTCGGACGTCCACAGCCCGTGCATCATTTGACGTCGTGCGCTTCGTTGATCGCCAGGTGACCCCGTGTGCTCCTAGACGGTCCTCGCTGAGACGCAGGAGGGGGAGGGGGGGAACCAATGGGGGGGGGGGAGAAGGGGCGAGGGGGGGGCGCCCGTCTCGCAAAGAAGGGCTATACCTGACGATGGCGGCGACCATGCCGAAACTTCCCACACCACCGAACCTCGCCGTCGCGATTATGTTCGCCGCCCGAGGAGGCGGGGCGGGGGGGGGCGGCGACGGCCCGACGGCCCCTAATGGGCGCCCCCTTCGCGCCCTCGCCCCCCCAACCCCCCGCGCGCCCGAGAGGGGGGCGCATACAGGAGGAGGAAAGGATCCTCTTCCTCCTCTCCTTCTCCTCCTCCTGCTCCTCATCCTCTTCCTCCTCCTCCTCCTCCTCCTCCTCCTCCTCCTCCTCCCTCCTCCCTCCTCCTCCCCTCTCCTCCTCCTCCTCCTCCTCCTCCTCCTCCTCCTCCTCCTCCTCCTCCTCCTCCTCCTCCTCCTCCTCCTCCTCCTCCTCCTCCTCTCCCCTCCCTCCTCCTCCTCCTCCTCCTCCTCCTCCTCCTCCTCCTCCTCCTCCTCCTCCTCCTCCTCCTCCTCCTCCTCCTCCTCCTCCTCCTCCTCCTCCCCTCCTCCTCCTCCTCCTCCTCCTCCTCCTCCTCCTCCTCCTCCTCCTCCTCCTCCTCCTCCTCCTCCTCCTCCTCCCTCCTCCTCCTCCTCCTCCTCCTCCTCCTCCTCCGCTCCTCCTCCTCTCCTCCTCCTCCTCCTCCTCCTCCTACTCCTCCTACTCCTCTCCTCCCCCGGCGCCCTTAAGAGGGGCGCGTGCCAAGGGGGCGCGGCGCATCCAAGCGGTGCAGCCAAAGACGCGAGTTACCCGAAGGCCCCTCGCCGCTTTTCGGAAGGGGTCCTTGGGGCGTCGGCCCGGGCCGCGTCTCCCCCAGGAAGGGGGGGCGCCTGGTGCCCCCAGGCGCCCTGCACGCCTGCGGAGTAGCCGTCCCTCACGGGGGCCTGCGGCCCTTCGGGGCTTCTGAAGGCTCGAAAGGAAGAGTTAGGAGGAGGAGGAGGAGGAGGAGGAGGAGGAGGAGGAGGAGGAAGAGTTAGGAGGAGGAGGAGGAGGCGGCGGCGGCGGAGCGATATCGGGCCGAATGTCTCCCTGACCACATAGCACCATTCAGCGAAAAAAATACACTATGTGCGACCTATCGTGCGCATGAGAATGCGATATACGGATGGCCACCCCCCTCTGGCAGGTGGGAGCCCCAAGTTGTCCTTGCTCAACCACGGTTCACGGCGAGCGACGACTACGAATAAATTTCACACAAGACGGCCCCAGGGCGGACCCGAGGCCAGAAACAAGGCAACCCAGAAATCAAAAACGGGTCGCATAAGCGACCAAGCTCTTGAAGCTAGGAGTCGAGGACGGGCGAGGAGGGAGGCTCGAAGGACGAGGAGGAGGGGGGGAAGAGACAGCAGCGGCAGCTGCGCCACGGGCTGCCTCCTGGAGGTCAGGCCTCACGAAGCCCTCGACCAGGCTCTTGACGCTGGGAGTCGAGGACGGGCGAGGAGGGAGGCTCGAAGGACAAGGAGGAGGGGGAGAGGAGACAGCAGCGGCAGCAGCGCCACGGGCTGCCTCCTGGAAGTCAGGCCTCACGGAGCCCCCGTACTCAGACGACCCAGCAACACTCCTCGCCGCGGTCGTCCCGCTCCGTCGGGCCTGACTCTGCGAACTCAAACTTGCACTCTGTGGTGTCGGCAACTCCACTGAACCCCTCGGCGCCATCGATCCCGACGGCGACACTGAAGCAGGCCTGGCTCTCTGCACCACTCCCTTTAGCGCAGCATCTCCTGGGTGACGAACGACCGAAAGGCAGCCTGCCGCGCCCTTGCGCGGATGGCCTGAATGGCGTAGGTTCTGGTGGCAAGCCTCCCGCGTTCCCCTCTCCCGCGGGAGGCATTGCAGGCGCTGAAAAAGAAATCTGGGGCGACTGCGCATGAACGGATCTGCTCACGAGTGATGCAGGAAGAGACAGAGACAGAAGTGGTGGGCCACCTGCGGGGCATGACACTTGCAACAGAATCGACACCTCAGAAGTCGGTGAGTTGAGGTAACAACTCACGACTACACTGGGCAGCAAGCAATAGGGTAGAAAACATCATGGAGAATGGTGCGGGTCCCCGGACAGGAGCACCCGACGACACGCAGAGCTGTAGCGTGTCGGACTCTCCTAAATCGTCGGCCAGGCGCTACATAAGGTCTTGAGGGCAGACACAATTATAAAGCTGAGAAGCTTCATGCCTAAAGTGTGGAGGCGAATGATAGTCAGACCAGCATCAGCAAGAGCGCAGCATTTGTCGAAATATCCCCTGCTTTTAACATCACTATGGTTAGCGTAGACGAAGGAACGGTTACGCAAGAGGAACTTGGCAGTCGAACAAAGTTGCGTGGGAGGTTTGTCGGCGGGGGCGCCAGGAAAAGCCACGTGCTTATAATACTCAGATTTCCTGCAATAGAGAATAGACTGCTTGCAATAGGGGCGCAACGAATACGTGGGACAATACCCGCCATCTTGCGCGGCGGCGCCCAGCCGATCACACATCACCTGAAATTGGTCGAACCCGATGGCGAGTCCTCAGGAAAGAGGCGCGGGACAGAATCTGCAGTGGCCCGCTCTCGAGCGAAAGACCAAGACGCTCGAGATGGAGCATCGCCTCCGGGGAGAATGGGTGACGAGGAGCACGCAGCAGTTGCCGATGATACTCTCGCTCGCATCTGAGCACGGCTTTACGCGGATAAAATTGGTCAGCGCGTGCAAATAGGCGCAGCATGCGTGTTGAAAGTTGAAAGCCTGTATACCCCGCGCAAAACTCATGCCCAGGTCGCGAACATCATCGGCGCGCACCCTCAGCTTTTTCGCCACGGGCATCGACGACGACAAACGCCCGCCCCACCCGGTGGTAATTCCCAGGAGTTTACCAGATTTCAGAATTAATGATTTTGACACATTCCGCCCGCGAGTTCGACATCCCCGTTGAACCCCTTGCTCAATATCAATACTGAGCACAAGGATGATACATTTCCAGAGGTCGAGGTGGAAGCCCGCAACTGCTCCAGAGGATGCCAGGCGCTTCAGGATGAAGGGGGGCGATTGAAACAAATCCCTGGCCACGAGCGAAAGGTCGCCGGCGAACGCGCCAAGCTCACATTCAAGCCGAGCGCGCAGCTGGGAAAAGGCATCGAACGACTGGGCCCAGGAGCAGCGCAAAGAGCACACCGCTGAGAGAGCTGCCTCGTCCCATGCCCCCGAGAGCCCGGCAACCGAATTCGCCAAAAAAACTCCGGCGGCGCAGCATAAGAAATACCCAGCTGCGCCAGACACTCGGGAAGGCGCTCTTGAAGCCGAAGAGCGCGAGCCAACTCCTCTTCTCATGATAAACAGCACCCGGCATCGTTACCGCCCCCCCCCCATCCCCCCCCGCCATGGTTTTAACGTCGTCATCCATCATCCCCCATGACGACCCCGTACCTCCCATGATTTTAACATTGCCATGCATCATCCCCCCCACGACCACCCCCCGCTAGACCTCGCGACATGTCTCGGCAGCATCGCGATGGAGCACCAAGGCAATGGCAGCGCGGGCGCTTTTGTTGCCGGCGCTCGAGGGCGAGAGCGGCCGCGCGACGCCGGGCCCCCTGATCCCCCCCCTGACTACCTACCAGACCACCCCAACCCAACCCGAAGACCCGAATTTCGGGTTGGGGGGGGTAAGGGTTACACATGTGTTTTTGCGATGTTTCCCGACCCCCCCCACTGGAAATCGAGGGTAAATCTGAGCCTTCGGGTTGGGTTGGGGTGGTTTGGTGGGTGGTGACCCCTCGTTCTCAAGGCCCCCCCTCGGGCAGGAAGACGGCACGGCAGTGGCGCAACGGCGGATGAAGACGCCTTCCGCGAGAGATACGCCAGTGCAAATTATCATGCAGCGCGGGCGACGGAGCCTGAATGGCGCCACGCAGAGCACGGTGCTCCGTCTGGCCCTGCAGCGGAGTCTGTCTTGGAATACAAGGGCGCATTGAAAGCGCACTCGCCAAGTGCCCAGCCATAAATCTCTGGTGGGTGCTGGCAACGCACTGTTCGCCTGATCCATCAACTGTCTGGATGCACTCAAGCAGCGGGCGATTGCTCGGGGGTCCACGAGCACCCAGGGACTCAGGTTCGCGTTCACTGTCAAATACTTCTCAGGTCGGGCGAAAGGGGGGGATAGCAAAGGGGGGGTTTGAGAATCAGCTCACGTAGCTGATTTTCCCGGCGCCTCCCGGCGCCGGAGGCGGCCATGTATCGAGGAATGGGCCCCTCGGTGAGGCCGAAACCAGCTGCATGCAGCAAATTTCGTAACCCCCCCCCTTTCCCAATCCCCCCCTTTCGCCCGGCCCGATGTTCGTTGTCAAATACTTCGCTCGAATGGTCAGCCAGAAATTCAGCAGCTTCATTGGATCCGAGAGCACTTCGCAGGTCCGCGAACTCCAGCGAGGCCCATCCTCGGCCGGGCAACAGCCCAGGTAAGGGGCAAGACACCAAGCTCTACGAAGAGCTTGCTCTGCAGCAGCGGAGCCGTTGGGCATGTCGCGAAGAACCTCAGCCCCCCCCTCATAAACAGAAACCATCAACTCAGCTCAATGTTCGCAAAGACCACACTGATCGATCCAAATCATGCTGGCGGGGTTGAGACGCAAAACAATAAAACTTACGATCACCGCGACTGGCTCGACGGGCGCGCGCGCTGCTGCTGGGGCGGACCGCTCGCGCAAGAAGGAGGACACAGGCCGCGCGCTCCTGGTCAGACTCAGCACCGGATACTTCGACCGATATCCGGGCGCCACCGGCGGCGATGTGAAAGACCTCTACAACTTCAGCAATGCGTGAGTTCATCTCATGACTCAGGCTAGTGGAAGCAATGTGCTCTTCGACAAACTACTGGAAATGGGGGCGACGAGCAACCCGCGGAGGAATATGTTGCACTCCTGGCCCAGAGGCCCACGGAAGCTGCGAACACAGAAAAACGAGGATATGATCACGAGGCCCACGAGTAGCACTAACCCCCCAAGAAACACG
>CAUYUJ010015487.1:37185-167185 GCA_963575745.1 Prorocentrum cordatum | reverse complement strand
ATGCCCCACAAACCGACCCAGAAAGGCCTCAGAGGGCCACAAGACACCCCACGAGAGCCCGACAAGGCTCCAGAGGCGCAGCTTGGCGTCACAATGCCCAAAACCGTTCTAGGAAGGCCTCTGGCGTCCCCGAAGGCCTCCGCACGCTTCTTGAAGCCCAACGCATGCCAGAATCGGGGAGACGTAAGATTCGGCTACGGGGGAACTCGGGTTGGCCCGATGAGGCCATCATACTAATGACAAGACCCAAAATGAAATGTGACTCGAACTCCCGCTGCACACATCCCGCTGCAAACATCCCACGTAAATTGGACCGTCAAAATCCAGGACACACTCGTCAAAATTACCCTGGCGACGTATCCAACCCCTGCGCAATGCGGGGCAGGAGTAGCTTGGGAGATTTGACAAGAAGGCGGCGACGTGACATGGACGCATATACTTCTGCGAGCGGCATTCGGGAGGTTCGCAGGTCCCCGATCAAGGGAAACACGAAGAGTAACTAATTGAACCCCTGAGTCACTGAGGAAGACTCAAGGTCCAAAAGGAGGCGGTGGGCAAGGGGCTTGAAACGTCAGCGGGGCAGCAACAACATGACATGGCCTCCCAGGGACGGCGAGGCCCCGCTCAGGTCTGCGCAGTGCCTCACTCCACTCGACCCAACAGCAGCCTTCGAAAGTGCCGAGCCCACCAGCAGCCCTCGAAAGTGGCGACAATTTCGCAGATCGCAGCCCCCCAGGGACGGCGAGCTACCGCTCAGATCCGCGCGGTGCCTCACCCCGCTGGACCCACCAGCAGCCCTCGAAAGTGGCGACAATTTCGCAGATCGCAGCCCCCTCGGGACGGCGAGCTACCACTCGGATCCGCGCGGTGCTTCACTCAGCTGGACCCACCAGCAGCCCTCGAAAGTGGCGACGAGTTCGCAGATCGCAGCCCCCCAGGCAAGGCAAGAGGAGACAAGCAGGAGGGGCGGGAGGCGGGAGGCAGGAGGCGGGAGGCGGGAGGAAGGAAGGACGCGCGAGCAGTGCTCTATTCAAAACGAATACCCAACCAAGGAGGGCTTGGAAAAAGTCGGCTAATCCGAGTTATGGCTCACTCGAGTCTTGCGCTTCCCCGACAGAAACCATGAAAAGCACGCCCAAACCGGGCAAAGAACGCCCAGAAAGATGTTTGGCGGTGAGCCTGGGGGGAAGTGTGAAGCGGCAGACCTTCGCATACAGCTGGGGCCCCACCACAAGAAACCTTCCCCGCAAGAAACCCAACCCTGAGACCCCAAGACGTCAATTAACTTTTGGCGTTGGAACCTCGCGCTTTGTAATGCAAAACCATCAAAGACCAAGAAGCCCAGAGAAACCCTGGAGGCAAGCAGGGTGCTTTCTTGACCCCGGCCTGCTGAGAGGCTTCACGAGCCTGCCCCGAAAGCAAAGAAAGCTTCCCAGAAGGCGCGAGGGCCTTTGCCGAGTCCTGCCGCCTTCTGCGAAGGCCTTCCCCTTCTCACGACCCTCCCCCTCGCTCGCCGCCCTCCTCCTCCTCGCCCTCCTCCTCGCTCCTTCTCCTCGCTCCCCCTTCCTCGCCCTCCTCCTCCTGCTCCCTCCTCCTACTCCTCCATTTCCTCGTTCCTCCTCCTCCTCCTCCTCCTCCTCCTCGCCCCTCCATCTCTCCTCCTCGTTTCCTCCTCCTCCTCCTCCTCCTCCTCCTCCTCCTCCCCTCCTCCTCCTCCTCCTCCTCCTCCTCCCTCCCCCTCCTCCCCCCTCCTTTCCTCCGCTCCTCCTCCTCGTTCCTCCGTCCTCCTCCTCCTCCTCCTCCTCCTCCTCCCCTCCTCCTCCTCCTCCTCCTCCTCCGCCGCCTCCTCCTCCTCTTTCTCCTCGTTTCTCCTCGTTTCTTTTTCTCATCCTCCTCCTCGTTTTCGTCTCCTCCCTCCTCCTCCCTCCTCCCTCCTCCTCCTCCTCCTCCTCCTCCTCCTCCTCCTCCTCCTTCTCCTCCTCCTCCTCCCCCGTAGCCATTTTGGCTCAAGATGTTGAGTTCCTCAGGGGAACAGGTGGATACCGCTGGTCCGCGGCAGTGCCAGGGCTGTTCAGCCCGACGTCTTCTCTCGAGACCTGTACGGGGAGCTACGCGCTGCCGTCCAGAGTCCCAGCTCAGCCCGCCGCCATGTCGGATCGCAGGCGTGGAGGCGGCAAGTCCCCAGCTCCAAGGGTCTCCTTCTTGTCCGACTATGTGGGATGCAAGAAGTGCGGCTACCGGTGGACCTACAAGAACAAGCAGTCGTGCTACAGCTGTGGGCAGGCCCTGCGACCATCGTATTCTCCTGCTCCCAAGCCCCGTGGCGTCTGGGCTAGCGGCAGCAGAGGCTGGTGGCAGGACAACCACAAAGGTCAGGCCGACTGGTACCAGGAAGCCGAGGAGACCACGCAGAGGACCGAGCCGCTCGCGATCGGCGAGGTGGTGCAGACCCTTGGCGGGCAGGCCCTCTCCGAAGCCCAGCGGCAGGCGCTCCAGCAGCTCGAGAGCGCCTTCGCCCCGCCGGCCCCTGCAGAGCGCCCCGCGCTCCTGGAGGAGGGCATCCAGCGGGCGGCCGCGGCGGAGAGGGCTGCTCGTCGGGAGCTGGAGAAGCGTGCCAAGCAGCTGGCCGACGCCAAGCTCTGGCTCGACGAGTGCCAGGCTCGATCCGATGCGGCAGCTGACGCCCTGGTGGGTGCGGAGGTCAAGCTGGCGCAGGAGAAGAAGGCGTTGGCGGCTCCAGGCAAGGACCCTCAGCCTGAGGGGACCAACAAGGGCGGCGGGGTCATCAACCTCTCTGCCCTGTTGGGCGAAGGCGAGGCCAGTTTTGTCATCGAGGATGGCCCCCTCTTCGACCTGGAGGGGCTGGACATCACATCCGAGCAGCGGGAGCAGTTCAACAAGCTCAAGCAGACTTTCGAGGCGTCGGTGCAGCAGGCGGTCCGCACGCACTTCGGGCCAGGGGCTGACGTCCTCAAGTCCCAGCGCGAGCAGCTCGAAGAGATCAGGGTGCTCCGCGAGACCTTCAAGAAGCGCAGGCGTGAGGACCCCCCTGCGGCTGCGGCGGCAACAGAGGCGTCAGCGCCCCAGACCCCCGAGGGGAGCCCGCCGCAGGCGCCTGCCCAGGCCAAGCGCGAGGACCCTCCTGCGGAGGCGGCGGCTGCAGAGGCGCCAGCGGCCCAGAGCCCCGAGGGAGGCCCGCCGCAGGCGCCAGCCCAGGCCTCCCAGGAGGCCCAGCAGGCTGCCCAGCCAGCCGCGGAGCCGCAGGGTGCCCAGGGCGCTTCGCCAGGCGCTGCCAGCGCTGACGCTGGCCCTGACGCTGGTCGTGAAGCCGCTGGCAAGGAGCTGGCGGAGGCCTTGCAGCGCGCCAGGGCTCGCAGGGCAGAGGCAGTCGCCAAGCCAGTACCTCTTTAGCCCGCACGGGCTCGGCAGCCTGGCCTCCACGGCTGCAGGTACCAGTACGCAATGCTCTAGATGGTCGGGTTCATGGCATGAGCCCAGCACGTCGCAGGAGCCAGAACCTTTCAGAGGGTCTCCTCCTGACGCAGCATCCAGTACATCTTTCTCTACATGGTCAAGTTCACCGAAAGCGAGCCCTCCACGTCGTCGAGGCAAGGGCGGCACGCGCAACGTGGGGCTCGAGTTCATAGGCTTCAACTGTTCATCTTGGGCGCAGGCTATCGATGTTTTGGATGAGGCCGCTACAAGGAAGATCGTGGGCCCCATGCACATCACGTTCCTTCAGGAGCATAAGCTGAGTGCGCCCATTGCCAAGGACATCGAGGCGGCCAGCTTCAACAGGCACTACACGGCAGCATTGGTTCCAGCCGTCAGCGGCCCAGGCGGACGTCCGCCTAGTGGAGTTGGTTTCCTCGTGCCAAGGAATGTTGGCCTTACACACCTTGAAGGCATGAATACGTTTGATATCTCACCTCCTGGGTCGTCTGGCCGCGTGGCAGTGGGCTGGTGCTCGGCTGGACAGAAGGGTGGCCTCATGTTTATCACTGCATACTTTTGGACACGTGAAGGTTGGACGATTCGAAATTTGTCAATTCTGGAGGCCATTGCAACGGTCATCAAGCAGTATGACATACCGCGGGTATTCCAAGCAGACTTCAACGAGACGGGGGAGTCTTTGCTCAAGACGGGTTGGTGCCAAGATGTGGGTGGAGTTGTGCGTCTCCCTTCCACTGCCGCGTGTGCAGGAGTCGGCGGTGGCAGTATCATCGATTTCTTTGTGGTCGACGCCCGCATCCAGCATGCTTTCGGAGACACGGTAGAAGTATTAGACACCGCAGCCGCACCTCACTCGCCTATTCGCCTAGTCATGCAGTCCAGGATGCGAGCAAAAGGCGGCTGGCGGCTTGCCAAGCCCAGACCTTTCCCAATGGAGAGGCCGTGCGGACCAGCCCCGCAGCCTGCGCAGTGGCCAGCTTTCGATCATCAGGACGATTTAAATGGCACCCAGCTTGACCAGCTTTGGAAGCAGATTTCACACTGTGCTGAAACAGAGCTGGTGAATCTCCTGGGCGTGGGAGAACCTCAATCCTACCTCGGTCGGGGCGATCCTCCTCGGTGGACCTGGGCCCCCCTCGCTGGTCCTCAATCGCACGCACGCCCCAGGGGAACGCCTAGCTCCCGAGCTTGGCGGTGGGTCGCCGCACGAGCCAGTGATTTTATGTTCCTCGCACAAGCTGCCCAGCAGGAGGGTGCCTGGATGCATGCACGCGCGCGACGAGCACAGCTCGAGCGCCGCATCGAAGGAGGAAGGAGTCGGCTGGTTCATGACTTGGGGGAGGAGGCTGAGCACGTAATCGCCCAGTTTGAACGATATCGCGCCTTTTGTCTCGAGGGCCCAGCGCTCATGGAGCAGGCCCCCGAGATCATGGGTCTCCAGCGTCGTGCTGTAGCCAACGCTCAGACCATCGAACGGCAGCAGGCAGCCGCACGGTCAAACGAATGGCGAGAACGTTTGAAGAAGGAGTCGGCAGCAGGCTCTTCTTTCATCCACAGGATCAGCAAGTGGCGTACCCCTCCTCCCCCCGTCACGGGTTACTCCGTCTCCAACCTCGAGCTTGCTGATCCTCAGGAAGCGGCCGACAGGGCAGCGCAAGAGTGGTTTGACGTTTGGGGCTCCCATGGACAGGAAAGCACGGGTCCCTGACCCTGGGAGGCCGCTTGTTTCGCCCATCCGTTGGTTCACCTGGACCGCCAGCTGTTTACCAAAATATGTTTGAGTTTTCCTGCCAGGACGGGAATAGGCTCCGACCACTGGCACCCACGCTGGTGGGCTTGGCTTTCGGACGAAGGCAAAGACTGTCTCATTCAGCTAGTGATGCTTATCTCTCGCACGGCACAGTTCCCATCGCAGGTAAGGTACATCATATACTTCCTACTTTCAAAGGAGTCGGGAGGCACTCGGCCGATTGGGCTCCTCCCCTCCCTCATGCGTGTAGTAGAACGAGCTC
The DNA here is from genome assembly GCA_963575745.1 of Prorocentrum cordatum. Lineage (NCBI taxonomy): Eukaryota > Dinophyceae > Prorocentrales > Prorocentraceae > Prorocentrum > Prorocentrum cordatum. The sequence goes on along the minus strand of CAUYUJ010015487.1, from coordinate 161,720 downwards.
ACTCTGGCCTCTTTCACGACTGGGGGCGCTCTGCCAAGCGCAAATATGACTTCGGGCGCCCTGGATGGGGGCTCCGAAGAGGCCGCGTGGCACCAGATGGTGCACGATGAGGGGACGCGTGAGGGGGAGGTGTCGGTGACGGGGGTGCTGGATCTGTCGCGTGCATTTGAACATGTAACCATGAATGCTATGTGGGTGGTAGCCCCTCTTTGCGGCTTCCCTCAGCAGCTAGCCAAGCTTCTCATCAGCATCTACACGTCCACCAGGCTGGTTGCCTTTCGAGGGGCCCTAGCCAAGAAGTCGATTAAAACTTTTTCGGCCGTTGTGGCTGGCTCGATCGGTGGCACCAGGGCACTCAAGATGGCGGTGCTGCAGGTCACCGATGCTATACATCAAGCCTGGGGGGCTCGCCTCCAGATGAAATTATTCGTCGGCGATCTCAGTATCCAGGTCCGAGGAGCGTTGCGATGTCTCACTGTTCTGCAGGCTGCTGTCACCTTCTATATCCGTGAGATTGAAAAGGTACCTGGCGCATCCCAGTCTCCCGTGGTGCCCGCGGCAAAGGGTGCATCCTCGTCGCCGCGGCCTCGGCTCGGAATCGCTGCGCTGCTTGGGCCAAAGACCTGGGTCTTGCCATCGCCGACGCCAGCTCACAGCTGGGAGTGGATAGCGCTGGAGGCGCCGTAGTTCGCAAAAGGAAGAAAATGCAGAAGCGATTTAAATACGCATGCCAGCGCAAGTCTAAATTAAAAGCCCTCTCGAAGCAAGGGGCCCGCCTCGCCAGGGTTGTCCGCCAAGGGGTGATCCCGTCCGTGACCTACGGGTCGAGCTGTTTAGGAGTCTCGCCTGTTTCTCTGAACAGAATGCGTGTCATGGTTTCGGGCAGCCTGGGCGGTAGTGCGGTTGGTCGAGACAGAGTCCTCCGACTCTGGACGCATCAAGTTGATCCTGTGGTCGAGGGGTCACAGAAGCCGCTATGCATGTGGGCCTCGCAGGCCTGGAATGGAGTGCATCAGGTAGACATGGCCAGGGCATGGCGCAGGGAAATGTCTCGCGAAGCGGCTAGACGGAGTCAAACGCTAGATCGCCCCTGGAGCCAAGTTCGAGGGCCTGCTTCTGCCTGTAATCTTACGCTGCAGCGGCTGGGCTGGTCCTGGCCTAGCTGGCACACCATCCGCATTCACACTGGTGAAATGTTTGACATGCGCCGATCGGCGCCCAGCACGCTGCGCAAGTATATTTACCTTCGCTTAGAGGATCAAGAGCTCACCGACTGGGCAACGCAGCGAGGCATGCCCTTTCGGAAGCCCTTCCTCGAGCCTTGTCGCGCAGCAGTCAGGACAAAAAAGAAAAAGGGCCAGAAGCAGTCGGCAATGCTAGCTTTCCTGTGCAGCGATTTTTGGACGCAAGATAAGGTTTGGAGAGCCAGCCACTCGGAAGATCGAAGTTGTCAAAAATGCGGGCACGCCATCGGAAACCAGCACCATAGATTTTGTAGGTGTCCAGCTTTTCAGGAGCAGCGCCAGGCTGCAGGTGAATCCTATCCTGATATAATCCACCGTGCCTCCTCCTCGTGCTCCTCCTCCCGTCTCTTCTCCAGGGCTCTCGCGCCTCACCCACTGGGGGACCCCTTCCAGGACGTCACGCCCAGCATTGAGACCCTGGACCCCGAGTACGGGGACGATCCCCTTCTCTCGGGCCTGGCCGATTCGGATGGGTCGGGGGTCGGGGTCTCTGGGTTGAAAGCGTTCGGTTGGGGCCTCTGCTTTGTTGACCAGCATGGTAATGTACGCAAAGCAATGCATAGCACGGTTCCAGGTGTAAGGCAGGCACAACGTGTGCTTAGAGCAGAATTGTATGGTTTTCTGAATGTTCTTCGGCACGGCACTGCCCCTCTACAGGTAGGGATCGATAATTCCACAGTCGTTCGGGGCTTCAGGCGAGGCCCAGTTTGGTGCCGCCAAGCCAGGCGACCGCATGCCGATTTATGGCACATGAATTGGAATGTGATTGAAGATTCGTTCTCGGGGGAGGGGGACCTCGTCGTCGTCAAGGTCAAAGCGCATTCCAAAAAGGCTCAGGCCCAGCAGCTCGAGGGACTCGAGCTGTGCAACTACCTAGGGAATCAATGCGCCGACCTTCAAGAGAAGGAGGGCGCCAAGCTAGACGCCATCCCGCCTCATATTCGAGACACGTGGGTGTCTAGGTTTAAGGAGGTTTGTGTTGTTCTCGGGCTTGTCGGTGACATGATTTGTAAGATAGGCACGTTTGATGACACCACAGGCCGTCTCCAGAATGTCTCCCAGCCCCCTGGCCCTCGGCCGTGCCGTTCGGTGCTGCCCCCTCCAGAGTCTCGGCACGTCCTGGAGTGGGATAGGGGGTCTTGGAGGTGTGCTTGTTGTGCTAGACGGGCCCACAGCTATAAGGCCAAGCTGGTGTTGTCTCGCAAGTTTTGCAGAAAGGGTTTCTCCTCCCACGGTAAGTGGAAGAAAATAGCGCGTGTCGACGGGGCTCCTTTGCAGGGGCCAAGGCGACGCAAGCTGTCTCGAATAGGCCACTATACCTTCTGTCGAGAGTGCGGCGCCTTTTTGAGCGCTAGGGCTTGTGGACTACTTACAGGATGTCCTAAGGACCCGAAGGACCACAACGCCAAGACTCGACGAAAACGTTTGCTGGCAGGTAAGCATCCGTATAATAATGAAAGACTGCCTGGAGAGGTGGTCGCGCTGTCAAGAACCCAGGAATTGGAGTTTCTGGAGTCGATTGGGATTGCTGCCAGGGCCTCTGCCGCTGGAAGTGGCGTAGAGGCACAATCTTCCTCCGCCGCCTCAGGCGGTGCGGAGGTCTAACCAGGTATGTCGCAGGTGGACGCGAGGTGCTCGCCCACGCTGTGCTCGCGGGAAAAAAACCTCCTCCTCCTCCTCCTCCTCCTCCTCCTCCTCCTCCTCCGTGGAATCTAACATCGGATGCAGGCCTGACGCCATAGGCTCCAGCCCCACCCCGTCTCGGGATGTTTACCTTGGAGGCCCTGAGCCTGCGATCTTGGGTGTCTTGGGGAACTCCTCGTCGAGTCTGCCTATGCTGGATGCCGCTCGACCTCGGGACTGCAATGCGGAGTCAGAAACGCAGCAACGTGTCAGACAGACCCACGCTGGTGACAGCGCGCCCACACACGAAGAGCCAGCAGTTCTGCAGCACTGTACGTCCGACGAGCATGTGACGCTGCTCTTCGCGAACATCACCGAATGGGGCGCTAAGGTTCGCAGCTTTGTGAACAGTCACAAGCACACCTACGCCATCGTGGGGCTGGTCGAGACGCATGTCCCCGACACCAAGTGCGCCCACTGGAACGAGGAACTCAGGAAGGACGGGTGGAGGCTCTCGTTCAAGGCAGGCTTTGCTTCTGGGAGGTCGGACTCAGGCATCTCGGCAGGGGAGTGGCTCCTCACGCGCTGTCACTTGGCCGCTACGCAGTTTGATAGACTGAGGGACCAGGCGATTGCCGACTCGCGCATGGATCCCTTTAAAGGCTTCTCGGCCACCACGCTACACCTCAAGTCGGGCAACCTCGTCTACATTGCAGCGTACTTGCTACCGTCACTGGGGATCGCTCAGTACAACAATGAGGTGTTGGTGGCATTGGGCGCATTTACCAAAGCTCTGGCAGATCCTTGGGTGGTTGTGGCGGACTGGAACAACGAACCGCAGATTCTATTGGATAGTGGATGGGTTGACAGGCTCAGAGGTCGGCTAGCGCTTCCTAACTGCAAGTTCACGTGCGACAAGGGGCAGGGACGCATGTATGATTATGCCATTGTCTCTAAGCAGCTTACTTCGGACCGCATCAGGCTCAGGCAAGTTTTAGCTGTTCCTTGGAAGACTCATTGCGCTATTGCCATTGATGTGCTGGACGCCAAGCGTACTTGGTGGCATAGGTCGCTGGAACTGCCAGAGCCGCTACCCAGGGCCAACCGCCCTCAGCAAGAGCCAAACCCAGACAGCAAGCGATCCCAGAAGCGCAAGCAGGTGGCAGATGCACGCAGACAGGAACTCCCCGAAGAGCTGCGCGAGGCCTTCGACGACCTGCCATCTCAGGAGCCACAGCCAGAAGGCCCCAAGGTCGCGTTCAAGTTGGAGCAGGAAGCATGGCTCCAGATCTATGGCGAAGTGGAGCAGGATACCTTCAGACCGCGAACAGCGGCAGCACAGTTGTCGACAGGTCCCCTGTCGACCTGGAGGCCCACTCAACGCTCTACCTTGGATAATCGATATGGACGATGGGTCACTACCTTGGAGCGGTCTATTGTTGCGGTCAGCGATGTGGAAGACCCCGTTATGTTTGCGGCAGAGGGCAAGGGTATTCAATTTCATGGAGGAAGATGCGCCCTGCCCCAGGTCGACCTCACATGTGCGACCCTGTAGCCGAATGGTGGGGGATCGCCTCCACGCTGCTTGCTCGAGGCGTGGCCTTGACACGCTCAGGCAGGGACCCTCCAGAGGCGGAGAAGTGCCTCGCGGGCTTTCGGTCCATGGTCCAGGGCCTGACAGACACCAAGCAGCAGGAATCCTTAGGGAAGAAGGCCTTGACCACCACAGTGCAAGAGTGGAAGGACGCTGTCCAGCATGCGCCTCACCTCAGCCAGACTGAGTTGGAGCAGCCCCAGGTGCACACCAACACGTGGGTCGACCGCGCCCAGGGGCGCTCATTAGTCAAGTCTCGCCAAGCCTTCATGGACTGGGCGAAGCAGATGTGGGCCAAGAGGCCAGGTGCTATTCATCGTCATGTACGTGCTCCTCCCCCTGACCCACTTCCTCGTGAGATCATCAGAGATGGCGTGGACACCGCCGACCCTTGCGTACTCATTCGCACGAAGAAGGACTTTTGGCAGGCAGTGTGGCAGGAGGATAATGACAGCAGGGAGCACTTGCTATGGACGTTGGAGGGATTGGCCAGGGATGCTCGTGATGACCCCTTGCCACCACTGAATGAAGGACAGATTGAATCGATTCTTAGACGACAATCGCCAAACAAAGCTAGAGGAGTTGATGGCTTGGGCCCAGTTGACCTTCAACGCATGCCTCAAGCTGGACTGTCTGAGCTCACGTGTATCCTCAATCAAGCGGAGCTACTGCAAACTTGGCCGACAGCGTGGTTAGCTACTATTTGTGCAGTTATTCCGAAGCCAGCTGGAGGCACGAGAGTACTGGGCATGTTGCCGCAATGCTGCAAGACGTGGAGTCAGGCGCGCAGTTCGGTCACCTCCAGTTGGTCAGATGGACTTTCTGCTTTCTGGGACACGGCCATCAGGGGCAGCAGCGCCCTGAGAGCCGCGATGACGAGAAGCCTCATGGATGAGGCCTCTGCTACCACAGGCAAGGCAACGGCGACGGTCTTGCTGGACATTGCCAAGTTCTACGACTCCATCTCCTTCACCCTCCTGGTGGTGGCGGCGCGGGGGCTCAACTTCCCTCCCACGGTGCTGCTCATGGAGATCCTGCTCTTCATGGCGCCGCGCATCCTCAAGGAGGGCTCGGTCATCAGCGAACCGTTCTGCCCAGGCCGCTCGATTGTGGCTGGATCGTCGCATGGAGTCTGCCTTGGAAAAGTGTTCTTGCATTCTGTGCTGGAGGCTGCGCACATTCGAGCCCCTCAGGCCTCGTTATGGACCTTCGTCGATGACACTGTGGGAAGATCTGAGGGCACCCAGGCCACTGTTGTTTCTGAGATGGAAGGTTTAGCTGAAGCTTTCTCGGAGGGATTCAGACTCAAAAGGCTCACTGTCTCGGACAAAACGGTTGTCTTGGCGTCCTCTCCTGAGCTAGGTAAGCACATTGCCAGAATTTTCAGAGCCCGAGGGATGCCCGCTAGGTTTGCTTCCGTTGGTGTTGATTTAGGTGTAGACACTGCGGCAGGACGTTTTCGGACACGGAAGAAGGCACGCCAGAGAATGACTAAAGCCAGCGGGCGTTTTTCTAGGATTGTGAAGATGCGCAGGCTGGCTGGTTTGAGGAAAGTCACCCAGGGCGCTTGGCGCACGGGAGCCTTACCACAGGCCAGCTTTGGCCATCAAGTTTATGGTATGCCACCGAGTCAGGTCCTGCTTCTTAGGCGACAAGCTGCTCGCACGGTCTCGGGAATGGGCAAGGGCAAATGTTTAACAACTGTTCTGCAGACGGTGCTGGGGGATGGAGATCCCGCCCTGGAAGTGCGCCGCCAATTGGTGGACGCCTGGCTGCAGCTGTGGAAGCGCTTCCCCGCCCTCCAGCCTCGAATTCGACGGTCGTGGGGTATCGTTCGGTCGCAGCTCGATTCGCTTGGCGCCAAAAGGTGGAGAGGCATTCGGGGGCCCATAGCTGCAGTCCAGGCCACCTTTCTTGAAGCAGGATGGGAGCCCAGGGAACCTGACCTGTGGGAGCGACCCGATCATGCGGAGCATGCGTGGAGGTTCCCACGAATGGGCGACCCAGATTGCGATTTACTCCCGATTTCTGACCATGCAGACTTGTTGCATGAGTTTGTTTCCGATATGAAGGCTAAGTTGTGGCAAGGTGCTGCAGGGCACGAGGCAGGCGACAGTTTGGAAGAAGGAGCCGATCTCCTCCCCCTGCAGCAGGAACTCCGTCGCTTCGAGTCTCGGGGTCAGGCGGACCTGTGGGGCCTCACCATGTGCGTGGCCTCGGGGGGCCAATGGCCACGTCAGCGCCAAGCCGACAGAGGCTACACGGTTGACGTAACTTGTCCAAGGTGCAAGGCGGCCCCTGAGACCTTGTTTCACAGAATATGGCAGTGCGCGTGTAATGTAGATCACCAAGATTTTAGCAGCACGCAGTCACTGATTTCCCAAGCCACGGCGCAATGGGAAGCAGACCCTTCTTTATGGCTGAGAGGAGTCCCGTCGAGAGACCTCACCTGCCCCGTCTTCCTTGACCCTCTTGAGGCCCCTCCTCTTAACGTACTACGGCTCCTCTCGCCTCAGCGAGTTTTGTGTTGCCCCTGGCCAGGACCCTCCCCACATTTTTGGAGATGGGTCGGGGGGGAAATACAGCAGTGACCCGAGACGCAGGCGCTGTGGCTCTGGAGTTGCCCTCATTCGTCGGGCTGAGGATGGCTCCTGGGAGCCGGTCGCGGGTGTCTCTTCCCCCCTCCTGGGGCCGCGGCAGACCGTGTCGCGCGCGGAGATAGCTGCGTTTGCCATCGCTCTGGAAGAAACCACGGGACCCATCATTTATATCACTGATTGCCAGCCTGTCCTGGATGGTTGGAGAGCAGGTCGAGCCCACGGCAAGCTAGGCCCGAATCAGGACTTGTGGTACAGGGTGGCGGTGGCGTTGCGTAATCGGGGGGTGGCTGAAGTGCAGGTCGTGTGGACGGCTGCCCATCTAGAAGACACAGGCAAGGCTCTCAGTGCTTGGCAAGTTTTCCTCACTGCTGGCAACATGTGCGCTGATGACCTTGCGGGTAAAGCGGCTGACGAGGCCTTGCTCCTGTATACTCGCCAGCCTGCCCCCAGTACTGACATCTATGATTGCATCGCCCACCTTGTCAGACGCAGGGCCCGACGTGCGTTGCAGTGCTCACTCCAGGTTGACCCTTGGCAGGCCACAAGGCTCGCCAAAGTGCGGGTGCCCCCTCCCTCCAGGAAGGCTGCTGCCCTGAGGGACACCTCTCATGATTGTGAGCAGGTCGGGAGCAGGTGGCGCTGTAGGGTTTGCAGTCAGATTGTGGCTTCCACCCAGCTCCTCAAGTTTTGTGCTCAGTCTTGTCCAGGCCTGGCCCCTGAGATCCGAGGTCAGAAGTCGGAGTGGAGCCAATTTGTCTTGAGGACTGGAGAGATTTTGATTGGGGCCACCTCGGCCCACTCGTCCCACAAAATCTTCTATTGGCCTGAGTTTTCCTTGCATTTTTGTGTTTGTTGTGGGCTGACCGCCACAGTGGATGGTAGGTGGCTCGCACGTCCTTGCCAGGAGCCCTCCCCCAAAGGAGCCCAGAACCTTGACAGGATTCGTCGAGGCATTTTTCCTTCGCACAGGGGACCCCCGAAGGCGGTGCAGCTGGCCAGAGTGCAGCGTGAAGCTTCGGACGCGGTCCAGCGTGCGAGGGAGGCTCGGGAGGAGAGTGGAATGCAGCAGCCCCTTTTCTGTGTGGGAGGTGAGGGTGGAGCGGCTCGCCGACCCACCAGGATCCCTCACCGTGAAGGCGGGGACTCATCGTCGGATTAGTCCCCGCCTAACCCGTTTAGTTTTGCGGACGCTCGTCCTTTCATGGTCACTTCTGGTCACTCCTCCTCCTCCTCCTCCCTCCTCCCTCCTTCCTCCTGGGCGGCGCACCTGGTGGCAGAAGCCAACCTCTGGGGGGCAGCCACGGCGCGAGCGAGGGTTCCTGATCCGAGGAGGGCGGCGGGGAGGTCCAGGGCCGATCCGCGATTGGAGTTCCACCGGCCTCCAGGCCCTGGCTTCCCCCTCCTCCTCCTCCTCCTCCTCCTCCTCCTCCTCCTCCTCCTCCTCCTCCCCCCTCCCCTTCCCCCTCCTCCTCCCCCTCCTCGTCCCTCCTCCCCCCGGCCTCCAGGCCCTGGCTTCCTCATCCAAGGCTTCCTCATCCAATGCCCCCAACGTGTGCGTACCTTTGTGCCCCTCTCCCCCCCCCCGTCGCCGCCCGTTGGCCATCGTCGCCGGCTCGTCGTCGTCGTCGTCGTCGTCGTCGTCGTCGTCGTCGTCGTCGTCGTCGCCGTCGCCGTCGCCGTCGCCGTCGCCGTCGTCGTCGTCCTCTTCGTCATCGTGGTCATCGGAGGGAGGGGGGGAAGGCGGGGGGGAATGAATGAATGAAGCACCTCTCTGGACACTCGTCCGGGCCTACCTATGGCCAGGTGGGGGAGGTCATGGCCTCTTGGATCAAGTACGTTTGCAAACACAGACATGTATCAGACCCGCGAGGCACAGGAAAACCTTACGACTGAAGGGGGAGGGGAGGAGGAGGACCAAGTCTTGGCTGGCTGTGGATGTTGACGAGGTGCCGCCAAGCTGTGCCGGTGTACTCGGGAAGCGGAAACGCATGGGTGGAGGGGCTCCCTCCTGACGGGGCACGGGCGTTGAGGGGCGGGACGGGGGATGGGTGGCAGGGCGTGCGGGAGGGTGCCGGGGCAGGGGCAGAGCGACGGGGAGGACCTCCTCCGCCTCCGCCTCCTCCTCCTCCTCCTCCTCGAGGGGGAGGGTGCCGACGCAGCAGAAGGAGGACTGACAAAACCGCCGGGTCTGCGAGCGGGCCGCCACGGAGCAGTTTCCGAGGCAGGTGCACGGGTGATCCGAACAAGTTTTTTGATTCGTAGGTCGAGAGCGCACCTCTTCCGATCGAAGCGAAGCGGGCCGCGCGACCAAGTGCCAAACAAGTGCCACTGTGGGGCACCCATTGCCCGGGGAGCGTCCCAGTTCGCAGCAGGAGGTGACAGAAGCAGCAGGAGGAGCAGGTGGAGGGCGAAAGTCGCGTTGTAGTGGGACTCTGGAGCTGGTGGGCTTGTCGGCCTTCTTGCCGTCTCCGAGTTCCAGGATGCTGCAGCCTTGCTTCCGTGGTTCGCCGCTGGCCGCTTACGGTCAGGAACTTCGGCTTAGCGTGTCGCTCCGCCAGTTCCGGCTAACCACGCTTGAGACAATTCTTTATCCACCCAAGGGATAACGCATGTTACCCCCCCTTCCCCCCCCCGTAGCGGTAACGCCTTGGCCCCAGTCCAGCGCGCGATCTTGGGCAGCCTGGGGTCTGTTGTGCACGCGGGCGTGCACTATGGTGCACGCAGGCAGTGCGGTGTGCACGGGCGTCTTGGCGCACGCATCCGTCGTTGCAGCAGCAGACGTGGTGTACGCAGGCATAAAGGGTAGACGCAAGCATTGCGGTGTACACATCACAAGCCCTGTGGTGTACACAGGCGGCGTGGTGTACACGATCGCTGTCGTGCCCAAGGTCGCTACGATGTAAGCGTGCACTGTGGGCTTTAATGGGCCCACGCATATCTTCGCAACTCTTCCTCCGCCTCCTCCCTCTTCATTTCCGTGCACGCAGGCGTTGTGTTTCGCATTCGCTGTGGGCTCAAAATGTCCTAGCGTTCCCCGGGCCAGAAAAACTTATAATCGTTTCATTTTATTGGATATGATACATGCGCCCCCCCCCCCCAGCAATTTCCCGGTTTTGGGCTTCGTCGGGACCGTGGAGGTGTACGCAAACTTAGTCGTACACGCAGGCAGTGTGGTGCACGCGGAGGGGTGCTGAAACAACAGCTGCGGCGTCAATCATCACAGGCGTCGCGGTGCAGACGGCTGCTGTGGAGTACATCGGCATTGCTGTGTGGATAATATAGGTGTTGTCATGAAGACAAGTATTGCTGCCATCGTGGCTCCCAGATTGGGGGTTGGCGGGAACTTCCTGCTGCTTTTCCCTGGTGCGCCTCCCGCTGCGCCTCCCTCTGCTCTTCCTGCGCCTCCTCAGCTGATGCTCGCGCTGCACCTGCTCCTGCTCCTGCTGCTGCCCCGGTGCAAAGGCGATGTGCAAAGGCGTCGTGGTGCGATGTTCAAAGGCGAGGTACAAAGGCGATATACACATCGCGCGAGCTACAAAGGCGTCGTGGTGCACGCGGTTGTTATGGTGTACGCAGTCGCCGTGGTGCACACACACACATACGATTCTTAGGCTTACGCCACACCGCCGACCCCTTGTTTATGCCAATCTGGGGGTAGTAGAAGCTGCGAAGGGGTGAAAAGGCGAGTGATATTTGTTTGGTGTCTGTTCGCCGCCACCGCCAGAGGGTCTCGGGCAGTTCCGCGGGGAGGTCCGAGCGGACAGCGACACTGCGAGTTTTGGAGCCACTCGGGGGCCGTTTCGGAGCCTCTGGGGTGCTTCTTGGGGGTTCCTTGGGGCGTCTGGGCGGCCTCGTGAGGGCCTCTGGGGGCCTCTTGGGGCACTCTTGGGGCCCCCTGGGGCTCCTGGGGGCAGAAAGCTAGAGTTTCAACATGTTTGGTCGCCCTCTTGGGCCCCTCGTGGTGCCGTCTTGGAGCCCTCTTGGGCCGTCTTGGGGACCTCTTGGGCCGTGTTGGGGCCGTCTTGGGCCGTCTGGAGGCCGTCTTGGGGGCCTCTTGGGCCATCTTGGGGGCCTGTCTTTGGGGGCCTCTTTGGCCGTCTTGGAGCGTCGGGAAGCCGAAAAGGCGGAAAAGCAAAAACATCGAAAAACACTATGGAAAATCAACAATTTTAGACTCTTGGGGCCCTCTTGGGAGGCTTGTTTGGGACCTCGGGGGCCGTCTTGGAGACCTCTTGGCCCGTCTTGGGGCCATCTTGGGCGTCTTGGAGCGGTCGTTTGGCGTCTCGGGGCCTTCGTGGGCCGTCTTGGAGGCCTCTTGGGGGCTTCTTGGCCCGTCTTGAGGCCCTCTTGGGCCCGGAAAAGCTCCGTGAACCGCTCGTCCCGGCCGTGCTGCGCTCGTCCTGGCCCCCTCCCCGCCTCCAAATCGGCCCTCTTGGGCCGTCTTGAGGACCTCTTGGGCCGTCTTGGGGCCGTCCTGGGCCGTCTGGAGGCCGTCTTGGGGGCCTCTTGGGCCATCTTGGGGCTATCTTTGGGGCCTCGTCGCGCGTCTTGGAGCGTTGGGAAGCCGGAAAGGCGGAAAAGCAAAAAACGTCGAAGAACACTATGGAAAATCAACAATTTTTGACTCTTGGGGCCTTCTTGGGAGACTTGTATGGGACCTCGGGGGCCGTCTTGGAGACCTCTTGGCCCGTCTTGGGGCCATCTTGGGCGTCTTGGAGGGGTCGTTTGGCGTCTCGGAGCCTTCGTGGGCCGTCTTGGAGGCCTCTTGGAGCCTTCTTGGCCCGTCTTGAGGCCCTCTTGGGCCCGGAAAAGCCCTGGAACCGCTCGTCCCGGCCGTGCTGCGCTCGTCCCGGCCCCCTCCCCCCCTCCAAATCGGCCCTCTTGGGCCGTCTTGGGGACCTCTTGGGCCGTCTTGGGGCCGTCTTGGGCCGTCTGGAGGCCGTCTTGGGGGCCTCTTGGGCCATCTTGGGGCTATCTTTGGGGCCTCTTTGCCCGTCTTGGAGCGTCGGGAAGCCGGAAAGGCGGAAAAGCAAAAAACGTCGAAGAACACTTATGGAAAATCAGCAATTTTTGACTCTTTGGGCCCTCTTGGGAGGCTCATTTGGGACCTCAGGGGCCGTCTTGGAGACCTCTTGGCCCGTCTTGGGGCCATCGTGGGCGTCTTGGAGCGGTCGTTTGGCTTCTCGGAGCCTTCGTGGGCCGTCTTGGAGGCCTCTTGGGGGCTTCGTGGCCCGTCTTGAAGCCCTCTTGGGCTAGGAAAAGCCCCGTGGAGCGCTCGTCCCGGACCCCCCCCCCCCCCTCCAAATCGACCAGACCGGGCTCCCGGGGGAGGGGTTTGGGGAGGGGGAAGCATCTCACACGCCGATGATCACACACACATACGATTTCTGTAGCAGCCCAGGTGCACGAAAGCATTGTACAGAGCCCGTGCTGTGTGCACAGGCGCTGTGGGCTTGGGCGGCGACGACGACGACGACGACGACGACGACGACGACGACGACGACGACGACGACGACGACGTAGGCGGCGCGCCTCAGGGGATGCGCGCCGCGGCTCCAGTTACCGTTACCCCCCCCCCCCACGCCCCCCCCCCCCGCCTCCCCGGGCAACGTGCGTTATCCCCCGTAAATGAAAGAAATGTCCCTTTTGGCTCGGCACGCTACTCCGGATTCCATAACAGAGTGGCGGGGGTCACATTCGGGGGGGCGTCTAATTTGAGCTGTCTTGGAGGGTTCGGGGGGGTCTGGGCAAAGGGCCGCCCTTTGATGGATAGTCTGGGGGGTCTAAGACTTCTCGTCTGGGAGGGTTGTGACCCCCTCCCTTTTACTACGAAATCTGGAGTATCCGCTTCCCGGTCCCCCGGCTGCAACGTCCCGAGCTTCCCCGAGCCCCCCGCACTCCGCGGCGGGGCGACGCGCCATCTGCTTGCCAGGCGCGGCGTGCCGCCGGGGCCGCCGCGGGGGCACGCTGTGCAACAGCTCCTGGCCGTACGCTTCGGGGGTGTGCGTGCTGCGCCCTGCGCCAGACCCAGACCCCCGACGTCATGTTTTTCATCACGTCGATCCCCAGGGGTCTCGACGCAACCTCCGCGACTGGCTTTGCACGTTGGGTCGTCTTTTTTTGACGGCCCTGAGGTCAAGTAAGGATCCCCAGCGGCCGAACATAGCAAAGAAAACGTCCGTCGCTTTTTTTCACGACGCCACAGGGTCTGGGGTCAACGAGGGCGAATAGATTACCGGCCCGAAGCGCATCCCTACCCCCATGATTGGCATCACCGCACCTCGATGCCAGCCTTCAGGGCCCCCTCCGTTTCTGAGGGCGCACCCCTAAGATTGTCATCGCCTTCGTGGGCTTGTCAACCTTATGGTTGTGGAGGACGATCAATGGAGAGGAAGCATGCTGCCAAGTGATTTCCAGATGTCTGGAGCATGTGTTAAAACATAGTTCTAATTCGACGATTCCCCGATCAGTGCTTGCTCTGAAGGGGTCCTCGCGGATGTTGAAAGAGTTGGCGAAAGTACCTCGCCGATGTTGGTGGCACGCTGGATTCCCGGGTTCCCGGTTCTAGGTTCCCGGGTTCCCGGATTCCTGGTGATTGGTTCCGGGACGATGGTTCGCTACCGATCTCACTGTCGAGTTCATTACGGATCTCATTCGGTCTCGGGTTCCCGGTTCCGGGTTCCCGGGTTCTTGATCATTGGTTCTGGGCCGATGGTTAACTATCTATCGCACTACCGATCTCACTGTCGAGTTCCTTACGGATTTTATTCCCCAATCATTGCTTGCATTGAAGGGGTCCTCGCGGATGTTCCCCAATCAGTGCTTGCACTGAAGGGGTGCTCGCGGATGCGGAAAGATTTGGCGAAAGTGCCCCGCCGATTTTGGTCGCACGCTGGGTTCCCGGGTTCCCGGTGCCGGGTTCCCGGGTTCCCAGTTTCCATGCCGATTTCGGTGGGCGGCGAGGTTCCCAGGTTCCCTGGTTCTTGGTCGATCTTCTTATCGATCGGTCTCAGCATCGATCTCATTACCCACCTCTCCATATTGATCTCACCATCGATCTCACAATCGATCGATCTCGCAAGCGATCTTACTAGAGATCGCACGAGCGATCTCGCGATCGATCTCCCTATCGATCTCATTGAATCGATGCCACTCGGTCTCACGATCGACCTTACAATCGTCTTCTATCGATTCCACTATCGATCTCATTCTCCCCGATCAGTGCTTGCACTGAAGAGGTCCTAGCGCAGGTTGAAGGATTTGGCGAAAGTTTCCCGCCGATTTTGGTCGCACGCTGGGTTCCTGGTTCCGGAGTTCGGGGTTCCCGATTCTCGGGCCGATCTCGGTGGGCGGCGAGGTTCCTAGGTTCCAGGGTTCCTGGCCGATCTTCTTCATCGATCGGTCTCAGCATCGATCCCATTTCCCACCTCTCTATATCGATCTCACCATCGATCTCACAATCGATCTCACAATCGATCTCGCAAGCGATCTCACTAGAGATCGCACGAGCGATCTCGCGATCGATCTCCCTATCGATCTCATTGAACCGATTTCACTCTCGGTCTCACGATCGACCTTACACTCGCCCTCTATCGATTCCACTGTCGATCTCATTATGGATCTCACAGTCGATTTCAAGATCCATATGACTAATGGTCAACTCATCCACCGATTGGGTTTTCTCCGGTGCGATACAGCCAGCGCGAGGATTAAGATCCTCTTCGACTTCGGGGAGATACCCTTACGTTCTTCGCTTTTCGTCCTCCCACCGTGGGATCTCCCTTCGTTTTGGCTTCCCCAGGGGTCCCGTGACCCTCGGCGGAGGGGCTCGCGTTCTTGATTCACGTTCTTGTGACTGTGCTCGGACTGTAGGACTCTTAGGGTGCCCACTGTCGTGGCATCCACAACCTGAAAGGGTAGGGGTTCGCTCGAGGCTGGCGCCGGTCGGCGGCGAGCCCCCCTGAGGGGGAAGTGCGAAGGAGGGCGCCCTTTTTCTTCAGAGGGCCTTCCCACTTCCCATGATTTCCCATATTTCCCATGATTTCCCATATTTGTCCCATGATTTCCCATATTTTTCCCATGATTTCCCATGATTTCCCATATTTTTCTGGGGGATCGACGATTCATTGTGTCTGTGTGTGTTTTTGCCCCCTGGATCCTGATGGAGCTTCGTTCCCTGGTGCGTTCCCATGATTTCCCATATTTCCCTACCTAGGCTCTGCCTAGAAGGGTTCTTCCTCTCTAGCTTAAAGGGGCCGGGCAGTGCTACACGCCCCGCGGTTCCCCCAGTCCCCTGGGAGCTTTAGCCTTAGCTTTAGCTTTAGCTTAGCTTTAGCTTTAGCTTTAGCTTAGCTTTAGCTTAGCTTTAGCTTAGCTTTAGATTAGCTTTAGCTTAGCTTTAGCTTAGCTTTAGCTTAGCTTCAGCTTATTGTTAGCTGAGCTTTAGCTTAGCTTTAGCTTAGCTTCAGCTTAGCTTTAGCTTAGTGTTAGCTTAGTGATAGCTTAGCCTTAGTTTAGCTTTAGCTTAGCTTTAGCTTAGCTTCAGCTTATTGTTAGCTTAGCTTTAGCTTAGCTTTAGCTTAGCTTCAGCTTAGCTTTAGCTTAGTGTTAGCTTAGCTTGACTGTTACTACTAATCCTGCTTTCCTAGGGGCTGCAACTCCTAGGTAGGGTCGCACTGGGATAAATTTCTGGGGGATCGACGATTCATTGTGTCTGTGTGTGTTTTTGCCGCCCTGGATCCTGATGGAGCTTCGTTCCCTGGAGCGTTGCTAAGCGACCCGCTGTCCCCGACTTCCTGCGCCCGGGGGCTAGAGCACAGCGGAGCGGCGTGCTACGGAGGGAACCAGCCGGACTGCATCCTGTGAAAACTCAGAAGTCGCCAGGCCTTCTGAGAAGCGTTCTTCCCCAATCAGTGCTTGCACTGAAGGGGTCCTCGCGGAAGTTGAAAGATTCGGCGAAAGTTTCCCGCCGATGTTGGTGGCAGGCTGGGTTCCCGGGTTCCCGGTTCCGGGTTCCCGGGTTCCCGGTTGTTGGTTCTGGGCCGATTTCGGTGCGGGTTCCCAGGCTCTCGGGTTCCTGGTCCATCTCCTCAGCGAGAACCATCCACTGATTGGGGTTTTTCTCTGGTGTAGTAAGCCTTCCCCGAAGGCAGAGAAACAAGCAACCTTTTTGGAAGGCGCGGGGGCTCCTGAGAAGGCCCGTCGCCTTCTGGGCAGGCCTTCTCCTTCTCGCGTTCCCCCCCCCCCCTCGCTCGCCGTCGATTGTGGGCTTGTCAACCTTAGGGGGAGGGCTACTCTGGATGGGACAATAATCGCCCCCCCTCCCTGGATCCGCTGGGGGGTTAAGCACGTGCTGTCGGAACGGGTGGAGGAGGAGGAGAAGGAGGAGGAGAAGGAGGAGGAGAAGGAGGAGGAGGGGGAGGAGGAGGAGGAGGAGGAGGAGGAGGAGGAGGAGGGGAGGAGGAGGGGAGCAGGAGCAGGAGGAGGAGGGGGAGGGGGAGGGCAAGCTCATTCGGAGGCCCAGTCGCCCACCCCTCGATCAACACCCCAGCCAGAGCAGGGGTCGGGCTACGCTCGAGGCTGCCCAAGAGCGGTGCGAGGCGGAGGCTCCCCCCCCCCCCCCCGCGCAGGCGCGAAGCAGGCGCGCCCGGCCTCCGTGGCCGGCGCCGCCCTGCTGGAGGCCGCCGCCACGCGCGCCCGCGGGCCGGTCGGGGGCACAGCCCGCCGTCGTGCGTTCGCCAAGGGGAGCGCAGAGCGGTGTCGGTACATCGCCACCTCCTCCTCGTCGTCCTCCTCCTCCTCCTGCTCCTCCTGCTCCTCCTGCTCGTCCTGCTCCTCCTCCTCCGCCTCCTCCTCCTCCTCCTCGTCCCCCTCCCCCTCCTCCTCCTGAATTCTGACGAGGGGCCACGTCCCAGCCGCCCGCTCCTCGTCGTCCTCCTCCTCCTTCTCCTCCTCCTCCTCCTTCTCCTCCTCCTCCTCCTCCTCCTCGGTCGGGGTCCTGAGGGAAGCGGGTCGGGAGGCTTTTGGTTGCCGTCTTCGAGCTCTCGGGGCCCGGCGCGGGTTCTGGGCCTGTCAGAGAGCGGCTCCGGGTGAGCAAGTCGAGCGACGCAAAAGAGCGGGGTCGTCTGCGCCGACATTGGGGCGAAAGTTGCCTGGGTAAGGTCGCGCGTGAGCGCCCTCGTCTCCGATGTAGCGTTCCGCGCCAGTGGCCCGCGTAAGCCGCCGCGCAAAATCGCTGCGTCATCTCGCGCAAGATCGCCGTTTTTGATCGTCGCCCAAGTTGTCCTGGGGGAAGGCCCTGGGCCCAGGTCCCGCTTCCCTCAGGACCCGTTTTTTCCCCCATGCTGAGTGCGTGCCGCCTTCCTCCTTCGGCTTGGCGGAGAAAGGGAGGAGGAGGAGGAGAAGGAAAGAGTCGAGACATGCTCGCAGTGTGGAAAAAAACAAAACGGTGTGGATTTGTTCGTTGATTCGGTTTCTGAGAAGAAACGCTGGGCCAGGGGAAAGGGTCGGGACTTCTGGGGGCACCGTACAGCGACGGGGGCGGACAAAGCAGTCCGGGGCGAAAAGCAGGTCCATGTAAAGTGGTCCAGGGTTCGGGGGGCCCCGTACAGTCAAGACGCTTAAACATGGAACAGTCTGGGCTCGGAAGGGGCTCGATGTTCTTATAGGTTCCTCCAGTGCTGCTCCTCTTGCCCTCCTGGGGCACGGAGGCGCCTACAGGGCCAAGAAGGGGCTTCGTTCCTTATTTAGCGTTCCTTCTTTCAGCAGCCCGACTGTATGGAGCAGACCAGGGCGTCGGGTGCGTGGGGAGGGCCGTGGAGCTGCACAGGGCACGCGCGTGCGCGCCAAAGGGGAGCGAGGGCCGGTTGGGGAGGGCAGCGGCGTGGCGGCACACAGATCCATATTCCATATCGGGGGAAAACACGCTCGATGCAGAGCACTGGCGACCAAGACTCTTCCGATTCAGTGTTTTGCTGCAGGCGAACAGTGCCCTCCTGGGT
This sequence comes from Prorocentrum cordatum, assembly GCA_963575745.1. Taxonomy (NCBI): domain Eukaryota; class Dinophyceae; order Prorocentrales; family Prorocentraceae; genus Prorocentrum; species Prorocentrum cordatum. The sequence goes on along the minus strand of CAUYUJ010015487.1, from coordinate 143,659 downwards.
ACAGATGCCTCGCATGTGTTGCCATTGAATCCCAGGGAGCGGGCGAGAGAGGAGTTGGCCGGCGGACGAAGCGGCGGCGGCGGCGCCCTCGTTTTGCGTCTCCTGCGCGTCCTCCGCTGTTGCATTCCGCGAACTCCCGGTGCAGGCCCGCAGCGTCCGCCTCGTCCTCCGCTCCCTCCTCCTCGTCCCCTGTCTCCTCCGCATTCGCCTCCGTCTATCCCCGCCGCCTGCGTCTCCCTCCTCGCACTGGTGGCAGGGCAAGCGGGGTGGTTCGATGGGCGAGACGTCCTCACCACCTCCGATCCTGGAACTTTTAGCGACCAGCAGCCACACGCACGGCGGTCGCATGGGTCTGAGAGCATGCGTCTCTCGCCTCAGCGCCGCGCGTCGTCAGGCTGAAGCGCTCCCACACTTGCATCGGTGCAGGACGATTGGCACCCCGCCCATCGCATCCGTCGTGCACTCTCAGCTTGGAGCCTTCAGAGTGCCACCCTGCGCCTCCCGCGACTGACTCTAAGTCGGGCCTGTCCCTCTACAGGAAGAATATTTAAAAATAGTCAAAAATAGTCTGGGGACGATTTGTTTTAACAATTTTCCAATATTCTAGGGTATTGTTTGACTATTTAAATTTTCGTCCACAATCCCCCTGTAGGGGGACAGGCCCGACCTAAATCTGCGGTTAAGTCGGGCCTGCCTTTCTACAGGAGGAATATCGAAAAATAGTCAGAAATAGTTTGGGGATGAAATGTTAGTATTTTGTTTTGGCGTATGTTTGATTATGTTTGGATTGTGTTTGATTTGTCGTCCAAACTCCGCCTGTAGGGGGACGTGCCCGACCTAAATCTACGGCTGCTTCGCTTGCTTGTCCATCCGATGGTATGCGCTACAGCTCTCCGATTCTCCTGCGGAACATACGGTGCACGCACAGACGATCCCGACATGGGGTCGGACCGAGGTACAAGGTCGAGGTCGGTTCGGGGAGGGTGCCCTGATGTTCTTCGTGTTTGTTGGATGTTCTTATGCGTCCTGGGGTTGGGGTGCGTGTGTGTGTGTGTGTGTTGGCCGACGGAGGGTCTCATGTCTGGCCGTAGCCATTCTTCTAAAACGATGTTTTTCACTGGGCTGTGGAGGGTCCGCGGAGGTTTCGATTTCTAACGTTCCTCCAGATTTTCTTGGAGGGAGCACGCCTTGTGGCGTAGTGGGCTGAACTTACTCCCGTCCTCTCTCGCTAACTCATGCGCTGCTGCTTGGCAGTGGGAACATCCGCGCGCGCGAGGAACTCGCGTCCCCGGAATTGCCTCAGGCCGATCACAGCGCCACCGACCACCGCAGACACCACGCGCTCAGCCAGGACACCGGCGTACGCGATGCAGTCGCACAGCAGGTGCACGAGGGGACCAAGCACCAGAGCAGCGCAGCAGGAGCACTCGACAGCACATGGGCCCCCCCACGGCGCGAGAAGCCGCTACCTCCGATCTGGTTCACGCCTGATCGTCCCGCACGCTCCACTCGATGTGCCCGCACGGCCAGCAGCGGCTGCGGCGGCGGCGGACGGGCAGCATGCAGCAGGCAGCGGGGCCAAGGGCGGAGCCAAGGGCGGTGCCGCCAAACCCAAGGCCAAGGCATGACGGGTTGCGCCTGGGGCTGCCAGCAGCCCCCCTGTGGCAGCGGCATCGACCCCGCAGCCCCAGGCGCCAGTTTTGTCGACGGCCGAGGTTACCCCAGCTGTCAGTCGTATTTTCTTCAGCAACGTCACGACCATGGGCGACTCAGCATGGTCTTTCTTAGATTCCATCACTGCCACGCACGAGTACATAGGGGTTGCAGAGACTCATATTCCTGAGTCACAGCTGCGCAAGTGGGATGCTCGTGCCCGTGGTGCTGGTCTTCGTCTCCTGGCGAACGCGGCTCGACCCAGCGGACGCCATCAATCTCTTAGTACTATTGACAAAGCCAACGAAGGTGGAGAGTGGCTTCTCTCAAAGGGGCACCTTCATGTGGAAACGCTACACGAGGCCAGATCCACTACGGCCCTGCGGGCTCCTGGGTTCTCGGCGCTCGACGGGTTCGTAGCTACCGTTATCCACTGCAACGGTTTCTCGTTCATCTTGTGCATCTGCTACGGCTTCACAGGCGTCGGCCTGACAGGCCGCAATTTGGCCCGATTCTATCGTCTTGGCGCCTTGCTCAGCAGCCTTCGGCTGCCGTGGATTTGCCTGGGCGACTGGAATGTTGAGCCGCCCGCCGTCATCGCGTCTGGTTTCCTGGACCGGGTGTTCGGCCACATCATCATCCCTGAGGGGGTCTCCTACACCTGCGACGCCAGCAAGCAGGGGAGCATGCTGGACTATGCAATCGTCAGCGAGGCCGCCATCCCGTACATCATTTCTCTCCAGCCACGGCTGGACATCCCATGGCGGCCGCACATCGGCCTCTCCATGACTTTCCGCAGCCAAGGGCACCAGCTCTTGACGCGCAGGCTCGTCTGCGCCAGCCGTCTGCCCCAGGTTGCTCGCCCGTGCACGCTGCCCTCTCTTGGTTCCAAATCGTCTACTGCCAAGCGTGACAAGCAAGCCAAAGCGGAGCTTGCCCGAGCCGCCCGATGTGAAAAGATTCAGGTGCTGTTCGGAGATCATGTCGGGGGCCAGACGAGCTCCCAAGATCAATCCGGCAGCCAATCCATGTCAGTTTCTGTTGATTTCTGTGACGAGCCTCCCGAGGCCGACCAATGGCCTGATGAGGAGGACCCGTGGGCTTCTGAAAACGCGTTCAGTCAGGTCCAGAACAAAAGCGAGCCGTCGGCCATCAGCATCGTCACCTCTCGCGACACGTCTGAGCCAGCTTGCAGTAATAGTGTCTTTCAGGGCCCACCCCCCCCAGCCAAAGGTTGCGCCTCAGTTTTACCCCCCCCCCCCCCTTTAAGGAAGTCCCTACGTCAAAGGTTGAGCCATCGTTTCACATCCCAGCTGAGGTTTGGGCACGGTGCCGAGAGCTAAACAAGGGCACGTCCCCGTGGGACCCTCACCCCCCCCCCCTCCTCCTCCGTAGTGTTTTGCCTCAACTCTCAGCACAGGGAGTTTGCGAGCTTGTGGTACGGCCAGTGGGTTTCCACTCTCGAGCAGGCCATTCTCTCGCACCATCAGTTGTCCGCCGTTGTCGGCACGCGCAGGGCTGCGGGCTGCAGTTTCGTGATCGAGCCCGTCAGCCACAGTGGTCGGCAGCGCGAGGTCCCACTCAGGGATCAAGTGACAGCTTGGTGGAAGAGAGTCTCATCCATATTACTTCAGACTGTACGTCATCTCGGTCGTGACAACGGAGTGAAGCAGCTGGTCCAGTTACATCGTGCCTGCCAGCATCTTACGAGCGACCTACCCGAAGGTGTAGCCAGTTTGCTCAGGGCCGACGAGCCCAAGTTTGGCGAGTGGATCGGTCTCTTGCTGAACGTCGGTGGCTGCACGGCCCGCGTGCTGGAGGCCTTCCAGGGTCTCGCAGGGCGCATCGAGCAGAGAGCCCACCGGCGCGCCATCAGGGAGTCTCTCAGCGACTTCAAGGCGTGGCTCACCGACCCCAAGGCCAGCGGCGCGGTGTACCGCTCGCTGCGCGAGGACGCCCTCCCCCGCCAGGAGATCGTCGTTGGCAGCTCGACCCTAGTGCGCCCTATGGACATCCTCGACGCCAAGGCGCGCCAGTGGAAGGCCATCTGGAACGCCCATCCTCACGACCCTCAGGCTCTGGAGGCGGTCGTCGATGAGGTACGAGTGGCGGCGCGCGACGAGCCCCTCCCACCCATCACAGGTGCTGAGGTGCACGCCGCCGCCAGGCGCGTGAAGTGCAGGACGGGGATGGGCTGCGACCGTCTATCCCCCGCGGACATCGAGCGTGTCCCAGCTGCTGGGCTGGGCGAGTTGGCGGCCCTCTTCAACTACCTGGAGGCGGCGCTGGTCTGGCCACAGCAGACGCAACTGATCATCGGGAAGCTTCTTCCGAAGAAGACCGAAGGGGACAGAATCATTGGTTTGACATCCCTCATGGGTAGGCTCTGGTCTCTCGTGCGCGAGGTGCGCGCACGGGAATGGGCCAGCGTCGCCGAGGAGGGCTGGGACGCAGCCGTCCTGGGCAACGCCTCTCTCCAGGAGGCTTTCTTCCGCACGCTGGGGGACGAGGTGGCCGCTGCCATGAAGCTCGCCTCGGCCCACGGCATGCTGGACGTGAAGGGTTTCTACGACGCCATCCAGTGGGACCTACTCCTAGGCGCGGCTTTGCGCTTAGGATACCCCCCCGCGGTGCTCTTTCTCGAGGTCGCCCAGTGCATGGCTCCACGCACGCTGGAACAATTTGGCGCAGTGTGCGACCCCTTCACCGTCGAGCACTCCATCATTCAGGGCCTCCGAGGAGGCACTCGATTTGCCAAATGTATGGTTCATTTTGTGCTCGCGAAGATTTCCACAGTCCATGTCTCGTTTAGTCACAGGATTTGGGTGGACGACCTATCCCAGCGCATGATTGGACCCAGCAGCCACCTCCGCGCCAAGGTCACGGCATGCTTGGCAGACACGTGCGACGAGATGGCCAAGTGGAAGCTGGACGTCTCGCCCAAGTCAGTCATCGTGTGTTCGGTCCACGGCGATGCGGTTGAGATCTCCCGCCGTTTGCGAGCTCGTGGGTTCATGGTGCGTGCAGTTCGTCAGGCCCCCTTCCTTGGCATTGATCAGGGTGGCGGCACACGCCACGCCAGACAGAGCCGTCGCAAGAGAGTTGCCAAGCATGCGAAGCTTCACTCCAAGATCCGCCGCTACGCCAGAGCTGCCAGGACTTTCATCGTCACGAGCAGGCTTGAGCGCACCAGCGCCGCTGCCGCTGGCAACTACGGGCATCAGATCTTCGGCACGTTCGGCACTCACATGGAGTATTTCAGAAGGAGTTTGGCCGCCGTCTTGAGCGGCGGAGGTCGTGGCTTATGCAAGACCACCCTCATGGCCATCAAGGAGCCGCTGCAGGACCCAGGCATCAAGCTTCCCCACGAGTGCTTGGAGTACTGGCTGAAGCAGTGGTTCACCACCCCACGCATTCGAGGCGGCGTTCATCGTGTCTGGCAGTCGGTGGTCAGTCGCCTCCGTTCGGTTCCTGCAGGCCGGCGTTCCAGACACGTTCGGGGTCCCATGTCTGCGGTGATACTGTACCTGCTGGAGCGGCAGTGGGACCCCAAGACGCCCACCTTGTGGGTCATGGCCGACGGCACTGAATGGCGTTTCCCCGAGGAGTGCTACTCGGATACCATGGCGCTCAACGGGTTCAAGCAGTTTTTCGTGGACTTCGACCGCGCCTCCGAGGCTCTCCTCCGGCAGCAGGCGGAGCGGCACTTCGGCGGGAGCGGCCTCGGCGGCGGCACGGAGCTCACCTCCATGCGGCAGCTGCTCCGCCAGCTGGAGCAGGCGCCGAGCGGGCGTCGCTTGGCGGAGCTCCTGGTCTCCGTCGCCGCGGGCGGCAGTTGGCCAAGGCAGCGGCGGGCGGAGGCGGCGCGTCGGGTCACGATCGACCCGACCTGCGTTCGCTGCAAGCGCGCGCCAGAGACCCTCTTCCACCGCATCTGGGGATGCGAGGCCAACTGCGGGGAGGAGGCCTACACCCAGTCGGATTTCCTCTACCCACGGGCGCGTGCCCAACATGAGGCCGAGGAGGCGCTGTGGCTGCGCGGGCTGCTACCAGCTGGGCGCATGCAGGTGCCGCCGCCGCCGACGGACGAGAGCTGGTGGGGCTCCCACGATGACGTGCTGGTGGAGGGGTTCGGCCCAGTTTCAGCCGCTCGCCCCATTCTCCTGTTCGGGGACGCCAGCGGGGGTGCCGACTCCTCCAGCCCGCTGTTCAGGCGCGTTGGCGTCGGCTTGGCTCAGTTCGATAACGAGTCCTCGATGGTCCTCTCGAGCACGCTGTCAGGGATTCTGCCAGGGCCCGAACAGACGGTTCCTCGTGGCGAGTTGTTCACTTTCTTTTGTGCCCTTCGGTGGGCATCTGATTTCCTTATCTACGTGACAGACAACAAAGCTGTTTTTGATGGCTGGCATGCGGCCCGTGACCGCCAGCCTCAGGGTGAGAACAGTGATTTATGGGCCCAGATCGGCGAGGTCATGAAGACTCGCGAGCGGGGCCACGTCGTAGTCCTTTTCACCCACAGTCATATGCAAGCTACAGATATTGTTGCTGGCAAAGCCGAACGATGGCTCGTGCATGGCAGCGTTTTCGCGGACGTCCTGGCTTGTTATGGCGCTGACCGCGCTCGTTTGCCCGCCAGCGTCCGCACCCCGATCCAGGTTCTTGAGCAAGAAGTTTTCTGGATCAGAATGCGAATCCTCCGATCATCGCTTGACGCGATGGCCGCCGAGGAAAAGCTTCTGAGTGATGGTTTTCAGGTAGGTCGATTTAGGCGGCGGGGAGGCACGGGCCCCAGTGGCCCCGCGGTCGGCGAGAGCACTGGTGGAGGACCCGCCCTCTCCCCCGACCCTGTGGCCCCCGTTCCCACACCCCCGCCGCCACCGTCAGCTGACACTGTGTCGTTTTTCGAGTCTAGCCACGCCTTGGATGATACAGGCCGCAGGTGCCGTCGGTGCCGTGGGTCCGCGTCAATCTCGCTTGCTAGATCTTGGAGAGGTTCCCAGTGTTTCCGTTTAGTGTCTATTGATGGCTCCCTTAGAGGACTCCCAGCTGGGGCGAGGTTGCACATTGCTGGGGGGTGGACCCACCCCTCCCACATGCTGCGCCTCCACCAGGACCTAGGGGTCTGGTTCTGCGCCACATGTGGGATGTACGGGGATCAACAATTGTTAGGCCTGGGTAAGTTGTGCCCCAATGTGGTGACCGATACCCGTGCCGTATATCTTTCCCGAATCGAGCGGGGGCTTTTCCCCAAGGCCTACAGTAAGGCCGAGCTCGAGAGGAAGACTGGGGCCCATAAGGGGCCTTAGTGGCGGTGGTCTGGCCCCGCACTCATCTGGACTTCGTCCTGGCACTCCCGACTCCCGACTCCTCCTCCTCCTCCTCTTCCTCCTCCTCCTCCTGCTCCTCCTCCTGTCACGACTCCTGCCCCACCTGCAGCAGCACTGCCGGCTCCTTTTCCGACTGCCGCCCCGAGGCCAGCTCCACCAGAGGCACGCCGCGCTCCCACGCAGGGTCTGACCCCACCGTTGCCAACGCCCGCTCCGACGCAGTTGTGTGATGATGTTACTGCTGCTGCCGATCGAAGGCTTGCTCTGGTGCCTGGTGCCGTTCCGCCAACGCGTCCGATTGCTGAACCATTTCCGGTGGACGCGTGGACGGTGACGCCAGCTCCGGCTCGAGCCCCATGCCCCTATCATCCATCCGCTGCTCCCAGGTCCTGACTTGATGGCCCTAGTGGCCCACGTGATCTCCAGCTCCTGACTTGACATCGGTGGAGGTGGGTCCAGCAAGAAGGCTTCTGGATGGTAGGGATTCGCAGCAGGGTGAAGCATCGACGGCTTGCGATTCTATATATCGCCGCGAAGCGCGATCCTCTTGGTCTTGAGCCCTTCTGGCCACAACCCGTGCCTGGAATGCCCATCGCGCCATTTGATGCAGAAGCACAGTCTGTTGCAGCACTGGCGAAATCTGGCATACGCTTTGGCTGCGTAGCCGAGAGAGTTTGCGTACATCGTCGTGCCGGCCGAGAGTATCACATCAGGGGGGAGCCAAAACCGTTCTCGGGGTCTGAGCCTTGGACGAACCAACTCCGACGACGCGGCAAATGTGGGGGTGCGCCTCCCAATCTGTTTTTTCGGCGGAAGGGGGAGGGGGGAAATTTGGAGATGAGGGGGGGGGATTTCGGGAGGGGGGTGTTCTAAGAATGGGCGGCTGGGACTTCGTCCCGAGGGGAGTGTACTGTTTTCTTTCCGATGACCATCTCGCGAATTGAAGCATGTATGCATAATGGACGCATCGCAAAAGTGTGCATCAGCACATTGCAATCATATCGTCAATCGCATGCATCGAGGCCGTACGTTAGTAACACACACTCGCAACATACATCAAAATAGCAGGCACCCATACTACGGTTCAACGGGGTACACCCACACCACACATCAGTACTAGGCACCAGTACCATGAAGTTATATACTATTCCATGAGCAGACCCAGGGCGTACACCAATAATATATACCAATAGCTGGCATCAAGGGCACACGCCAAGAATATACCATAACCGCGTACCACTTAAGCACACCCACTACATATGGCAGTGTGTACCTCACATATAGACAGAAAGGACATACACCAATAACACACATTAATGAGAGACTGTTTTTTACGGGCTCAGCCCGTAAATATGATTCTCGCGAGGTAGACAGACAGACTGACGGAACTGAACCACTAGGCCGTTAGATGGCAGTTTTATTTCCGCGGGTGAGAATATTTTGGTGGCAGTTTTAAGCCAGCGGGTAAGGATATTTCGACGGCAGTTTTTAGCCAGCGAGTGAGGATATTTCGGTGGCAGTTTTAAGCCAGCGGGCGAGGATATTTCGGTGGCAGTTTTAAGCCCGTGGGTGAGGATATTTCGGTGGCAATTTTAAGCCCGCGGGTGAGGGTATTTCGTTGGCAGTTTCAAGCCAGCGGGTGAGGATATTTTGGTGGCAGTTTTAAGCCAGCGGCTGAGTATATTTCGGTGGCAGTTTTAAGCCCGCGGGAGAGGATATTTCGGTGGCAGTTTTAAGCCAGCGGGTGAGGAGATTCCTGTGGCAGTTTTAAGCCAGCGGGTGAGGATATTTCGGTGGCAGTTGTGAGCCAGCGGGAGAGAATATTTCGGTGGCAGTTTTAAGCCAGCGGCTGAGGATATTTCGATGTCAGTGTTAAGCCAGCGGGTGAGGTTATTTCGGTGGCAGTTTCAAGCCAGCGGGTGAGGATATTTCGGTGGCAGTTTTATGCCAGCGGGTGAGGATATTTCGGTGGCATGTTTAAGCCCGCGGGTGAGGATATTTCGGTGGCAGTTTGAAGCCAGCGGGTGAGGATATTTCGGTGGCAGTTTTTAGCTAGCGGGGGAGGATGAGAAGGAGGAGGGAGGAACCGAGAGGAGCTGTGCTCGGCGCGGGCATCCAGCCGCCACGCGATGCGTCATTCGCTTGGTTGGCCCAGCCGACAGCTACGCATCCAGCGCGGTTCTGCGCCTGTATATATGCTCGCCCCTTGGCGTGGGGTTGGCGGGGGGCCAAGGGGCGAGCTGTCCGGTGATTGATTCGTTGAAACCGTAACGTCCGTTACGGGGAGGTCGCCCCCCCCCCCCCCTCCCCCGCAACGGTAACGAACGTAGGGGGGGGCGGCCCCGCCACTGGCATGGCGCCGTGCTCACAGGCATGGTGTGGTGCTGACAAGTATCGGAAGGTATCCAGACGCCTCCAGAGACGGCCGTCGTCGTGGTCGTCGTCGTCGTCGTTGCCGTCGTCGTCGTCGTCGTCGTCGTCGTCGTCGTCCTCGTCCTCGTTTTCATCACCGCAATCGTCGTTATCGTTGCTGTCCTCGCCTTCGCCGCCGTCGTTGTTACCGTCGACGTCGTCGCCGTCGTTGCCGTCGTCGTCGTCGTCGTCGCTGCCGTCGTCTCCGATGGCCTCGAGGGCCCTCCAGACGCCTACAGAGGCCCCTGGAGATCACCTGAGGCCTCTGGAGACTTCTGGAGGCCTTCAGATGCGGCCGTCGTCGTCGCCATCGTCATCGTCGTCCTCGTTCTCGTGCTCGTCCTCGTTCTTCGCTTGACTTCGTCCCCGTCGTTGTCATCGTCGTCGTCGTCCACGTGGGCCCCGACCACGTTGCCGTCACCCCCCACGGGGGCCCGCCCTCCCCCTCCTCACCCCCGTACCGGACGCATACCAGTGATCCCAGGAAGAAGTAGACATGCATGACATACACTAAGGTCCAGAACGCGTTACAGGCACCACCAACTCTCACAAATGGCTCTCACACATGAAAGTTGCATACACCAGCAACAAGACGCATGCACGCAACACACAGCGCACATGCATGACGGCAGGAATTGCCATACTGGCAAGCGTGCATAACCGATGCTTGTCACGCACACGCGCACACATAATGTGGAACCGCGCGCTTACCGAGGATACAGGACATGTGCAAGTACTAGACAGAATGAGCCATACACCATCTCACACTGGAGAGCCCACTCATATGCCGCATCTGCGCAGTGGGGATCGCACGCAGCAACATGACGTGTCGGCCTTCTGTGTGCTGTACTTTGGCGGATGTTCTCACCCTTGGTCCGACCAGGTTGTTCCACTCGATTTGATGAGCCTGTTTTCCACCACCACCACCATGAGTTGGAGTGGGGAAAGATGAGGAGGAGGAGAAGGAGGAGGAGAAGGAGGAGGAGGACCCCCCCCTCCAACTTATGGTGGTGGTGGTGGGAAACACGCCCACCACGATTTGTTGGGACCTGCCTGGCCCTCACCGACTACACCATCTGAGGTGACTCCGTTGACACAGTACCCGGGCCAATGGGTCGATCGTGGAAGACCCCGACGGCGGGCGTCCTGACGATTTGGAGCCATCCCTGCGCGATACGCCGGCCGTCCCTGCGTCGGTCCAGGGAGGCCCCCGCTGGCCGTCCGCCCTGCAGCGGATCCGCCCTGCAGCTTCGGGAGGATCCCCGGCGGCCTCCGCACGGCAGCTGCTCCGCCAGGCCGCCCGCGATTGGGTGTCCCCACTTTAGGGGGCCACATGCGAACCCTACCCCGACCCCCCTCAGAAGTCGTGGGGGGTAAGGGTAGGGTTCGCATGTGGCCCCCTACAGTGGGGACACCCAACACGGGCGGCCTGGCGGAGCAGTTGCCGTGCGGAGGCCTCCGCACGGCAGCTGCTCCGCCAGGCGGCCCGTGCTGGGTGTCCCCCTTTGCGCTGCCGCCTCGGCGCGGCGGTGGCCGCCCCCTCGCCGCACCGCTCCGCCTCAGACCGCGTTCCCCGCAGGCGTTTTTGTTGCGGGGCGCCGCCTGGCCAGGAGGTCAAAAACCGGAGCCAGCAGTGGAGATGAGCCCCCCCCCAAAAAAATAAAAAAAACAAAAGAGGAGGACACATTCTGGTCATGTCTAATTCTTCGAGCTCTTTGATTATTGTGGGGGGGCCAAGAGCCTTTCATTTCTGATTGGTCCATCCTGGGCCTCTTCCTGGCCACTGGGGGGCCGGGAACAGTTAGAAACGAGCACAACCAGAAATGAACACGGTCAGAAATGAGCGACCTGGAGGTGGAGGAGGCGGAGGCCACCCGCATCCTTGCTCCCCCTGGACCTCCGGCGTCACGCTTCTGCTCGCGACGTGGGACCCGGAAGCTCGAGCCCTGCCCCGGGCCTGGTGTCTCCTCACGCGCAGGTTTTTTGTCTCCCCCCCGGGTCCCGGAACGATCCCTTCACAGCCCCACAACTTGCAAGATTTGGCATTCGCGATTGTCTCGAGGCGTTTGATGCCTGGCCGCTCCTCCTCCTCATCCTCCTCCTCCCTCCTCCACCTCTTCATCACCAGCACCACCACCACCATCATAAGCAGCATAATCATCACCATCATCATCAGCATCATCATCACCATTATCATCCTCATCTTCGCCGTCGTCATCATCATCATCCCCTGAGCGCGGGAGCGCACACTGGGGGATGAGTTGAAGGCGGAGGGGGAGGATGGAGAGGATGAAGAGAGGAAGGACAATGAGGAAGACGCGCGCCAGAGCGCGCGCTTAGGAGGATGAAGAATGAAGAGAGAGGAAGGGATTCTCCTCCATCTCTCGGCTTCCTCATCCCTATTATCCTTATTATCCCTATTATCCCTTTTCCCATTATTCCTATACCACCCCGTTCTCACCTTCTCCCATCCCTCTTCGCCTCGTTTTTCCCCCCCTCCCCCGGTGCACCCCCCCATCTTGTCGGATTTCCTGAGACAGCATGCGTCGGCCGTTGCGTACTGGGGGGGGGCCGGGGCGCTACACATGGGGGGGGGGGGGTGAAGAACGGTTGACATTTTGTGCATTTGGGGTGCCTCAAACATGCACGCTTCTTCGCCCCCCCCCTCCCCGTGCATCGCCCCCCCCTCCCCCCTTCAGTAAGCAACGCCCGAACGTGACCCCTCCCCTCCCCCCTCGCACGATGCTTGTTTGGGGGGACCTCCCTTGGGCCCACTCAACGGATCTGTTTGGCTCTAGTTCGACCCCAGTTCGACGCCAGTTCGACTCCGCTTCGACTCTGATTTGATTTAGGTTCGACTCATGTCCGACCCAAGCTCGACTCGAGCCGTTAGACGTTCGATGCAGCGTCGATGCGCGAGTGGAGCGAGTGACTCCAGGGAGGTCCCCAGAATGAGCTCCTACAGTCAACCTGCACTGTAAGGACGAGCGACTCCAAAGGTTACCCTTGCATCCCTCCTCCTCGGCCCATCCCTGGCCGCTTTCGGCGGCCGCACTCCGCTCGCATAGTGCCGACATGGCCTTCCGAGGCCCTTGCATCCGTATCGTGCGGCTTATCCGGTGGCGGTGCCGCGCGATTCTGCCAGCGCGCTCGGGCGGGCACCCCGGGGGGAGGGGGGGCGGGCGCTGCGGGGGGGGCGGGGAATAATCCATTGAGCTTCCCTCCCCCGACCTCGTATTTGGGCACAGCTTCCGCCTGGATGATGGGCCTGTCTTCCACCACCACCACCATAAGTTGGAGGGGGGAGGGGGTCCTCCTCCCCCTCTTCTTCTTCTTCCTCCTACTCCTCCTCCTCCTTATCCTCCACCTCCTCCCCTCTCCAACTCATGGTGGTGGTGGTGGTGGTGGAAAACATGCCCATCACTGGAAGGCCAAACACGCAGGGACAATCCTTATAAAAGTGCACGCGCCTTGGGCTGCACGCGTCGGGGGGCCCCAACAATTGCTTCGTGGGGAGAGAGTGGGGGCCCCACGACCGCCTGCCGCTGCAAGCGCTGTGGCGGATTATGCGGGTTGACTTTGGCCTTGAGTCGGGCCTGTCCCTCTACAGGAGGAATATTCAAAAATAGTAAAAAAATAGTCTCGGGCAGATGTTTTTCATACCATGTTTGAATATTTTTGTGGTATTTTTTGGCTACTTACAACTTTTCGTTCAAAATCCCCCTGTAGGGGGACAGGCCCGACTTCACTTTAGCCCTCGCCCCGATCGCACACAGCCCCCCGGTGCGGCGCAGGCGGCCTGGTCGGTCCTGGACAGCGACGCGGACGGGCGGGTTCTGCGACGGGATTTGCACAGGCCTTCGGCGCGCGGACGGAGGGAGGAGGCAGGAGGAAGGGAGAGAGGAGGGGGGAGGAGGGGGGAGAGAAGAGGAGGAGGAGGAGGAGGAGGAGGAGGAGGAGGAGGAGGAGGAGGAGAAGGGGGAGGGGGGAGGAGGAGGAGGAGGAGGAGGAGGAGGAGGAGGAGGAGGAGGAGGAGGAGGAGGAGGAGGAGGAGGAGGAGGAGGAGGAGGAGGAGGAGGGGGAGGAGGCGCAGAGAGGAAGCTGGCGAATCCGGAGTCGAAGGGATTTTCGGCCAGTGTTTTTTTATGTATGTATGTGCTTGTATTGGTGTTGGGTCGCTGGCGAGCCTGCCATGACGCTGGCTCGAAAAACCCGACGGTCTGGAGATTGATTGTTGGAGAACGGAGGAGGAGGACGAAGAGGTGGAGGAAGAGGATGAGAAGATGGAAGAGGCAGAGGAGCGCATAAGGATGTTAGCACGAAGAGACCCCAGGGAACCTCACTTCGGTGCTGGTGGGCATCAAACGGCTGAGGCCAGGAAGTTTGGAGTTGTTGTGGGGGATAGGTTTTTCTGCAGGCATGGGGGAGGGCGAAGGAGAAGGAGGAGCAAGAGGAGAAGGATGGCGAAGAGGATAATGAGGATGACCATCGTACCTAAGCGCCGTGACGCACAAACGGACGTTTCTGCCTTGTTCGGGGCCCCTGGACACTCACGGAGTCGCTCCTTTGGTCGGGCTGGTCCACATTTTGAATAGCGCGTTGTTGTTCAATATCCTCCCGATTCCTCTCCTTCTCCATTCATCCTCGCGAGAGGAATCTTCATCCCAAATCATAGCACATTCAGCTCCACCTGCCCGTCTTTCTTTCCTCCTCATCCGCCCAGTCATTTCCTGTTCCTCGTCTTGTTCATCATCTTCGGTCACAGATGCTGAGTGGGGAGGAAGCTTGTATTGCTGTATAAATTGCCTCGGAGGTCGGATGCTCAGTGTTGGTCCTTGACTTGGGGTCTCATAATCATCATGTTTTTCCCTCTCCGACTGGTGCCGGCCAATGTGAAAGGAGAAATGGACGCTTGTAGGTTGCATACATATGTACATGTAGCAATATGCAGAGATATATAGATATATACACACCTATGTACAAGCCTGCAGTGGCGCTTCGCGCCATGCACCTTAATCTTTGAAGTTTGGCATGCAGGCGTAATAGGAGGACGGTCGAGCCGACAATTTAGCAATAACTCCTGGTTGCCTTTTCTGGCATCGCCGCTGTGATAATGTTATTCGTTATCCTTCCTCCATGGGTTCTTTTCCTTATTTTCGCCATGGCCTGCGCATTCTCCCCATCCTCCTCAGCTCTTTTTTGCGGAGGCTCCTCCTCTGAGAGCCTCTAGGGGCCTCACAAAAAGTTGTTTCAGGCTTTCTTAAGGCCTTCTGGAGACCTCCTGGGCGTATTCTGGGGGCCTCCGGGGGCTTCCTCGGGCCACCCTGCCTCCAACCGCGGTCTCCCTGAACGACCGAATCACGATTTGGAATTATTCGGAGGGTGTCTTTGGGCCATCTTGGGCCGCCATGGGCCTCTTTGGGGCCGTCCTGGAGGCCTCTTGGGCCATCTTGAGGTCACGTCGGTCACTCTTGGGGCGCTCTTGTGCTGTCTTGGGAGTCTCTGGGACGTCTCCGATGACCCCCCTGATCGCCCTAGGTGTGCTGGGAAGGCTTGGCAAAACGCCATGTGAGGCGCGGTGGCCGCTTCGAGGCCCGTCTGGAGGGTCCCAAAGCCCCAGATCCCGGGAGTCCGGTTTTGGGGGGAGGGGGTGACGGGTTTCCCCCCCGCCCGGGTTTATAAAAATATTGGAAGAGGTATATATATATATATATACAGGTATACATATGTACATCAATCTATATGAATATATGTATATATATACATATATATATATATATATATATATGTGCTCGATCCCCCCCAGAAAACCCCCGAAACGCTCAAATCACGAAGCCGCAGAGTCGGTCGATTCACGACGCTGCACAATCGTTTCGTTCATCTCCTTGCTGGTTTTTGCGCAACCAATCCATTAGTCTGCGATCCTGACGGACGAACTGCTTGTATATTACAGGTATACTTCCTCAGGATGATTATTTCTTCTTGTTGTTTCATAGGGCTCTTACTAAGGATCCTTTCTAAAGGGTATCCTTATTAAACATTCATTTTGCTTGTTAAAGGGGTCCTTATTAGGGTAGGGATCTCATCGTAGAAAAGGCATCCTGATGAAGGTGTCCTCTTTACAGAAACCTTTACATAAGAAACACCCGCAGTATGGACTCCTTACTGAAAGGAGCGGGCCTTCAGTGGCACGAAGCGCTGCGTACGTTTTTCTTCGGTCAGGGAAGCAGTGAACAACCATGTGCGTTTCGTTTGTTTTGTCATTGTTGTTTGATGTTTGGGCTGGCAGGTTCCAGTGCTCACCGCGGCCTCCCCCCAGCACCCCTCTACGAGCTTCCAAAACGAAGGAAGGCATATCCAGTGTTACGTTGCTTCCCAGTCAACAAGAAACACACACACACGAATATCAAACATACACCGTGTGCTTCGGGTGGCGGCAGCGACTCCAACACCCATAGATCAACAGAAACAAGCAACATCATATGATACACGGCTTCGCCACTTCTCCGACACGAAGAGGCTCTTCGCGCCACCGAGGGCCCGGTCTTTTGGCCAGGAGTCTCTAGAAGAATTCCCCAAACAGTGCTTGCACTGAGGCTCTCTGGCGGCTACTTGTCGCCGTCAATGCCCCGTCGCCGACCATCGTCTGGGCCTGTCCGTCGGCGTGGCGGCTATATATATATATATATATATATATATATATAATCGCCGTCGCCGCCCCGTTGCCGCCTCGTTGCCGCCCATCGTCCGGGCCTGTGCATCGGTTTGGCGGTTATGTCGTCGCCGTCGTCGCCCCGTCGCCGCTTCGTCGCCGCCGCGTCGTTTCGCATCACGTACGTTCTCCTTTCTAAAAAAAGAGAATAGGTTCTACCACCCTCCCCCTCCCGGACTTAACGACCCACCTTTTCGCATTGCAATTTACATACGATTCTGCCCCATCGCCCATCCTTACAATGAGTTTTCACTATCCCAGTGGGGCCGGTATCGCCTCCCCCCGCCATCTTCTGCACGAAATGCTATGCGAGCGCGCTCGTTTATCAAAAATCCGAAGTTTCCGAAAATTCCCTTGCAACAAAAAGGGTCCAAGTGCACACGCGCGCGTTGTCCCGCACGCGTGCCGAAATCCGTCGAACACTTGCTTCTTGAATGATTTCAAAATCGAGTGTCCAAAGATATATAAACATAAGGTTTCGCAATACGGATTTTCAAACAAACATGCGCGCGCGTCCTGGTGAATTCTTAGGAAAGCAATAAGTTTTTCCAACATGTTCATACCATGCTACCAAGCAGGCTTCGCGCGCGCATGCCGAATTCGTTCGAACGCATTTGCTCGAGTGCCGTCGCGAGAACCCCTTGCAGCAAAAAATGAGACGAAGTGCGCACGCGCGCGTCGTCGCGCAGGCACGCCGACATCCTTCAAAAACCGTCGGTTTCGAAAGTAGTTCGAAATCGATTGTCCAACAAACATATAAAAGAAACACATGGTTTCGCAACACGGATTGTCAAACAAAAACGTACGTGCGTTTTCTTGAGAATTCTTCAGAACGCCGTATGTGTTTTTCTCTTTTTTTTCAACATTTACATAACGTTCTACCGAAGGGCTTCAACTTCGCGCGCGCGCATGTCGAAATCATTCGAACGCCCGTGCGCGCGTGCTGGGGTGGCACGGTGCGTGTCAAAAAGTACCATGCGAGCCACGCTCGCGCGTTTGCCGCGCGCGTATGTCGAATTTCTTCGAAAACTTCCATCACCGACGCGAAAACGCCGTCATCGTCGTCGGCGTGATCAGCTTGTCTTTCCTCGACGTCGCCGTCGTCGTCCTCTTTGGCGTCGTCGTCGTTTCCGTCGGCGTTGTCGCCGTGGTCGTCCTTCCTCCTTCCTCGTCGTCGTCCGTCGTCGGTGTCTCGTCGTCGTTTCTGCTATTTCGTCGCCGCCGTCGTCGTCGTCGTCTTCGTCGTCGTCGTCGGCGTCGTCGTCGTCGTCTGCGTCGTCGTCGTCATCGGAGTCGTCGTCAGCGTCGTCGTCATCATCGTCGTCGTCGGTGTCGTCGTCATCGTCGTCGTTGTCGTCGTCGAAGTTGTCGGAGTCGTCGTCGGTGTGGTCGTAGTCGTCGTCGGCGTCGTCGTCGTCGTCGCTGTCGTCGTCGGCGTCGGTGTCGTTGCCAAGTGCGATGTGGTACCTACCGTCACGGTTTCAAGAGGTCTTGCGACCGGTCAACGTTGTCATGATACCGCGCCCGCCCAAGCCGCCGTCTCGCACTGAAGTGCCCGCCGGGATGTGCCCAGCGGTCAATGCCACCGCGGCTGCGTCGGTCGCGCCAAAGGAGCTGGCGGCTGCGCGCGCATGCGTGTGCGGGCTGTCGCGGCCGCAGAGATACACCAGCCAGCGCCAAGCACTCATCGCGGTCGCCGCCACATGAGCTTTGCAAGCCAAGTTGCGGGTGGGTGGGTGGGATGTTTGCGCGAGCAGTGGGGTGGACAGTTTTCAAGTCGAGCATTGGTTGATCGCGCAACACGGATTACACTACGTAGTTTGCACCACGTAGATTGCACAATATAGGTTGCGCAGGAAGAATTGCTCCACGCAGATTGCACAGCATAGGTTGCAGCTCGTAGATTGTGCAACATAACTTGCGCCGCTTATGTTGTTTGTTATCAGGAGAAGTCCGAGTCTACAACCCCCACATACATTCTCAAAAAAAATATCTCCCCTTCCCCGGTTGTATGATTTCTTTTTTTTTCCGTATTGCGTATTGCATATGTCTCTGCCCCGTCGTCCATCCTAAATATGAGCTCGTATCACCCAAACTGAGCTGGTATCCGCATCCCCCGCCATCCCCTGCAACAGAAAATACTATGCGCGCGCACTCGACTATCAGAAATCGTCGGTTTGCAAAAATACTGTTGCAATAAATGGGTCGAAGTGCGCACGCGCGCGTCGTCGCGCGCGCATGCCGAAATCCGTCGAAAACCTTCGGTTTCGTAAGGATTTCGACATCGAGTGTCGGAAAGACATATACAAGCAAAGGGTCTCGCAACACGAATTTTCAAAAATAATTGGCTCGCTTTTCGCAACCAAAAATTGTTGTTAGTCCAAGATTTTCGTAACACGTGCGCGCGTGTCGAAATCGTTCGAACGCCCTTGGGCGCGTGCTGGGGTGACACGAGCCGCGACACAGTACTCTTGACAACGTCAAGTTCGGCAGGGTGAATTCTCCTTTATAAAGAGAAAAAATATGATCTCCCCCCCCCGGCGTTACCACTCCCCCTTTGGGGTATGTAAATCATATACGATTATGACCACATGTCCACCCTAAATATGAATTTACATTATCCCAGAGGGGGCCCGATTCCCCCCCCTGAGGGTCTTTTTTTATATAAAAACACACTATGCGGTGACATTTGTTGTTCTAACATGACAGTTTTCCGGATATCCCCTGCAAGAAATGAGACGCAGTGCGCACGCGCGCGTCGTCGCGCGCGCGTGCCGAAATTTTTCAAAAATGTTCGGTGCCGGAAGGATTTCGCAATCGAGTTTCCAAAACACATACAAAAACAGTGGTTTTCGCGACACTGATTTGCTACAAAAGCTTCCGCGCGAGCTCTTGCGAAATCTTAAGAAAACCACCGGTTTTTCAATATTTTCACAACATTCTATTAAACGGGCTTCGCGCGCGCATGTCGAAATCTGTCGAACGCCCTTGCGCGTGTGCCGTTGCGAGAACCTTCTGCAAAAAATGAGAGGACGTGCAGACGCGCGCGTCGTCGCGCGCGTATGCCGAAAACCTTCAAAACCCATCGGTTCCGGAAAGATTTCAACATCGTGTGTCTAAAAAACATACAAAAACACAAGGTTTCGCAACACGGATTTTCAACAAATGCGTGCGCGGGCGCGCTCTTGCGTCGTCGCCGTCGTCGTCGTCGTCGTCGTCGCCGTCCTCCCTCCTCCCGCGTCGTCGTCGTCGTCGTCGCCTACGTCGTCCTCTGTCTTTCCTCGTTTTCGTCGTCGTCGTCCTCTTTGGCGTCGTGGTCAATTGCGTCGTCGTTGTTGCCGTGGTCGTCCTTCCTCCTCCTCCCTCGTCGTCGTCGTCGTCCGTCGTCGGCGTCTCGTCGTCGTCCCTCCTATTTCGTCGCCGTCGTTGTCGTCGCCGTTGTCGTCATCGTCATCCCTCCTCCCTCGGCGTTGTCGTCGTCGGCGCCGCCGTCCTTCCTCCTTCTTCGTCGTTCGCGTCGTCGCCGTCCTCCCTCCTCCCTCGTCGTTGTCGTCGTTGTCGTCGTTGTCGCCGTCGTCGTCCTTCCTCCTCCCTCGTCGTCGTCTTCGTTGGCGTCGTCGTCGTCGTCTTCGTCGTCGTCGGCGTCGGCGTCGGTGTCGTCGTCGAAGTCGTCGGAGACGTCGTCGGTGTCGTCGTAGTCGCCGTCGTCGTCGTCGTCGGCGTCGTTGACGTCGTCGTCGTCGTCGTCGTCGTCTGTCGTCGTTGTCGTCGTCGAAGTCGTTGGAGACGTCGTCGGTGTCGTCGTAGTCGGTGTCGGCGGCGCCGTCGTCGTCGTTGTCGCTGTCGTCGTCGGCGTCGGTGTCGTGGCCAAGTGTCATGTGGTACGTACCGTCACGGTCTTGTCTTAAGAGGTCTTGCGACCAAGTTGCGGGTGGGAGGGTGGGATGTTTGCACGAGCAGTGGGGAGGACAGTTTCAAGACGGTCAAAGATTATTAAAAACAGAATAAGATTTACCTCCCCCCGGCGTTATCACTCCCCCTTTCGGGTATGTAAATCATATATGATTATGACCACATGTCTATCCTAAATATGAATTTGCAGTATCCCAGGGGGGCCGGGTTCCCCCCCCTGAGGGTCCTTTGTTAGACAAACGCTATGCGGCGACATTTGTTGTTCTAACATAACATTTGTTCGCGAATGTTTGCAACGAAAATGAGACGAAGTGTACACGCGCGCATCGTCGCGCCCGCATGCCGAAATCCTTCAAAAACCTTCGGTGCCGGAAGGATTTCGCAATCGAGTTTCCAAAACACATACAAAAACAGTGGGTTTCGCAACGCTGATTTGCTACAGAAGCTTCCGCGCGAGCTCTTGCGAAATCTTAAGAAAACCATTGGTTTTTCAAGATTTACACAAAATGCTATTAAACGGGCTTCGCGCGCTCATGTCGAAATCTGTCGAACACCCTTGCGCGTGTGCCGTCGCGAAAATCCTTTGCAAAAAATGAAACGAAGTGCAGACGGGCGCGTCGTCGCGCGCGTATGCCGAAAACCCATCGGTTTCGGAAGGATTTCAAAATCGTGTGTCCCAAAAACCTACAAAAACCCAAGGTTTCGCAACACTCCTTTTCAACAAAAGCGTGCGTGCGCGCGCTCTTGCGTCGTCGTCGTCGTCGTCGTCGCCGTCCTCCCTCCTCCCGCGTCGTCGTCGTCGTCGTCGCCTACGTCGTCCTCTGTCTTTCCTCGTTTTCGTCGTCGTCGTCCTCTTTGGCGTCGTGGTCGTTTCCGTCGTCGTTGTCGCCGTGGTCGTCCTTCCTCCTCCTCCCTCGTCGTCGTCGTCGTCCGTCGTCGGCGTCTCGTCGTCGTCCCTCCTATTTCGTCGCCGTCGTCGTCGTCGTTGTCGTCGTCGTCTTCCCGCCTCCCTCGTCGTTGTCGTCGTCAGGTCGCCGTCCTTCCTCGTTCGTCGTCCTTCGCGTCGTCGCCGTCCTCCCTCCTCCCTCGTCGTTGTCGTCGTTGTCGTCGTTGTCGCCGTCGTCGTCCTTCCTCCTCCCTCGTCGTCGTCTTCGTTGGCGACGTCGTCGTCTTCGTCGTCGTCGGCGTCGGCGTCGGTGTCGTCGTCGAAGTCGTCGGAGACGTCGTCGGTGTCGTCGTGGTCGCCGTCGTCGTCGTCGCCGGCGTCGTTGACGTCGTCGTCGTCGTCGGTGTCGTCGTTGTCGTCGTCGAAGTCGTTGGAGACGTCGTCGGTGTCGTTGTAGTCGGTGTCGGCGGCGCCGTCGTCGTCGTTGTCGCTGTCGTCGTCGGCGTCGGTGTCGTGGCCAAGCGTCATGTGGTACGTACCGTCACGGTCTTGTCTTAAGAGGTCTTGCGACCAAGTTGCGGGTGGGAGGGTGGGATGTTTGCACGAGCAGTGGGGAGGACAGTTTCAAGACGGTCAAATATTCACTGCACAACATAGATTGCACCACGTCGAGCGCACCACATTGGTTGCACCACGCAGATTGCACAACGCAGGGTGTACCACATAGGTTGCGGTACTTATGCAACGGTGCATACATTGCGCGACGGATTTTGCACAACCTAGATTGCACCACGCATATTGCACAACATACACTACGCCACGTCGATTGCACACCATAGTTTGTCCCAGAAGTGCACCATTTACTTCGCATAACATATGTTGCACCACGTAGATTGCACAACATACTTGGCACCACCCCGACTGCGCTACGTACATTGTTTTACACAAGTAACATTCCCGATAGTGCTCAACGTGGACCCCGCGCTGGCTGACAGTTGTTTTCTATCGGGATTCCGTTCAGTAAGGGCTCATTCGTCAGGAGGCCTACAGTATGGGAACTTTAATAATAATGAGTGTTCGTGGGAGCTTGCAGTAATGATACTGTAGTAACGATACTGCAGTGATGAGGCTCCTGTAGTAAGGGCGACCTGTAGTAAGGGCGACCTGTAGTAATGATACCCGGAGTACGGGTGCCTGGGCATAGTGCAGTTTCGTGGAATGACCGATTCTACGGCTTCGTATTTTGAGTGCGTTTAGTGGTCGCTCGGGGGAACAACGCCCATATGTACACATAGATGTATATAGAGACAGCAACGAAAGCTAGAGAGAGAGAGAGAGAGAAACAGAGACACTTCTCCCCCCTTCTCCTCCTCCTCATCATCAGCAGCAGCAGCATCACCATCACCATCACCATCACCATCACCATCATCATCATCATCATCATCATCACCATCATCAGTATCATCTTCCCTCTACCCACTTTCTTTGCTCACCCCCTACATCCCCCCTGCCGCCCCCAGGTGTGACAGGGACAAGAACTTGTCCACCTCCGTGATCCAGCTCCTGAGCGCGCCTGGAACGGACACCAACGAGGACGGCGTGATGGACCACTACGAGTTCGTCGCCGCCCTATCGAAGCAGGGGCGCGCCTTCCCTCCCAATTCCACCAGCTGCATGCTCCTCGCGAGCACCTCCATCGCCACCGCCGCGTGGACCCTCGCCGACGTGGACGAGGACGACGAGGTCTCGGGCGAGGAGCTGCGCACCGCCCTCCAGGCAGACGTCGCAGGCCTGGCCTCGGGACCCCTCGACCGCGACGGCTTCGTGGCCGCGCTCAGCGACCTCGGCGCTGCACCCAGCGCCGACTGGGACCCCGAGGCGGTGATTGGCGTGGCCGCCGCGGAGGTTGCCTGGGACGTTGTCGACCAGGACGGGGACGGTGTGGTAAGCTGGACGGACCTGGACGAGTGCAAACAGCAGGGGCTGCTCGCGCCCGACGCGCTGCAAGTGCTTATGGGCGCAGACTCTGACGGTGACGGTGGGCTCAGCCACGCGGAGTTTGTCGCGGCAAGGGCGAACGCGGACATGTCCAGCCAGGATGTGTGCGACAGTTTCGTCTCAAAGGGCATCTCGTCCAGGCGCAAGGGAAGCCCGCACTCTGCAGGAGCCGACTGGCCGGATGCCAAGCGGAGGTGGTGTTGCACATTCGAGGGCATCGGTTGTGGTTCCTCGACCACGACTGCGGCAACGGCCTTGGCGTACGACTGCTCTGCGGCAGGAGCCTGGTCCACGGCGCATAGGATCTGGTGCTGCGAGCACAATGGGCTCGGGTGCGCGACCACGACTGCAGCCAGCTCGACCCTGAGGCACACCAGCACCAGCACCAGCAGGTCAAGGGGCGCTCGATCCAGTAGCACTTCGAGCAGCAGTTTGGCGTCGACGACCTCCGCCCCTCACAACTGCCACGCCGGGCTCCAGCACTGGAGGACTGCATGGACCGCTGGCAAGGCCTCCTGGTGCTGCGAGCACTATGCAGTCGGTTGCACGACCACCACAGCTTCCTACGAATGCCACGGCGGGCGATCCAACGACACCTCATCCTGGTCAGATGCGCAGAGGGCCTGGTGCTGCGCAAGCAATGGTGTCGGGTGCCCGCCTGCAACCACGCCGTACAAGTGTCAGGATGGCCCTTCGAGCAAGTGGACCAGCCGCAAGAGGCGGTGGTGTTGCCAGCACTACTCGCGGGGCTGCGCTACGACCACGTCTGTGCTATTTGATTGTGAAGCCGACCTGACGCATTGGAAGGAAGGGTGGACGCCGGAGAAGCGCGAGTGGTGCTGCCAGCAGAGAGGCCTGGGCTGCCCTGAAGCCCCGCCAGAAGATGCCGCTGAGGACACCACCTCGGAGCTCTTTGACTGCGCTGCCGGCTTCTCGAACTGGGAGGCGGGCTGGTCCCCAGAAAAGAAGGCATGGTGCTGCGAGGGCAAGGGCGTTGCTTGCGAGCACACCACCTCGGAGCTCTTTGACTGCGCTGCCGGCTTCTCGAACTGGAAGGCGGGCTGGTCTTCGGAAAAGAAGGCATGGTGCTGCGAGGGCAAGGGCGTTGCTTGCGAGCACACCACCTCGGAGCTCTTTGACTGCGCTGCCGGCTTCTCGAACTGGGAGGCGGGCTGGTCTTCGGAAAAGAAGGCATGGTGCTGCGAGGGCAGGGGCGTTGCTTGCGAGCACACCACCACCACCACCACCACCACCACCACCACGGAGCTTTTTGACTGCGCTGCCGGCTTCTCGAACTGGGAGGCGGGCTGGTCCCCAGAAAAGAAGGCATGGTGCTGCGACAGCAAGGGCGTTGCTTGCGAGCACACCACCTCGGAGCTCTTTGACTGCGCTGCCGGCTTCTCGAACTGGGAGGCGGGCTGGCCCCCAGAAAAGAAGGCCTGGTGCTGCGACAGCAAGGGCGTTGCTTGCGAGCACACCACCACGGAGCTCTTTGACTGCGCAGCTGGCCTCGCGAACTGGGAGGCGGGCTGGTCTCCAGAGAAGAAGGCATGGTGCTGCGACAGGCAGGGCGTTGCTTGCGAGGACACCACAACTGAGCCCTTTGACTGCGAGGCCGGCCTCGCGAACTGGGGGGCGGGCTGGTCCCCCGAGAAGAAAGCCTGGTGCTGCGACAGCAAAGGCGTCGCGTGCCCTGAGGACACTACCGTGGAGCCCTTTGACTGCGCTGCCGGCCTCGCGAACTGGGAGGAGGGCTGGTCTCGGGAGAAGAAGGCCTGGTGCTGCGACAGCGAGGCCGTCGGATGCGAGAACGCCGCCCACGAGAAGCGGCGCTTGAACGCGCACGAGAAGCTGGCAGGGTGAACCACCGAGCGGCTCCGGCAGAGCCCAGCCTGCGCTGGGATGGCGAAGCCATGCCGTCGTCAGTGTTGGGGTCAGGATGCGGCATGCTGTGTTCGGGCGGGCGCTCGTGTGCTTCACACCTGCATTCGGCCACGCGCAGAGGGGGTAGAGGGAGGGGAGAAGGCTTCTTAGAAGCACCCCTACCTCTTAGAAGGCGCGGCCCTTGTCTGTAGATGTAAGTAAGGCCCGCGCCTTCTGAGAAGCAGCCTCCTTCTAAGAAGCCTTCCCCCTCCCCCTACCCCCCTCTGCGCGCCGCCAATGCATGGCTCGAAATGTCCACCTCCAGGGCGCTTGTGCGCAGACGGCAGGCAAAGTCCAGCGCATGGAAAATCCTCTTCCCCATTCTCGGGGGCTCCCTAGCCCCAGGTGCTCCCAGCTTTTCGCTCCATTTTGGAGCCCGTGGGGCCCTCGGGGCCTCCTGAGGGGTGCTCTGGAGGCAATGGGGGCCTCCTGGGAAGTCCTGGGGGCACCTTGGGGCAGAGGCACTTCAGGCAACACCCACATTTCTTCTTCCCCAGGCGTCCCCAGCTTCCCGCTCCATTCTGGAGCACCTGGGGTCTTCTGGGCCTCGTGAGGGGTGCCCTGGAGGCCAAGGGGGCCTCCATGGAAAGCCTTAGGCCACCTTGGGTCAGGGACATCTCTGGCAGCACCCGGCTGGCATCCTCTTGCGAGTTCCGAGCCGTTCGTCCAACGTCGGGTATAGCCAGGGCCTCGGGTAAGGGGGGACAGTTAGTGATAGGGCCCGAGGCCAACACATACGCCGGAATCGCTGAACCGGGTCTGCCGTAGCGTATGCTTATTCGCGTGATGACAGTTCCGATTAGTGGTGGCGGGATTCGCAATCCTACCTGCAAGGAGGACAGACTGGTCCTCTTTGTAAGCACGGTTTTTGTTGAAGGCAGATCTGCCTTCAGGAAAAACATTGGCCTACTCTGTAAGAACGGTTTTGCTGTAGGCAGATCTACCTTCAAGAAATATATTTTTTGGGAAGGCAGATCTGCCTTGAAAAAGACAGTTCTTGCAGAGTAGAGGCGTCCCAAAGCACACACCACTAAGCAAGGTCTCGCGAAGCCCAGTCCTGCCCATGCCGAGCAGTCCGTCCGGGAGGCCGCGTGCAGCTCCGCGCTTTGGGGGGCGTCACGCTCACGTCTGCCGGCCCCCTCTCCCTGCTGCCCTGCCGTCCGACGCTGCGCGGGTGCTGCGGGGGCAGGCAGCGGAGGGAGGAGGAAAGACGGGGATGAGGTGGAAGCAGGGGGGAGTAGGTATGACGAACGAGGAGGAGGAGGAGGAGGAGGAGGAGGAGGAGGAGGAGGAGGGGGAGGAGGAGGAGGAGGGATGAGGGATGTGTGTGTGTGTGTGTGGGGGGGGGGGGGAGGGGGGGGAGGACGGGGTGGGGGCGGGGGTGAGGAGGAGGAGGAGGAGGAGGAGGAGGAGGAGGGGTTGGGAGGGAGGAGGAGGACGAGGGAGATGGAGAGGGAGAGGGAGGGGGAGATCTAAAGAGGGAGAGTGAGAGGGAGATTTGAAGAGGGAGACGGTGTGAGAAAGAGAGAGAGAGAGAGAAAAAAAAAAAAAGAGCAGAGACAAAACAAAACAAATTGAGAAAAAGAGAGATAGAGAGGGAGAGAGAGAAGGGAGGGAATGAGAACAGAGGGGATGAGGGAGGGGGGGAGAGAGAAGGAGGGAGGGAGGAGGGAGCATGGGGGGAGGGAGGATGGAGAATGGAGGCAGAGGACATTATCCCGGTGCTGCAGGGGAGTGGGACGACGGACGGAGCGACAGGAGGACGTGCGGCGGTCCCAGGCCTCCCGCCTTTCGGAATGCGCGGGCACGGCGGTGCTATGCACAGCTGAGCTACTGCTGTTCATCACTCCCTCCTCCTCCTCCTCCTACTCCTCCTCCTCCTCCTCCTCCTCTTCGTCCTCCTCCTCCTCCTCCTTCTCCTCGTCCTCCTCCTCCTCCTCCTCCTCCTCCTCCTCCTCCTCCTCCTCCTCCTCCTCTTCCTCCTCCTACGAGCAACAGGCACACCGACGAAGAAGCTGACCCGCCCACGGTCGCCCCGAGAGAACTTCCTTGCTCCCGGTGGGCCAGCAGCGCGCTCTACTGCACATCACGACGCACAGGGGCCAAACGGTGTGGTGACCACACGGTGTCGTGAGTCAGTGTGGGGTCGGGATGACCGCACGGTTTTGAGACGTGGGTAGCTCTCCGAGGATATCTCGTTCGGTTGGGGCCTCCAAAAGGTCCCACAGATCGTGCGGTGAGGTCTCTCGGGATTTCGAGGTCGCCGCACGGTCTGTCACAGCACCGTCTTGTTACCCCCAGGAGCCCACGGTGGACGAAGAATGTGTCCTAGATTCGTAGACCTAGTACAGCAAGACCCATTCCCGAGTGTGCGTACCGCGTGTGCCCGCATGATATGCCCAGCCTTGACTAGGCCGTGTCATGATGTGAGTATTGCCCATGCGCGTGTTTCGCGTCGGTTCGAGTTCAGCTTACGGTCCGTCAGGCAACCGATCGAGATATTGCTTGCCCACTTCGATGCGCGAGCACGTGTCGCACGATGCGTCCTATCCGAAAGTCTACCGGTGATCGGTTGGCAGGGATAAACATACAATAGGGGCGCACATCAAGAAATCATCTGCTATTCGTCAGTGTATCCTGGGTTTCTTCGCTTCTCGCGCTGCGCGTTGACTTCCCGCAGCCGTTGAAGGAGCTGCTGCGTTCAGGGTGCTCCGGGTTTCCCCTCAGGTATACCTCGCGCGCTGGTTTTCAGGCTTGGGTTTCTTGCGAGGGTTTCTTGTGGCCGCGCCCGCACAGTATATATTTGAAAGCGTGGACCCCAAACAGTGTGTTTGTAGCGCGATATGTCTTGTAACCTATGTTATGCCACGTATGTGGTGCAAGCTTTGTGGGGCAATTTATGTGGTGCAATTGTCTTTCAACAAGTTGACACATCCCATGCTCTTTCAAATATTCCACCAACCCCACCGCAACTTGGTTTGCAAAACCCATGTGGTGTCGATTGCGATGAGCGTTTGACGTTGGCTGGTCCATTTCTTCGGCCGCGCGAACCCAAGCACACGCGCGCAGCGGCAAGCTAGTCTGGCGCGACCGACGCGGCCGCACGATGATGGTAGTAGCGATGTTGGTGACGATGTTGACAACGACGACGGCGCGGCCAGTGCGGGCGCCGATGCTGATCACGCCGACGACGATGACGGCGTCTTCGCGTCGGCGATGAGGGTTTTGGAACAAGTTCGACATACGCGCGCGGCCAGCGCAGTAGAGTGGTCCGCATGGTATTTTTTGACACGGAACATGCCCCCCCAGCGCACGCGCATGGGCGTGCGAATGTTGTCGGCATGCGGCGCCAGAGGCCGTGTGGCAGAATTCTTTGAAAGTGGTGAGAAGCCGATGGCTCTCTTCAGAATTCGCAAGAGCGCGAGCGCTCGCTTTTTGAAAAGTGATGTTACGAAACCGTGTGTTTCGATATGTGTTATGGACAGTCGGTCGTGCAACCGCTACGAAACCGACATGCTTGACGGATTCCGGCATGCGCGCGCAACGACGCGCGCGTGCATTTCGTTCCGTTGTTTGCAAAGGAATCTCTCGACGGCACGCGCGCACAGGCGTTCGAATGATTTCGACATGCTCGCGCGAAGCCTGTTTGGAAACATCCGGTGGACATGTGGAACACATTTTTTAATACGAATTTGAAAGAGCGCGAGCTAGCATGCGCGCGCGACGACGCGCGAGTGTGCACTTCGTCGCATTTGTTGCAAGGGATCCTCGGAAATTGATGATTGTTGATAAACGAATGCGCGCGCATTGGTATTTTGCCGAGGATGGCGGGGGGGAATACCGGTTTGGCTCGGATGGTTCTCGCTCCTAATATTATCCAGAAGAGGCTTGCCCTATAGGAGTCCTCGCTCATCATAAGCAATTGGTCTCTCGCCCCTCTTTTTTCCAAAGGGACCCCCCCTTTTTCCAATGCCCCCCCTTTTTTCCAATGGCGTTTGCTTGCTTGCTCTTGCGTGCTTGCTCTTGCTTGCTTGCTACTGCTTGCCCTTGCTTACTTTTACTTGATCGCTGGCTCTTGCTTGCTTGTTATTGTTCGCTCTTGGTTGCTTGCTCGCTTGCGCTTGCTTGCGCTTGCTTGATGTTGCTCCTGCCGTTCTCCTCCCGTCCTGCTCCCGTCCTCCTTTCGTCCGCCTCCCATCCTTCTGTTATCCTCCTCCTGTCCTCCTATCTAATTACATGGAGTCAGCGCTGGCTGATATCTGGGATGGACGATGGGGCACAATCGTATGTAATTTGCAATGCGAAGCCGGGAACGGATAATCCCAGAGGTGGTAGAGTCGATTCTCTGTTCAAAACCGAGAACTGACTACCCTGAACCGCGCTTGACCACCTCCACTGCTTGCGCAATCATCCCACCCAACCGCCCACAACTTGGTTTGCAAAACCCATGCGGTGGCGATTGCGATGAGCGCTTGGATGGTCCATCTCTGCGGCCGCGCCGACCCTAGCGCGCGCGCGGCGGCCACCGAGTTTGGCGCCACCGACGTGGCCGCGGTGGCGCTGACCGCTGGGCACATCCCAGCGGGCATTTCAGTGCGAGTCGGCTACTTGATCGGGCGCGGTACCATGGCAACGTCGACGACGGTAGACACGATGGTGGTAGTAGCGATGTTGGTGACGATGTTTACATCGATGACGGCGCGGCCAGTGCGGGCGCCGATGCTGATCACGCCGGGGGCAATGACGGCGCCCTCGCGTCGGTGATGAAAGTTTTGGAAATTATTCGCCATGTGCGCGTGGCCGACGCGCGAGAGTAGCTCGCATAGTTTTATGTGACACGGGTCTCGCCCCTCCACCCGAGCACGCGCCCAAGGGCGTGCGAATGATGTCGGCACGCGGCGCCAGAAACCCTATTGGCAAACAAGCAGGAGCGCGCGCGCAAGATTTTATGTGAAACTAAACGTTGCGAAACCATGTGTTTTTGAATGTTGTTGGGGCATTTGGTTTTTCTACATGCGCTCGCGCGAAGCCCGTTTTGTAACAATTTTGTATAAGTGTTGAAAAATGAAGAGACAACGCCCCGCGTCTCACTCATTCCTCCCGCTGCCCCCTCCCGCCGCGTCCTCACGACTTTGTTTTTCCCTTCGCACCAGTCAACAATGTCGGCACACTCCACACGCCTCGTGGCCCCATAAGGAACTCCACCGAGAACCCAAGTGGCTGCGATCGCATGGCACCGTCGCGCCCATTTGGGCACACCCCTCACACGCTTCGTGGCCCCAGTGGGAGCTCCACCGAGGGCCCCAGAGGCTGCGCTCGCATGGCACCGCCGCGCCCATGTCGGCACACCCCTCACACGCTTCGTGGCCCAATCGGGAGCTGCACCGAAGGGCCCAGAGGTTGCGCTCGCATGGCACCGCCGCGCCCATTTCGGCACATCTCTCACACGTTTCGTGGCACCATAGGGAGTTCAACCGAGAGCCCCAGTGGCTGCGATCGCATTGTGTTGCCGCGCCCATTTCGGCACACTCCTTACACGTTTCGTGACCCCATAGGGGAGCTGTACCGAGGGCCCCAGAGGCCGCGCACGTAGGGCACCGCCGCGCCCATTTTGGCACACCCCTCACGCGTTTCGTTCCGACATGTGGACCCCCCCGAGAGCCGCGGTGGCTGCGTTCGCACGGCGCCGCCGCAGCCATTTCGGCACACCCCTCACACGCTGCGTGACCCCATAGGGAATCCTTCCCCTCGAAGGCGTTAGTGACTGCGCTCGCATGGCACCATCGCGCCCATTTCGGCACACCCCTCGCACGCTGCGTGGCCCCATTGGGAGTTTTGCCGAGGACCTCGCATGACACCGCCGCGCTAATTCCGGCACCGTTCATACGTTTCGTGACCCCATATGGGGAGCTGCACCGAGGGCCCCAGAGGCTGCGCTCGCATGGCACCGCAGCGCCCATTTCGGCACACCCCTCACACGCTCCGTGGCCCCATAGGGAGCTGCACCGAGGGCCCCAGAGGCCGCGCACGTAGGGCACCGCCGCGCCCATGTCGGCACACCCCTCACACGCTTCGTGACCCAATCGGGAGCTAGACCGAGGGCCCCAGAGGCTGCGCTCGCATGGCGCTACCGCGCCCATGTCGGCACACCCCTCACACGCGTTCGCATGCGCCCACCGCGCCCTCTCCACGTTGTGGCCCCAAAGAGAGTTCCACCGAAGACGATATGCACAAGTGCGTTATTCACAGCTGCATATGTCTGGGTTTTGTGCCATGCTAAATTTACAGATTTCGGCGCGCGCGCGACAACGCGCGCGTGTGCACTTCGTCAGATGTTCCCTGGGTTGTTTTGAGAATTAACGTTTGTTTGATCAACGAGCGCGCGCGCATTTCTTTGTTGCGGAGGATTGCGGGGGGGGGGGGGGGGCGGATACCATCTCGGCTGGGATAGTAGGAGTAGGATGGACGATGGGACAGAATTATATGTAAATCGCAACACGAGCAGGGGGGTCGACAATCCGGGGGGGGGGGTATCGTATTTCTTTTTGAAAGGGGAATGTCTGTGGTAATGTTGGTTCTACAAACAGAGTTCCCATGCTCTTGCAAACATGCCACCCACCCGCAATTTGGCTTGCAATATTCATGTTGGGGCAATTGCGATGGTTGCGTGGCGTTGGCTGCTGCATTTCTGCGGCCGCGCCAACCGTAGCACGCGCGCGCAGCTGCCACCTAGTTTGACGCCACCGACGCGACCGCGGTGGCGCTGACCGCTGGGCGCATCCCAGCGGGCACTTCACTGCGAGTCGGCGATTCGGGTGGGCGCGGTATCATGGCAACGCCGAAGATGCTGGTGACGATGTTTGCACCGACGGGGCGCGGCCAATGCGAACGCCCATGCTGATCACGCTGGCGACGATGACGGCGTTTTTGCGTCGGTGATGTAGGTTTTGGAAAGACTTCGACATGCGCGCGCGGCCGACGCGCGAGTTTGGCCCGCATGGTTTTATGTGACAGGGACCGTGCCCCCCCCCCCCAGCACGCGCGCAAGGGCATGCGAACGATGTCTGCATGCGGCGCCAGAGGCCCGTTTCGCAGAATCCAATGAAAATGTTGGAAAAACTTGTGGATGTTTTAAGAAGCGCGCGTAAGATTGCTTTGAACATTGATGTTCCGAAGCCATATGGTTTTCCATTGGTTTAGGACATTCACCCTCAATGGTTACGAGGACGAAAATTTTTTCGATTTCGGCATGCGCGCGCGACGACGCGCGCGTGTGCACGTCGTCTTGTTCTTGTGCACCGGATTTTCGCGACGGCGCACGCGCAAGGGCGTTCGAACGATTTCGACATCCGCGCGGGCGAAAACCGTTTGGTAGCATGTTGCGAAAATGTTCAATCACGTGTGCCCCCCTCCTGAATTAGCAAAAACGCGCGCGCAAATTGTTTTGAACATCTGTGGTGCGAAACCATGTGGTTTTATATGTTGTCTTGGACGCTACCCGGACGTTGCACACACACACATACGTATATATATATGTATATATGTAGATATACATATATATACATACATACATACATACATACATACATACATACATACATACAAGCATACATACATATATGTATATATAGACATATATATATATGTGTATACAAGATTGCAGTGGCGCTTCGCGCCATGCACCTTGGTCCTTGAAGTTTGGCACGCAGGCGGAATAGCAGGAAAGTCAAACCGACAATTTAGCGATATGTCCTTGCTGCCTTTTTCCGGCATCGCCGCTATAATAATGTTATTCGTTATCCTTTCTCCATGTTTTTTTCCCAACCCTCCGTGGTTGGGTATTCGTCGCGTCCTTCCTCCTCCCGCCTCCCGCCTCTTTCCTGCCTCTTTCTGTCTTGCCTGCGGGGGGCTGCGATCTGTGAAACTGTCGCCACTTTCGAGGCCTGCTGGGGGGCTCAGCATAGAGGGTAATCGCGGCAGATTCAAATTAGACCTCGCCATCCCTGGGGGGGGGGGCTGCGATCTGTGAAACTGTCGCCACTTTCGAGGCCTGCTGGGGGGTCCAGCATAGAGGGTAATCGCGGCAGATCCAAATTAGACCTCGCCCTCCCTGGGGGGCTGCGATCTGTGAAACTGTCGCCACTTTCGAGGCCTGCTGGGGGGCCCAGCACAGTGGGTACGCGGCAGATTCAAATTAGACCTCGCCATCCCTGGGGGGCTGCGATCTGTGAAACTGTCGCCACTTTCGAGGCCTGCTGGGGGGCCCAGCACAGTGACCACGGCAGATTCAAATTAGACCTCGCCATCCCTGGGGGGCTGCGATCTGTGAAACTGTCGCCACTTTCGAGGCCTGCTGGGGGGCCCAGCACAGTGACCCACGCGCGGATTCAAATTAGACCTCGCCATCCCTGGGGGGCTGCGATCTGTGAAACTGTCGCCACTTTCGAGGCCTGCTGGGGGGCCCAGCACAGTGACCACGCGCGGATCAAATTAGACCTCGCCATCCCTGGGGGGCTGCGATCTGTGAAACTGTCGCCACTTTCGAGGCCTGCTGGGGGGCCCAGCACAGTGACGCCACGCCATTTCAAATTAGACCTCGCCATCCCTGGGGGGCTGCGATCTGTGAAACTGTCGCCACTTTCGAGGCCTGCTGGGGGGCCCAGCACAGTGACGCCACGCGCGGATTCAAATTAGACCTCGCCATCCCTGGGGGGCTGCGATCTGTGAAACTGTCGCCACTTTCGAGGCCTGCTGGGGGGCCCAGCACAGAGGGCCACGGGCGGATTCAAATTAGACCTCGCCATCCCTGGGGGGCTGCGATCTGTGAAACTGTCGCCACTTTCGAGGCCTGCTGGGGGGCCCAGCACAGTGACGCCACGGGCGGACCCAAATTAGACCTCGCCATCCCTGGGGGGCTGCGATCTGTGAAACTGTCGCCACTTTCGAGGCCTGCTGGGGGGCCCAGCACAGTGACGCCACGCGCGGATTCAAATTAGACCTCGCCATCCCTGGGGGGCTGCGATCTGTGAAACTGTCGCCACTTTCGAGGCCTGCTGGGGGGCCCAGCACAGCGGGCGGACCAAATTAGACCTCGCCATCCCTGGGGGGCTGCGATCTGTGAAACTGTCGCCACTTTCGAGGCCTGCTGGGGGGCCCAGCACAGTGACGCCACGCGCGGACCCAAATTAGACCTCGCCATCCCTGGGGGGCTGCGATCTGAGATCCCCGCTTTCGAAGTGGCTAGGGTTGCTCAGGGATTGTAACGAATCAGCTTTATCTAGTCCTTGTCCTGTAACCAGTGTCCTGTGAGTCTCCCGAATTCCGTCTGGAGGCATATGTAACCCTCGCTCCGTCATCGCCCCCCTTTATAAAGTGTCCTAAACTATTTGCGCCCCGCGTTTGCGGAGGGGTTGGGTACGTCGCCAGGGTAATTTTCTTTCTTTGCGCCATACCCTGCGCATTCTCCCTATCCTCCTCAGTTTTTTGTTTGCGGAGGCTCCTCCGCGGAGAGCCTCTAGGGGCCTCACAAAAGTTGTTTCAGGTTTTCTTAAGGCCTTCTGGAGGCCTCCTGGGCGTATTCTGTGGGCCTCTGGGGGCTTCCTCGGGCGACCCTGCCTCCAACCGCGGTCTCCATGAACGACCGGGTCACGACTTGGAATGCTTCGGAGGGTGTTTTTGGGACATCTTGGGCCGCCATGGGGCTCTCTGAGGGCCATTTTGGACCCGTGTTGTGCCGTTTTGGGGCTCTCTTGGACTGCCTGGAAGCCCTTTCGGATGGTTGTGGGGCGATTTGGGGGCCTCCCATGCGGCTGCGGACGCCCAGAAGACCGCCCTCTTGGAGCGTTGGGATGCCGAAAAATCTACAGAAAATCAATGATTTTTGCCTTGTGGGGCCTTCTTGGGAGTGCTCTTGGAGGCCTCTTTGGGGCCGTCTTGGGGGCCTCTTGGGCCATCTTGAGGTCATGTCGGTCACTCTTGGGGCGCTCTTGTGCTGTCTTGGGGGTCTCTGGAACGTCTCCGATGACCCCCCTGATCGCCCAACGTGTGCTGGGAAGGCTTGGCAAAACGCCATGTGAGGCCCGGGGGCCGCCTCGAGGCCTGTCCGGAGGGTCCCAAAGCCCCAGATCCCTGGAGTCCGGTTTTTTTTAGGGGGGGGGACGGGTTTTCCCCACGCCTGGGCTTATATATATATATATATATATATATATATATATATATATATATATATATATATATTATATATATATATAATGGATTGCGCGCGCGCGTGTGCACTTCGTCATATTTTGCTGCAAAGGATTTTGATAAACGAGCGCGCGCATAATATTCTTTGCTAGGTGGACCGGTAAAGCCGGCGGGGGGGGGATCTTACATTTTCCAGAAAGGAGAATACATTTTGTGCAGTTTACGTGGCGACAGGCAAAGCCAAGCAATGCATCAATTGCAAAGCAGAGCTTTTGAAATGGAATGGAAGCAATGCAGCGCGACGCAAGACGATGCAGCGCATTGCAAGGCGACGGGGCGGCGACGGGGCGGCGAGGGCGACCACGGAGCCGCCAGACCGCCAGGCGGGCCCAGACGCCAGGCGGCGACGGGCTGGCGACGGGGCCGCGACGACGACGACATAGACAGGAGACCGGTCCCCAGGCCCAGACGACGGGCGGCGACGAGGGGGCGACGGGGTGGCGGCGGCGACCACGGAGCCGCAAGACCGCCACTCAGGTCAAGCTACTTAGAAGACAAGGGAGAACCCTTAAGTGCAGGCACTGCAGAGCAGGGCAAGACAATGAGAAGCAGGGCAGCGCAATGCAAAGCAACGGAAAACGATTGCGAAGCAATGTAAAGCATTGCAAATCAATGCGAACCAATGCTAAGCAACGCCAAGCACCGCAAAACAGTACAAAGCAATGCCAAACAATGCTGAGCGAGGCAATGCAATTCGGTTGCGAAGCAGCGCAACTGCAATGCAATAAAGTGTAATGCAATGCAATGCCATGCAATACAATGCGATGCAAACAATGCACGTCGAAGCAAAGCCATGCGAGGCAATGCCGACATTGCAAAGCAATATGAAGCAATGTTGAGCAACGAAGAGCAATGCAACCACGGCAAAGCAGTGCAAAGCAATGCAGACCTATGCAAAGCAATGCGATGCCAAGCAATGCTATGAAAAGCAATGCTATGCAAAGCACTGACAGGCAGCCCAATGCACTGGAAAGCACGGCATAGCACGGCATACTGGAAGCCCTACCTCGACGATTCCATCGCCGCGATCGAGAAAGCCAAGGGATGTCCTGGTCTAGACGGCTCGAGCTACCGTGAGGTGCGCGCCCTGCTTGTGGTGGCATCCGTGCTGCTGCGAGTCTGGCTGCGTGCCTAACGTAAAGCACTGCGAGTCAGTGCAGGCCCGGACGGCGGGCTGGCGACGGGCTGGCGATGGGGCGGCGACGGGGCGGCGATGGCGACTGCATAGCCGTTAGACCGACCCCCACGCCCAGTTCCCCAGACGACACGTAAGAACCTTTAAGTGCAAGCGCTGTTTGGGGGATCGAATGTTCAACAGGTGAAATGGTGCCTGCAATCCTGCTTGCATGTTTAAAGTTTCTTGTGCGAACAATTTGATTATTAATCCTGCAAGGAAGAAAGGCAAACTGTGCGAGAAAGAAAGAAAGAGAGAGAGAGAGAGAGAGAGAGAAAGAGAAGAGAGTCCTGTCCACAGGATGTCTCGCGTTCGGCGCTGTGTGTTTCAGAACTCGTGGTAACCTTTTCAGTATTCGCCGCCAGGGGGTTAAGTCCGCAAGAGAATGCATGCGGACAGGTCGCGCGACATCCCCAACAGCACTATTACCTGTCCGCGCGCCTACAGCATCAGGGATCTCAGACGGGTGTTACGCCGGCCTTCACCAGGGAAACGCTGCGTGGATGGATCATGCCTAGACGCTTAAGTTACACACCGAGATGGCAGAGCAAAGTCTTTGATTGTAGGTGTTCACTGCATCAGGTACTCGAGAGGGACCAGAGGACGGGAGGGTAGTGAAATAGAAGATTGTGAGGGATTGGTGTGTTCTGCAACGGCATGTGCAGGACAGGGTGGGTCGAGGCCTGGAGCTTCCAGGACATCGCACAGCACGCTTCAGGTGCATCGACCGTATGACTCAGAATGTCCTGCGCGTATGCGAGCATTGACAATTGCTCATTTGGCTTAATCATGGCTCAAGTTTATTTGCAGGGCTGTTCTACTGCCTTCAGCAGGGGATGCGGTCCTGACGGTCCGACGGTGGTTCCTTTCTTGTGCATGAGTTGCTACAAGCGTGTGGGCGCAACAAGCTTATGCCCCAAGACCACGCGGTCAGTGCCATGATGTGCGACCTCGGTTCGCAGCCCTGCTTCTGCTGGGACTCTTGCTTGCGCACGATGAGTTGGAACCCTGCAGTTGCCCAGTCTCACCACTTACCAAACCACCCCAACCCAACCCGAAGGCCTCAATTTGCCCTCCATTTCCAGTGGGGGGGGTCGGGGAACATCGAAAAAACACATGTGGAGCCCATACCCCCCCCAACCCGAAATTCGGGTCTTCGGGTTGGGTTGGGGTGGTCTGGTAGGTAGTCACAGTCGCAGCCGCATGCACAGTTCGCAAGCCATGGGAACTTCGCCGATGGCATCGCAGAGGAAGTCCCAGAGCAGAGATGAGAAAGGGTAGCTCGTAGGAAGGGAGAAGTACAGGAGGAGGAGGCGGCGGCGGAGGCGGAGGAGGAGGAGGAGGAGGAGGAGGAGGAGGGAAGGGAGGAGGAGGACAGCACCAGGACGCGGAGGAGGCAGGGAGCAGCACAGGAGGAGCGCGATCGTTGCACGAGCATAATCGTCCGTGCCCTCTCTCGGCTGCACGGGGGGATTAACTTGCTTCTGCCCGCGCCGCACGCATCCACCCCTGTTATTGACAGGGCCCCATGCCCTACCGTGCTGAAGGACGCAGAGTAGGAGGAGGAGGAGGAGGAGGAGGAGGAGGATTAGGAGGAGGAGGAGGAGGAGGAGAAGGAAGAAGAGGGTGAGGAAGAGGATGAGGAGGAGGAGAAGGATAATACTAATTGTAGTAATATCAAGAAGAAGCAGAAGAAGGGGACTGATGACGGAGCAGCTTGGCAGGACAGCTTGGCAGGACGGGGACGATGAAGTAGTCTAGTCTGATGCCGAGGGAGGGTTTAGGTGCGAGGCGGCGCAGAGGCGGATCGACTGCGATGCCGGCGGCTCCCGGCGGCGTGACGGTGTTGGACATGGATCCGGATCGCCCTCGTCCCGAGAATGAGAGGTCAGTCTTTGTATTGCCTTCGGGTCGGGTGTACTGTCGGTTCGGGGAGGGTACCCTCGTTCCTTTCGTGTTTTTGTTGACGTTCTTGTGCTTCCTGGGGAGGGTGCCCTTGGACGTTCTGTGTTTTGGCCGGCGGAGGTTCTCATGTCCTCGGAGGATGTTCTTCTGGCCCAGGTCCGACTAAGGAGAGCGACGCCACCATCACCACCACCAGGGGTGCCACCTCCGGCGAGGAGGTCCACGATGCCTCCCCGAGCCGGGGACGTGCAGGTGATGGCTCGGGGGGGAGCGGGGTCCACATCGCCAGGCTGGACCCTCCCGTGGCCCCTCGCGCGGGTGGTGGCGGTGGCGAGTCTCCTCAGGGGCTGCGCACAGAAGGCCTCCAGAGGCAGGCCCCAGGCGGGCCCCACCAGGCCCGCGGGGCAGCAGCACTCAGCGAGCCTCCTCGCCTCCCCGCCTCGCACGGGGCAGCGCGAGGCGGTCGCCGCGCGCCCGCACGGGGGGGGTCCCTGGAGCTCTCCCAGGAGGGGCAGTCGCCGCCCTGGCCCTGTGAGCATCCCAGGCAGCAGTGCTGTTTTGCTCTAGATTCGGAGGTGGATAGACCTCCTACCCTGACACGTCGATTGAGGAATTGGCCATTTTCGGCTCGCGAGAGGGCGTCGCGGCCGTCATTTTTGCGGGTCCAGGTCCGTCGGTTTCGGTCCCAGGCCGGTGTCACTAAGGGGAGGTTTACTAAAGGGAGGTTTGTACACCGCCGATAGATGCGGTCAGCGCACAGTCCAGAACTCTGGGATCGCGTGCCGCTCCGCTGCTTCTGGCCCACCGCGCCTCGGCGCTGGCGTTATGTCCACGTCCCGGCCCCCGGTGTCAACACGTGCCGAGCTCTTTGCGAGGCCTCCCGCCCGGAGCGGGGCGGAGCGGCACGCCACATCCTTTTGTGGGGGGGCACAGCGCGTCGCCAGGGGCCACCGCGGCTTCATGCTGAGCAGACGTTCCCGGCCGTGGATGGGGTGGGAGGATCGCGACGCATCGCCGAAGCGTCGGCGATGCGGCTCGATGCAGAGCCAGGCTTTCTCCACGTCGACGTCGCCGAGGCATCGCCGACACGTCGTCTCGATGCATCGGCGATGCGGTCCGATCATTCGACCCCGCCTCCTCCGAGCCCATCTGGGAGGCCTCTGCCACTGCAGCAACATCAGTGCTGCCGCTCGGGAACGCATCTGCGGGGGGCACGGGCTTGCTAGAGCGCGCACGCGGACCGACTCTGCCGCGCTGCGGCGTGAAGCTGTGCAGGGGGGCACGGGGTGCTGCCGCACGTGCCCCCACATCCGACCGACCCGCTCGGAGGTTGGCCACCGCTTGGCCAGGCGGCGAAAGAAGGCCATGCTGCGAGGGGAGGAAGGAGGAGGGGGCCTTACTCCCCCCCCTCCTCCTACGCCCTCTCGTTGTCCTCCTTCTGCTCTTTCCCCCTCCCGCCCTCGCCCTCCATTGTCCCTCATCCTCACCGTCCTCCTCCTACCCCCTCGTGCTTCCTCGCTTGTCTCCCTCCGCCTCGTCATTGTATTCCTCTCCCTGTCTTCCTTGTCCTCCTCCTGGACTTCCTTCCCCTCCTCCTCCTCCTCCTCCTCCTCCTCCTCCTCCTGGCCTCGGCCGTTTCGGCCTTCCCTCACCCTCCCTCATCCTCGACTCTGGAAAGCGGCGGCAACGTGGTTTCTCACTTCGCCTCTGCCGACCATCTTCAGTTTGGCCTCCGAGGGCTCCTGACCTGACGAATACGGCCTGCCAGAAGGAGGAGAGGAGGGACGAGGATGAACAGAGGGAGCCTGAAATGATGAGGAGGAACCAGGAGGATGAGGGAGAAGAGGTGGATGGCGGGGGAGGAGGGGACAGGAGGAGAAGGATTTGCCAGGCTTGCCGAAGTGCACCCACAGAACCGTGGGACGTCTGGAGGGGTAGGAGGAGGAGGAGGAAGAGGAGGAGGAGGAGGAGAAGGAGGAGGTGAGCAACAGGTATCTTCGCAGGAACAGGGAACATTCAATCACGGTTCTCTCTGACTCAAGGGGTTCACGCAGTTCCGCCGACACCAACAAGAGGATATCTGCGGCTTCCGATGTCGTACGTGTTGTGCGGCGCTTCCCATCGTGTTGCCTGCGCGTAGTTGTTGCTCAATCGTCCTCCTCTTCCTCCGCATCTGTTGCGGGGCGTCGTGAGGCCCCTTGGAGGCCCAGGGGGCGGCCTCTGGAGACTTTTCGGGGCCTCTGGAGCCCTTGGAGGCCCTCTGCGGGCTCCTGCGGGGCATCGTGGGGGGGGGTCTTGGGTCTTGGGAGCCATCTGGTGGGGGAAGGCTCCTGGGGTCCCATCGAGGTCCCCCCCTCTCTTGGCCCTCTCGTGGACCCCCCTTGGGGCCCTCCCGCAGGCAGTGCTGCTGGTTCGGGGGCCTCCTGGGACGGACGCCTTGCGGTCCTCTTGGGGCGTCTCGGCGGCCTGCCGGAGGGCCTCGTGGGCCGTCTCGGGCTGGGCCTCTCGGGCCGCCTCGGATGCGCAGGAGCCCAAGGTGGGCAGCACGCGAACATCTGCCAACAACCTGCAGTCAACCCGCATAGCAAGGGTGGGCAACAACTTCCCAAGGGCACCCTTGCATCCTTGCCTCCTCGGTCCATCGGCCAATCTCGTTGACCGCGCCCCACTCGAAAAACTCCGAAATGGTCTTCCACTGACCTTGCGTCCTTACCGCGCATCCTGATGATACGGGCCGACTGAGTTGGACATCAGCGACCACTGAGCATTGCCCCCTGAGGCCCCCTTGGGGGCCCTCACGGGGCCTGCTTTGGGCCGTCTTGGGGGCGCGCTGGGCCGTCTTGAGGTCACACGGGGTGGTTCTGAGGCATCTTTGGTGTGCTGGAGCCCTTTACTGGAACCATCTCAGAGGGCGTATTGGACATCTTGGCGGCCACGGAAGGTGGGGTTGGAAGCTCCCATGGCCCTAGGAGTGCGTTGGCAAGCATGTTCCCCCCTGACCCCTCCCACCCTTCCGTTGCAATTTGGGCCCTAGGGGAGGAGGAACGGGGGAGGGGGGCAGCCAAATGCCTCACACGCCTTTTCACACACGGCGTGCGGATGTCGGCGAACATGTCCTGGCCTGAAGATCCCGCATCTGCGATGTGCTTTGGCTATTCCCTGGCCGTGTGCTACAGGAGCACTGGCGCAGCCAGTGCAGAGAGAGAGAGAGAGAACAACAAAAACAGAAAGAGAGAAAGAGAGATAGAGAGCATCAAAGGAGACAGAGAGCGTGTGTGCTCCCGGAGCCGCGGCAAGTACACGTGCTCGCTCTTGGTCCGTGGCCTCTGCGTGTCGACGCTTGTCCGCTGCCAGGAGAATCGGGAGGTGACCCAGGAGGAGATCGAAGAGTACGCGGAGTTCTTAGGAGTGCGGCCCGACGCCCGCATGCCTCCTCTCGCTTCTCCCCGCGCTCTGTCGGCCGGCGCGGAGCTCATCATTGCCCTTACGCCGGCTACACGCGGGAGTGACCCTTCGCCGGAGCGACCTTTGGTGCGGACCCGCTGGAGCCCCCCAATCGCCGAAGGCGATGCGATGGTGGCGTCTTGCGCGCTCGTGTTTGGTCCCCCCGCGGCCCCCCCAACAGCCGCGCACGAAAGGTCACTCTTGCCCAGGGTCACTCTTGCGTGTAGCCTTAAGTCGGGCCTGTCCCTCTACACGAGGAACACTCAAAAACATAGTAAGAAAATAGCCTGGGGACGACTTTTGACCACGTTTGAGTATGTCAGGGCATTGTTTGACTATGTTTTTTTTGTCGTCCAACATCCCCCTGTAGGGGACAGGCCCGACTTAAGTGCAGCCTTATGTTGTCCCCGCCCTACTTCAGGACCGCATCGCAGAAATCATTTCGAGCACCCAGCAAAGTGTCAGAAGAGTGTCGCAACAGTGCCGAAGCAGTGTCTCCCAGGGCCCGGCACGTGGACACCCTTGAGCTTCGATACTTTCTGGGGCGCTCGAAATTCTTCCTGGTGACCAAGGCTAAAGTAGGTTGGAGCATCGGAATCAGGAGGGGAAAAAACACACAGACACAATTAATCGTCGATTCTTCAGAAAATATTGGAAAATATGGGAAGTGTGGGGGAAGACAGAAACCCAGAAAATGTATGAAAATATATTTATTTGTGTGTATTTATTTGTGTGTCCTGGGGCCCCTTTAAGTAGGTTGGAGCATCAGAAGTGTAGCCGATCGCGGCGATGCGCGCCCGCCCCGCCCGCTCGCAGCACCGCCGCCCTTGCCTTCGCGGCTGGAGGGCAGGGCCCCCCGGCCCCGCGGGGGTGCTCCCCGGAGGCGCCCAGAGGCGCCGGAGGAGCCAGCAGAGGACGTCGAGACAGGCACGTGTCTGGTTGACCCAGAAGGGTGTCCAGCGATAATGCGGGATGACGATTAATAAAAAATGGTAGAGAACGATTCAACAAATAGCTTTCTGCTATTTCTGCACAAGTTTCTGACTGGAGGACAACGATTACAAAGAATAGTTTCCAGCCCGCGGCCGGTTTTTTCTAATCGTCATCCCGGGCGCCGCCGCGTGAACACGACCCCCAGTCATTTATTAATCGTCATCCTCCATTAAGGAGGTGGTGCAATATATGTGGTGCAATAGGTTTTTGGGGTTGCAATGGGTTTGGGGCGTGCAGTACATTCGGGGGCGCAAGTGTATTGTCGGGATTGCGTGTGCAATACACTAGTTGCAATACAATGCAATACAATTCTCTGGCGCAATACATTTGCAGTACAATTGCCCCAAATCTATTGCACCACCCCCTTTCAGCTGGACTCCCTTTTTGGTCAAGCAAAATGTGCCTGGGCTTTCGAGCAGTGGCGAAGCGTCCCTACCCTTCGTGGGCCCCGGAAACTGCCGGGCCGTTGTTTCAGGTTTGTGTTCTAAGAACGTTGTTGTTGTTGTTGGTGTTGGTGTTGGTGTTGGTGTTGGTGTTGGTGTTGTTGTTGTTCTTGGAACGTTTTTGGGTTCAAAGGACATGTCGTGGTAGGGCTACAGGAATGCCGGGGCGGTCGGTCCAGCTGCTTAAGGCCGGGCGGCGCGCGCCAGGGTCCGGGGTTCCAGAGGCGGGAGTCCCTGCAATTTTGGGGCGAGTCGGAGCGCCGGATCTTGCATCGGGCCGGGCGAAAGGGGGGGATTGGGAAAGGGGGGGTTACGAAATTTGCTGCATGCAGCTTGTTTCGGCCTCACCGAGGGGCCCATTCCTCGATGCGCCGGGAGGCGCTGGGAAAATCAGCTACGTGAGCTGATTCTCAAACCCCCCCTTTGCTATCCCCCCCTTTCGTCCGACCCGATTGCAGGATCTTGCAGGGCCAGGGGGCGCACGGACCCGGGTTAGGGCGCAGGATCCTGCAGGATCCTGCAGGTCCCTGCAGGGTCCTGCAAAAAGCCCGGCCGACCTGGGTCTGGACGAGCGGGGGCAGTGCGGTGGGGCGGCCTTCTGAGAAGGCGGGGGGGGTGCCGAGAAGGCAGGGGGCTTCTCGGAAGCGTTGCCAGTGTCTGCGAAGCCTCCTCGGAAGCTTCTCTAGGCCCCTCTGACTCTCGGAAGGCCCCAGCCTTCTCTACGTTACATCTTCGGGGGACCCCGCCTGTCCCAAAAAATAATGCTGTCTCTTGTGAACGTCGAGGGCTCGATGCGGACTTCGACGCGGATTATGAGTGGATCCGACGCGGATTCGACACGGATCCGACGAGTCCGACGTGGATTCGACACGGATTCGACGTGGATAGGGCCGCGACGGGACAGGCAAGGTCCCCCACAGACCAGTATTCAGAAATAGTAAAACGATAGTTTGGGGACTATTGTTTGATCATTTTTTCCATGTTGGAATATGTTTAGAGTATTATTTTATGTTTCACCGTGCCTGGGTCGTGGAACAAAAGCCTCCGAGAGGGAAGGTCGGGAGTCTCTCGGGAGACTTGTGGGGGTCCTCTTGAAGGCCTCTGTGTGGCTTCTTCGGGGTCTCCAGGGCCTCGCTGGCACCTCTCGGGGGGCCTGCCGGCGGCTTCGGGGGTCGACATGGGGAGAGGGCTTCAGATGTCAGTTCGGGTTCCCTCTGTTGGGCACCTCTAGGGGCCGCATCAGTCCCTCTTGGGCTGCTCGGGGGGTGGCTTGGGTCGATCTTGGGGGATGCCTGGGCCTTCTTGGACTCTCAAGACCGAGAAACCGAGACTACAGAAACCACCCACCAACATTAAGTCGGGTCTGTCCCTCTACAGGAGGAATATTCAAAAATAGTCATAGTCCGGGGGCGATTGTTTGCCTATTTCTAGTCTTTCCTCGAACATCCCCCCGTAGGGGGACAGGCC
The DNA here is from genome assembly GCA_963575745.1 of Prorocentrum cordatum. Classification (NCBI taxonomy): domain Eukaryota; class Dinophyceae; order Prorocentrales; family Prorocentraceae; genus Prorocentrum; species Prorocentrum cordatum. The sequence goes on along the minus strand of CAUYUJ010015487.1, from coordinate 99,165 downwards.
CGACTTAACACCAACACGATGTTTTTTTGTTTATATATATATATATATATATATAGGCTTCCCAGGCCGCCCCCCAGAGCTTCCAAGACTGCCCAAGATGCCACAAAACGGCTGCCACGTGCACTGGGCGGGCGCCGTCCTCTGCCTGCGCTGCAGCGCAGCACGCGCCACTCCAATCCAAGTACCCCTCTCCCCCTCCTCCTCCTCCTCCCTCCTCCTCCTCCTCCTCCTCCTCCTCCTCCTCCTCCTCCTCCTCCTCCTCCCCCCCTCTCCCCCTCCCTCTCCCCCTCCTCCCCCCCCTCGCCCGGCATGTTTGCAGGTTGGAGATTGGTACCCCAGTCAACGGTGATGGTGTAGAGCTTGAGGAGAAAGAGGGAAAGAAGCTTCAGCATACCAGTAAGACCTTCCAACGGTTTCACCTCCAACTCGCACTGCGCTAATGTCGGCTGCACTTGCTCTGCTCGTCTTCCTCCCCCCTGTGCAACTCCTCCAGGCATCGACCTGGACACAGAGCGGCACCTTCTGTGGATTGCGCGCCAGGACTGGCGTGGGACAGGCTGCGCGTGCTCACATGAAAGCGAAGTCATGCTGACAATTCACGTTATGTTGTATTGCATGCACGGGGCAGGCTGTCGCCAGAAAGCAGAATGCGCACTGCTGCTAGGGGACTTACACTCTGCTCAGAAGAGGTGGCTTCACAACCCAGAATGCGACAATACATGCCGCCCGCGTGCAGTCCAGTGCATTGCCTGGGCTGTAGAATGTGAAACAATTGGTGCCAGCCATGTGCCGCGCTGTGCCCTGCAGTGCCGTGCTGTGCCATGCGGTGCCGTGCCTAGCTTGCGGAATGCGGAAAAAGTTGGCGCCCGCATGCCGGGTCGTGGTCGCGTGCCGTGCCGTGCCTAGCCTGGCTTCTGGACTGCGAGGGAGTTGCCGCACGCGTGCCGTGCTGTGACGAGTTGTTGGGATGCGGGGGAGGTGCAGCTTGCATCGGGCGGGTGGCAATGGGGGGAGACCTGCATGGGGGGCGAAGAAGGGGCGCGACAGTTGCCCATTCGGGCACCTTTCTTGGGAGCCCCTGCTGACTCCAGAAGGGGCCCCGGAGGGCAACCCCCATGTAGGTACCCCCCCGGTTGCCACCCGCCCAGCCGCATGCCGTGCTGTGCCGTGCCCGCAGGTCGTGCTGTGCTTAGGCTCCTGCGAAGAAGTTGCCGCCCGCTGGACGCGCCGTGGCGTGCCCGCGTGCCGCCCGCGTGCCGTGCCTCGCCTCCGGAGTGCGCAGGAGGCGACGCCCGCGCGCCGCACCGTGCCCGCTGGCCGTGCACGTGCCCGCGGTCCCTGCCGTGCCGTGCCGAGCGGCTCTCGAAGGCGAGAGGGCGCGGCCGTCCTGCCGTGCTGTGCCTTTTGCGCCGCGCCGTGCCCCGGGTGTCGCGGCTGCGGAGAGGTGCCGCCCGCGTGCCGTGCCGTGCGCGTGCGCCGTGCTGCCGTGCCGTCGCTGGGTGGCGGGAGAGAGTGCCGCCCGTGTGGCGCGCCGCGCTCGGTTGTCGGAATGCGAAGAAGTTGCTGCGATGTCTGTTCACGGGAGCCTTGGTCGGCGACATTGAAATCAGCTTTTCCTGCATGTGGACAGCGTGGGGGCCTCATTTGGCTCATCCTCCTGTTCCTCCTCTCCCCTCCCGTTCCCCCTCCCCCTCCTCCTTCTCCTAGCCCCCACGAGTCCAATCCAAGTCTGGTCCAAATCCGGTCCAAATGTGTTCCAAATCGGGTCCAAATCAGGCCCAAATTGGACAGTGCCGGGGGCCACGCAGGCTCTCATGGAACGGACACCAAAAGTTGCCGTGCCGTGCCGTGCCTAGGTTTCAGAATGCGTGCCGTGGTCTGCTGCCCACGTGTCTGTCTTATCCTGCATCGTTGGTTTTTCGGGCTTCTGTTCCGATGCTGTGATTCCATGCCAGTGGCAAGGGTGCCCTTTGCCTCTCTGACGGCGTGCGCGCCAGGGGCGGAGGGAGTGTGGGCGGGGGCGGCTCCGGAGAGACTTGGGGGGAGGACAGGGCAGGGCAGCCGCACAGCGCACAGACCGCTGATGGTCTTTAGTTCGCCCACCTGCACGGAGGTCCGCCCGTCAGTTCGGCCCCATGGTGAAAGTGCGGCTATGCACGGCGCTGTCCTCAGTCATGTGCGTGCGCGGGGGCTTGTCCTTCGTTTGTCCCGCCGCGAGGGGGAAGACGACGCCCCAACACCAACGCCAGCCAGACCTCGCGCCCGCGCAAGCGGTGCTGGCCGCTTTGGCTGACGGGGGATGCACGCAGGCCCCACACTCACACACTTTTGACGCAGTGCTGATTATCGCTCACCGCGTTCGTGTTCGTCTTGATCGTCCATCCCTTTTCCTTATGAGTGACTCCTCCCTGTCGCACCCCGAGGCCAGTCAAATGGGCGGGCCGGGCATTTCGCCTCACAGTTCTCTGCCAATGATGAGCCTGAAGCTGACAAACTGACAGCAGCTTCTCAGATGGATGGCGGGTCCTTTTCAAAATGTGGCTCTCGCATCAGCGCCGCGCACGTCTGCGTGAAACATGTGCAAGAGCTTCACGCAGATGTGGGCGGGTCGTTTTCAACATGTGGTTCTCGCCTAAGCGCCACGCACATTCGTCTTCAAACATTGTAAGACATTTCCAGATTGAGGGCAGGCAGTTTTCACAATGCGGCTCTCGCCACAGCGCCGCGCACAGTCGTCTTCACACATTGCAAGAGCTTCACGGATTGAGGGCGGGCCGTTTTCAAAATGTGGTTCTGTCCTGACCGCCGCGCGCATTCGTCATACAGAAACGTACGAACTTCACGGATTGAGGGCGGGCCGTTTTCAAAATGTGGTTCTCGCCAGAGCGCCGCGCACATTTGTCTTCAACAATTGCGCGAGTTTCACGGGTTCCCATGGTCAGCGTACCAGAAACTTGCGTTTTGGAGCGACTCAGGATTGCCAGGGCGCAACAGTTACGTTGATTCGCGGTGTTGAGTTCCCAGGACTTGTGTTGTGGCACGGTTCAGGATCGTCGAAACGCAACAGTCAGGTTGATTCGTTGCCATGGAGTCCCGGAAATCATATTTTGGCGCGCTTCAAGATTTTCTATCGGTTGTCACCCAACGGGGCATTCCCCCCCAGTGGAAACGGAGTGTGAAGGCCATGCGGCCGGTGCCGCCGACCCTGAATGGCGACGGCGACGACGACGACGACAACGACGACAACGACGACCCCGGGCGCTGCCTGCCAGGCGAACCTGGCCGCGCGTGGGGGCTGGGACCCCAGGTGCTTCGCTCTGCGTCACAGGGGCCACTGGGACCCCGGGCGCCGCCTGAGCCCGCGTGGGCTATTTGGGCAAACGTTTCCAGGCGCCTGGGGGCTGGGCCACCAGGTGCCTCGCTCTGCGCCTCGAGGGCTGGGACCTCGGGCGCCGCCTGTGTCCGCGCGGGCCATCCAGGCAAAAGTGCCCAGGCGCGGGGGCTGGGACCCCAGGTGCTTCGCCCTGCGCCCTGGAGGCTGGAACCCCGGGCGCTGCCTGACCCCGCTTTTGGCTTTCCCGGCAAACCTGCCCAGGCGCCTGGGGGCTGGGACCCCAGGTGCCTCGCTCTGCGCCCTGGGGCGCTGGGATCTCGGGCGCCGCCTGAGCCCGCGCCGGCCATCCGGGCAAACATGACCAGGAGCCTGAGGGCCCCAGGTGCTTCGCCCTGCGCCACGGGTTGGGACCTCGGGCGCTGTCTTGACCTGGGCGGGCCATCAGGCCAAACGTGGCCTCGCTCTGCGCCCTGGGGCGTTGAGGGCCCGCGTGGGCTTTCCGGACAAGCCTGCCCAGGCGCTTAGGGGCTGGGGACCCCGGGTACCTCGCTCTGCGCAAGGAGGGCTGTGGCTTCGGGCGCCGCCTGAGGCGCGTGGGCTGTCCGGGCAAACCTGTTCAGTTGCTGGGGGCTGGGACCCGAGGTGCCTCTCTCTGCGCCTGTGCACCGCCTGGAGCCCGCGTGGCTTATCCGGGCAGACCTGCCAAGTCTCCTAACACCAGGCGCTTTGCGCTGCGCACGGAGGGCTGGGGCCTTGGGCGCTGCCTGGACCGAGTGCTGTCCGGGCAAACCTGCCCATGCGCCCCTGCCCGCCCGCGCGCAGACCAGGTAAACCAAGCGCAATTACGCGTTCGTGATACCTTGCTGCTGGCGCTCGCCAGTGGGCGCAGCGAACGTCTCGCAGAGGTCGCAATCCGTGCTCGCGCGCGCGCGCAAAATTCAATGAACGCCTGCCAGGCGTGGGCGCGGCTCAAATTCGCGATTGGAAGCAGCTCGCGCAGATTCGCCAAGACCGCTCCAAGACGGTTCCGTGCAATGTCGCCGCGAACAGCAAACTGCCATCAATGAGAGCTGGCGCCCGTCGCAAGCCGCCGCGACCTAGAGTTGCAGCGAACGTCAAAGAAACTAACTTGGGTTGGTGAATTACCTTAGAGCGACCGCCCATTGGTTAGAAGGGACGAGCGTAGGGACAACAGCGCGAGAGTTTAAGTTTTTGTGACGCTAAACTTTCGGCAGCACGGTCATCGCCCAGGATTCCTGTTGCGTGGCACCAAGAAAACTTGCCCAACATCGAGAACGAAGGCTGCATCGTGGACATCACGTGGGGCCCAGGTCGAAGGCGCGCGCGGCATGGCGCCCCAGCCCATCCAATCAAGCATGAAAGCTATACGTTCCAAGTGCCAATCGCCTTTCGATTTTTTCAAGGTATTCGACGCTTCCTCCTGGGCACCCTCCGAGCACAGCGGGTTCTCAGCAAAGGCGCCATATACAACAAACAAGTCGGATTAACAATGTTGAATTCTTCTTGCTCAATTGCGTCAGATCAGGGCCCTGAATGGGCACGGTTCCCGCGCGTTTTCGCTAGAGCTCAAAGTGTACGCCATTACATAGAGTGCGTGGGCGCCGATAAAGTGAGAACGAACTTGAGAGAAGCCTTCAGCGGAATGTTTCAAACATGGGAACTGCTTACAACGTGTGGCAAGGCCGTATCAGCGAAGCGGGTCTTGAAATCCGCCGGCAGACATTGCCATGGAGAGTTCGTGCAGATTTGAATGAAGATGCCGCCCCTGTGGGGCAGAAGCTGGTGCGTATCTTGGAAGTTCTGGTTCAATACCAAAGCAGCGCGGGCGGGCGGCCCCCTGCAATTGCACCAGAGGCGTCGCGTCAGTTAGCAACTGCGCAAACCAACGCCCCGAAAGGGGGGCACAGATATAGAGCGGTTTCCTGCAAAGCGGTCGGGGCCGTTGAAAGCGCGTTGGCGCAGGCTGCGCGAATGGATGAAGAGCGACACTGCGTGCCTTGAGTTGCGCAGACTGTCCAGGCATAGGCGCTTCTATTTCCACAGATGGTGCGGATGCTGGGTCGGAATAAGCCACGCATCAACGGGGCCTAAAGAGGAACGCGTTTTTGCAGTTGAAACGATCCACGAACGTATATCGTAGACAAATACAGACGATGGCGCGGTTAAGGACGATTCCGATGGGGAAGATGGCCCTTGGAAGTCCAGCTCGGCCAGTTCTACCAGCAGCGACGACGCGCCTTTGATTATTCAGCGTCCAGCCGCAGAACCCTCGCGCGATGAATCACCTTTTTAAGAAAATGTCAATGGAAGTTATCGACGAGATGCTCGGGGAGCACGGTGAACGTTGTGATCCAAGCATTCCGAAGGATGGGCATTGCTTACATCACCCGCTGCGCACACTAGGTTTGACAGCGGATACAAGTGCAACGATGATGGGCAAAGCGATCAATGCAGCCGATCCGCAAGCTTATGAAGCAGCGGCTATACAAATGGGGAGACCAGTCGACAGGCACAGCATAATGTCATTATTATGGTACTCTGGAAGCATGCAGCTCCAAAGAGATTGAAGAAAGCAAACCGCCCTCATCGGCATGTGTAAGTTTCCACGATTCCGTGGATGATAGCCGCAAGAAGCACCGCGAAGGATAAAGCGCCACCAGAGCTGCGAACCGAACCGTTCAGCGAACTGCCTGCGCATTCTGGCCGCGGAAAAGCCGAACTCAATATATCATCCGGGGGGGGGGGGAGAACGGGCGGAGGGTGCCAAAAAAGAGAGGCAACGCCACCGATGCGTAGTCACATCGCGTGAACAAATCGACCTTCCTCAGTGGAGGACTCCAGGGCCAGATCACGAAGGCGATAAGGGCGTGAGGGGTGAGGCACGGGAGGAACGGGGAGGAGACACCAAACGAGTTCAAACAATCCGTGCTCAGGTTTCTCCTTCGGGCGTCTGCGTGCTCAGATTGTCGATTCGGGCGCTCCGTGCCCAGATTGTCGATTGGGGCGTTTCTGTGTTCAGGTTGTCGAATCGGGCATTTCTGGGCTCAGGTTGTCGATTTGGGCGTTTGCGTGCTCAGATTGTCGATTCGGGCGCTTCTATGCTTAGATTGCCGATTCGGGCGCGTTGGTGCTCAGACTCTCGATTCGAGCGCTTCGGTGCTCACATTGTCGATTCGGGCGCGTCTGTGCTCAGGGTGTCGATTCGAGCGCTTTTCGTGTTCAGATTGCAAGTCTTGGCGCGCCTGCGCAGGAAAAAGCAAAACGAGCTCAAATTGCAATTATGGGCGGGCCTCTTGGGGGTAGTTTGGGGGCCTTTGGGGAGGCTCTTGGGGGCCGCTCGGGAGCCTCGTGGAGGCCTCTTGGGGCTTCCTGGGGGTCTCTTGGGGGCCTCTTGGGGCCTCTCGGGAGGCTTCGTACGGGCCTCTGGGGGCGTCCTGGGAGCTTCTCAGGCCGAGGGCTCGGAATGACCGTTCGGGTCCCCCGTCTGGGCTCCCTTTTGGCTCCGTCTTGGGGCCTCTTCGGCTGTCTTGGAAGCCTCTTGGGCTGTCTTGGGGCCCTCTTGGGTCGTTTTGGGGTCCTCTTAGAGGCCTCTTGGGCCACCTTGGGGCGGTCTTGGGGGCCTCTCGGCCTGTCTTGAAGCGTCGGGAAGCTGACAAGGCGAGAATGCCGAAATCTGTCAACAAAAAAAGGGACTCCTATGATGTTGCCCCTTGGGGCCCTCTTGGAAGTCCTCTTGGGAGGCTCTTGGGGCGTTTTGGAAGCCTTTTTGAGCCGTCTGTAAGCTATTTTGGCGATTTGGACCGATACTTCGGCGATTCGGGGCCCTCGAGGACCGTCTTGAGGGCATCTTGGGGCACTTTTGCCGCGTCTTCGGGTTTTTCGGGGCCCCCGAACCGCCCGGAGGGGAATCGCATCTGGGTGGCGACCCCCCCCCGGGACCCCCCCCCCTCCGGGACCCCCCCACCCCGGCGGGGAAGGGATCGAAGGGAAGGGGCTTCCCTTCGACTCAACCACAATGTTGCTTAACGGCGGGGAAGGGATCGAAGGGAAGGGGCTTCCCTTCGACTCAACCACAATGTTGCTTAATGTCGTTGTGGCTGGCGCGCTCGAGGAGGAGGGCCCGGTGAATGTGGGGGGAGCGGCGACGGGCATAGGGCAACGGGAGGGGAGCGGCGAAGGCGGCGACGACGACAACGACCACGACCACGACGACGACGACGACGACGACGAGTCAAACGGAACAGCGTCATCCACACGCCGACAGGGTCGGCGGATGTTCGTAAGGGCCCATGAGGGGGGAGTCCAGAGGGAGGGCTTCACCTTGCACAATTGAGTTCTAGAGCTCGAACCTCTTTATTCCCCATATCCTAAGATGGAGTTCTTGTTATTACTTGGACGCCTCCTCCTCCTCCTTCTCCCTCCTCCTCTTTTCTCCTCCCCTCCTGTCGGGCTTACTCATACTCAGACTTGCTCATACACAGACTTACTCATACTCAGACTTACTCATACTCAGACCTACTCGTACTCAGACTTACTCATAAGATGGGGTTCTTGTTAGACTTACTCATCCACAGATTTGGAGGATGTCTCGAGCGAGGCGCTCATTTCAGCACCCCTAAGGGGAGCCGCCAGGGGTGTTTGCACGGGCTCGTTCGCGGCCATTTTGTGGGGATGTCTCAGGCGGTTTGCCTGTTTCTGGGCCCAACATCCTTCGCTTTCGGAGCAGATTTGGAGGATGTCTCGAGCGAGGCGCTCATTTCAGCACCCCTAAGGGGAGCCGCCAGGGGTGGTTGCACGGGCTCGTTCGCGGCCATTTTGTGGGGATGTCTCAGGCGGTTTGCCTGTTTCTGGGCCCAACATCCTTCGTTTCGGAGCAGATTTGGAGGATGTCTCGAGCGAGGCGCTCATTTCAGCACCCCTAAGGGGAGCCGCCAGGGGTGTTGCACGGGCTCGTTCGCGGCCATTTTGTGGGGATGTCTCAGGCGGTTTGCCTGTTTCTGGGCCCAACATCCTTCGCTTTCGGAGCAGATTTGGAGGATGTCTCGAGCGAGGCGCTCATTTCAGCACCCCTAAGGGGAGCCGCCAGGGGTGGTTGCACGGGCTCGTTCGCGGCCATTTTGTGGGGATGTCTCAGGCGGTTTGCTTGTTTCTGGCCCAACATCCTTCGCTTTCGGAGCAGATTTGGAGGATGTCTCGAGCGAGGCGCTCATTTCAGCACCCCTAAGGGGAGCCGCCAGGGGTGGTTGCACGGGCTCGTTCGCGGCCATTTTGTGGGGATGTCTCAGGCGGTTTGCCTGTTTCTGGCCCAACATCCTTCGCTTTCGGAGCAGATTTGGAGGATGTCTCGAGCGAGGCGCTCATTTCAGCACCCCTAAGGGGAGCCGCCAGGGGTGTTTGCACGGGCTCGTTCGCGGCCATTTTGTGGGGATGTCTCAGGCGGTTTGCCTGTTTCTGGGCCCAACATCCTTCGCTTTCGGAGCAGATTTGGAGGATGTCTCGAGCGAGGCGCTCATTTCAGCACCCCTAAGGGGAGCCGCCAGGGGTGGTTGCACGGGCTCGTTCGCGGCCATTTTGTGGGGATGTCTCAGGCGGTTTGCTTGTTTCTGGGCCCAACATCCTTCGCTTTCGGAGCAGATTTGGAGGATGTCTCGAGCGAGGCGCTCATTTTCACCCCCCAGGTGGGCCAGATTTTGAGGATGTCTCGATCGGTTTGCTTGTTTTGGTGGCCAGGCTCGTGGGCGCAGATTCTTCTCAGGATGCCACAGGAGGCTCCAACAGGCTCCAGGAGGCCCCAGGAGACCACATGAGGTCCCAGGAGGCATCAGGAGGCCACAGAAAGACTCAAGAGGCCACAGGATGTCCCAAGAGGCTCCAGGAGGCCCCAGGAAGCTCCAGAAGGCCTCAGGAAACCACAGGAGGCCCCAGGAGGCAACAGGAAGCGCCAGGAGGCCTCGGAAGGCAACAGGAGGCCCCGAGAGGCCCCAGGAGCAGGAGGCCTCAGAAGGCAACAGGAGTGGCTCCAATCCCATGTGTTTTACGTATGCTCCTATCGATTGGGCCTCACCTGGAGCACGATTCTTTGATGTTCTACGTATGTTTCTATAGATGGTCCTTCTCCTGTGTACACAATCCTAAATGTTTTACTCATGTTACTATGTATTGGGCCTCTCCTGGGGCACGAGTCCTTGGTGTTTTACGCGTGTTCCTATAGATTGCCCTTCTCCTGTGGCTCTAATCCCCTCCGTAGCCATTTTGGCTCAAGACCCAATGCTTGGGGGGCTGCAAGCCTCCTGGCAACCACGGGATAGCTCTGTTTCCCGAGCTCGACCTTCAGCGGCGCGCGCGGCTCCCCTCGTTTTGGTACTTATTACACTGTGTGTGTGTCTCGGCCATGGCACCCCAGTGGCAGTGCGTTTGTGGAGAGTACCACGCCGCCGACCGCACTCGGTGCTCGAAGGCGGGGTGCGGAGGCATGCGGCCTCGCTTCCCTCGCGGAGCAGGGCAGCCCTGGCACCAGCCGTGGCAGCTTCGTCAGCCTCCGTGTCGGGGCAAGTGGGCCGACTCGCCGCCGAGCAACCAGTGGGGGCACAACGGCAAGCTCTTCAAGGGCAAGAGTGCTGGTGGAGACAAGGGTTCCTCTGGCATCACTTTCAGCGCGGAGGAGGTCAAGGTCTGGGCCACCTTCACGCAGGAGACGTGGGACGCGACGAAGCACACCCTCACGCAGTCCTCGCGTGGTAAGGTGGAGGCTGCTCGCCGTGCCCATGCTCTCGGCCTGGTTGGGAAGTCGGCGCCCCAGAAGGTTGACGGGCTGGCTCGGCAGCTTGCAGACGCTCAGGATCGGCTTAAGCGTGAGACTGAGGTGGCTCGCAAGGCGCTGGAGCAGGTGCACGCCTCCAAGGAGATCATCGCGCAGCTGCAGCAAGAGCTCGCGGAGGCCAAGCGTGAGGCAGCCGCGCTCTACGGTGGAGGCATCATCCCTGATGCAATCAAGGGGAAGCTCGGCTCGCTCAACACCGACGGGGTCTCAGGCCAGGACCTCCTCGAGCAGCTGTCCAAGATGGTCAACGAGCTCGCTGAGGAGGCGAAGGCAGCTCGCCCGCAGGGAGGGGCGCCCGCTGCTGCAGGTGGAGCAGCGCCTGTTCCCGAGCCAGCTGCATCTCAGCCTGGCGGAGGAGAGGCCGCAGGGGCGCCAGCAGCGGGAGCGACGCCTGCCGAGGGCGGCGTCGACTTCGACGACTTCCTGGGCGAAGAAGATCCTGGGGGGCTTCTTGGCGGCTGCGGCGACGACGACGAGCAGCGCAAGAGGATCCGTGATGCCCTGGAGGGCCTGCGTTCTGTCAAGAAGCCGCGGACCTCAGGGTAGCTACCCTAGCGGGCGATGGTGGACAGCTCTCTCCATCAACGCCAACGCTTACAGCGGGTTTGAGAGCATCCTCGGCTACGAGAGTCTCAGAAGCTGCGACCTCGTCGCAGTCCAGGAGACGCACCTGTCCCAGGAGAGGTGCTACGAGGTCACCGACAAGCTGCAGAGGCTGGGATGGCATGCGGTGGCCACTCCTGCCACCGACGTCTTTGCGGGACACGCAGGGCACGGTGGTCTCCTGCAGTTGGCTCCGAGGTCTTCGGGCCTTGGCGAGTTCGAGGCGGGGCAGCCGACGGTGCTCGCGCCAGGCCGCGCGGCAGTCGCGCATGTGGCAGGCCCCTTTCCTGGGGGACTGGCATGGATCAACGTCTACTTGAAGGTTGGCGAAGGCCTCTCGGCCTACAACCTCGGCATCCTCGACGGCGTCGCGATGGCGATTCGAGCCATCGGCAAGCCCTTCGTGATCGCGGGGGATTTCAATATGGAGCCCCACGGGTTGCAGCGCTCAGGCTTCCTTGAGCGCGTCGGAGGCAGAGTGGTCTCGCCAACGGACGGCGCCATAAGGCCGTCTGGCAGGGTGATTGACTATTTCGTCATCTCTCACGTGATCTCCGAAGCACACGCAGAGATCAAGCTTGGATGGGATATTGCGCCCCGCTTCCCTGTTGAGCTCAAGTTCAACGCCAGCTCAGTCAACAGGTACATGCAGGTCATGAAGGTGCCCAAGAAGTTCCCGTACCCTCTACCCAAGGCGTGCTGCACCGAGGACCACTCCCAGAGGTGGGCGGAGGCGCGCGGCCGTATGGCGGCGGCACCCTCGTTGGACGGCATGCGGCAGATCTTCATCCACTGCGCGGAGCGGTACTTGCTGGATGCCATCGGCCTCAAGCGCGCTTACTACGAGTTTGCTGGACGAGAGCGACGCCCCTGGCTGGCACTGGTCAAAGTGCTGAAACCAACGGCGCCCAGGCTGCCGAGGGTGGCCATCACCACATCGCGGTGCAAGAGCGTGGCCATCGCGCTCAAGGACGCTGCTCAGAATGGCCCCGAGCTGAAGAGGCACACGGCGCTGAAGGCGCTCGATCGCTTGTGCAGTGCGCAGCCTGACTTCGAGTCCGACACCAGGCAGGAGACGACGCAGGCCCACATCACCTTGCTGGGCTTTGCGCAGGCGGCGCAGTCCATGGATCTACCCCAGCTGCAGGTAGCGAGCTTCATCGCCGCCACCATGGCGGACAAGCTGGTGCAGCGGGACGCGGACAAGGCGAAGGCCTGCTTCGCAGACTGGGTCGCCGAGAACCACGCTCGAGGTACGGGGGCCCTCCACTCCTGGACCAAACCTCCGCAGGGCTGGCAAGCCAGGATCTCTGGTGCCCCAGGGAGCGAGCCTCGTACGCTTTCCCAGACGGTCCAGGCCCTGGTGAAGGAGTGGTCAGGGTACTGGGGGGTAGGGGCCCCCACGCCGCTGGGGAGCGAGCTCGCACTGGAGCCGCTCGAGTGGCCAGACGATCTCGGCGAGCGCCCTGCCCGACCGACGGTGAGCGAGATCAGGGAGGTCATCGCCACTTTCAGGGACTCCAGTGGTTCATCGTTCGACGCGCTGCGCCCGCACGAGCTGGGCGTTCTCGACGACGCTGGGATCGAGGCGCTCATCGACCTGCCGGTCGCCATCGAACTGCAGTGCGACTGGCCCGCATTCATCACCAAGATGGCCTTCATCCCCAAGTCGGACGGGGGGCTCCGCCCAATCGCGCTACTGGGGGCGGTGGTACGCATACAAGGCAGGCTCCGCAGGCGCATCGCGAAGGATTGGGAGGCGGCACGCGACAGAGACTACTGGTGGGCCAGCTCAGGCAAGAGCTGCGACAGGGCTGTGTGGCAGCAGCAGGCGCGGGCAGAATGGGCCCAGATGATGGGCGAGCTGAACAGAGGTCAGGACTGGGCCTCGGCGTCAATCATGATGGACCTGTGGAAGGCCTTCGAGCAGACCCTGCACGGCAACCTGCAGAAGGCGCGCATGCAGCACGATTTCCCGCTGTGGCTGGCCAAGTTGCAGATCTCCCTCTATCGACTCCCCAGGGTCATCAGCCTGGAGTCGTACTGCTCTGATGAGCTTGTGGTTGCGCAGACGGTGTTGGCCGGGGATGCCTTCGCCACCACGTTCATGAAGGTCATGCTATTGACGCCGCTCGACGAGATGAAGGCGGCCTGCCCCGCGGTGGTGCCTGCTGTCGTGGTCGACGACGTGGTGCTGCAGCGATGGGGTGGCCTGAAGCGAGTAGCCAAGGACCTCGCCATGGCCGCTAAGGCAGTGGCGAAGGGGCTGGCGAAGGTTCACCTGTCCATTGCCGCCAAGAAGTCGCGCGTGCTGGCCAGCAGCAGAGGCCTTAGGGCCACTCTCCAGAAGCACCTGGGCTCGACCACTGGGGCCATCGGAGTCAGGGAGGTGCGCAACCTCGGCATCGACTACACGGAGGGCGGCAGACGGTCCAGCGTTGTCAGGCGGCACCGCATCACGCAGAACAGACTCCGCCTTCCTCGGATCCGGCGGCTCCTGGGTCTACGCAGAGGAAGGGCCACAGCGGCTAAGATCGTATCGACTGGGCTGGCTCCCAGCCTCTTCAACGGGATCAACTGCACGGGGCTCAACAATACGGAGCTGCAGCAGGCGCGTAGCATTGTGCGGCGCGCCATTGAGCCGAACCCCCACGGGAAGTCGCTCACGGCGTGCTTGCTGGTAGGGGGCTCTCCCACCATCGACCCTCTCTTTGCAGCGACGCTGGCGCCCTGCTTCACGCTGGCGCGCGCTGCGTGGGAGAAGTGGGTGCCGCTGGCGCAGCTCAGGCCCGCATTCGAGTGGGCAGCGAGATCAGCTACATGCTGGGCCGATGTGCGCGGGCCGCTTGGTGCGGTGGTCATGTCCCTGAGGAGGATCGGCTACGACCCCAAGGCGCTCGATTGCATCGTCAGGCCGAATGGTACGATCATCAACCTGCTGGAGGTCTCCCCGTGGTATGCCAAGCAGTGCATCGCGTTGGACGTGAGGGCGTGGCAGATGAAGCTCTTGGCAGACGGCGCGCACGCTGATGTTCGCAGTGGCAGCTTCGTCTCGCAGCTGCGGCGGTGGTTTGCCAAGGGTGTAGGAAGTTCCAGCCTGGCCAAAGGCTGGGAGCCTCTCAACTGCAGCCAGCGAGGATACGCGCGCTCGGTCTTCGTCCTCGGGCAGTGGCCGAACAGCAGGCGGTACCACGGTGCTCCGCGGATCTCGCATACGCCGTGCTGCCAGCTGCATCCAGAGCAGCCTGGCACTCTCTGGCACAGGCACACCGCCTGCCAGGACAGCTGGCCGAGTTTGACGCTGCCAGCCGAGATCAGCAAGCTCGTTCCCTTCAGCACCAGCGTGACCATCACCACGCTCCTGGAGAGGCTGGTCTTGCCCGAGCCCCTCCACGAGTGGCGCCCGCCTGGAGACGACCTCCTCGCGCACGTGCAGTGGCTCGAGGGCGGCGACGGGTTCCCGTTTTCCAACACCACGGTCTACTCCGACGGAGCGGTCTACGACGCTGGGACATCGCTGACGGTGGGGGCTTGCGGCATGGTGCAGCTGCCCGACGGCGGTGACGACTGGGATCCTGGACCTGAGTCGGCCGTTAAGGCGCTAGGCACTCCCTTGCCTGGGCCATTGCAGTCCATCGACGGGGCCGAGCTCTTGGGGTGCCTGGTGCTCCTCCGCCACAGCCTGCCCCCGATCACCGCGGCCTTCGACGCCGCGTACGCGACCAAAGGCTTGACGGCGAGGGGCGAAGCCAACACCACCAAGGCGACTTCTGCCTGGGGGTGCATCTGGAGGCGAGTCTGGGCGGCACTTGACGACTTCGGCGGCATCGGGCCCCAGGGGCTCACGATTCAGAAGGTCAAGGCGCATGCCTCTGCGGCCATGGTTCAGAAAAGGGACATCACTGCCCGCGACAGGCGTGGCAACTGGGAGGCCGACCGTGCTGCAAAGGCAGTCGCAGCCGCAGTGAGGGCACCGCTCGAGCTGCGGGAAGCCTGGCAGCGGCGGTCTCTTACGCTGGACGGGGTCGCGCACTGGGTCGCGCGCGCTGGGTGCGAGGCAGCTGACCTGGAGCTGGACATCGACCCGAACTGCAAGCCGATTCACAACGGGCCGCCTCTCAGCGTCACCAGGCACGACGTGGTCAAGGTGGCTGGCGACGGTGTGCACTGCAGGGCCTGCCTCAAGACGGCCTACACCGACCTCAGCATCAAGAGGCTGCTCAAGGACCCATGCGCGGGCAAGCCGTTCGCGCCCGTGGCAAGCGGCGCGAGGCGCAAGCCAGCTGCGTCGGCCCTGGCGTCTGCAGGCGCGGTGGCGGTGGCGCTGGCAGCGGCGCACAGGCTTGAGCAGGAGGCCCAGAGCGCGCAGGAAGACGAGATCGTGGCGTCCTCCGAGCCCGAGACCCAGCAGATGGCGCCGAGCCCTTCGCTGCCGCTCGAGAGCCTCCAGCTGAGGCAGCAGCGGCTGGCGGAGGCAGCAGCAGCAGCAGCAGCAGCGGCCAGGACCTCTCGCCTGGCGCTGCCCTCATGCGTGCTGTGGGCGCCGCCCGCGCCGCGCGCGAGCAGCCAGCTGAGGCGACAGCGGCTGGCGGGGGCAGCAGCGGCAGCAGCGGCCAGGACCTCACACCTGGAGCTGCCCTCATGCGCGCGGTGGCCGCCGCCCGCGCAGCACGCGAGGCTCAGGGCGCCTTGCGCGCGGGCCCCGCTGACGGCCGGGCGGACGCGGGCCCCGCGGTCGCCCGGGACGCCATGGAGGTGGACGAGCCTGGGGGATCAGGCACCCAGGATGCCGAAGGTGTGGGCCACGCGCCCCTCAGCATCAACGGCTTCAGGATTTGCACGCGCTGCAAGGCGCGCGCCAAGGGGATCAATGGCAAGCGCAGGACGCTCGGCAAGACGTGCGTCGCAGCCTCAGGCAATGCGCTGCGCCTGCGCAACCTGAAGGTCGCTAACATCAGGGCAGGCTTGGACCCAAAGACGGGCAAGCGCCTGAGTGATTGAGTTGGGGAGTGCCTTCGGTTGTCTGAGCCTTTTCAGGCTCGGCACGGGGTGGATGGTGGCTCGTGCGGCTGCCTCACCTGACGGCGCATGCCCAGGCGGCGCGGCGTGCGCGCTGCTTTCGGAGGCCGCTGTTTGCGGGCCTCCTCGCCGCATTTTGCGGCTTCGCCATCTTGGCGGCAGGATCGGTTCGTGCTGCACGGGCTGCCTTGTCATTAAAAAAAGTGGCTCGAATCCGCAATGTTTTATGCACGTCTGTTGCTATAGATTGCGCCTCTCCTGGGGCACGAAACCTTCCTAGGAGGTCCCAGGAGGTCCCAAGAGGCTCCTGGAGACCCCAGGAAGCCCCAGTAGGTTTCAGGAGGCCCCAGGAGGCCCCAGGCTCATGCACAGAGACGCGCTCGTACTACTGAGGCTCATTCACACTCCAAGTCATTCGCAGTTAGATTGATGTCCAGACCGTCACAACTGAAGCCCGTTAATATTCGAAAGCTCTTGCGCCTAGACATTCACGGCGGACAGGCCCATGCGAGTAGATGCACATATGGGGAGCTCCACGCAGTGAATGATTTTCGTGGTTCGTCGTCGTCCCCCTGGCTCTGGCTTCCCATCCTCGTCGTCGTCTCCCTGCTGCCCCCTATCCCTGGGCCTCCGCGCCCCAACCCGGACCCCTGGCTCCTGGTCCGAGCCCCGCAGTCCTCCTGCCCTGGCCCTGAACCCAGCTGCCTTGGCTCTGGCGTCCCCTGACCCTGGCCCCAGCTCCCCTCGCCCCGGATTCTTTGTTTTCGTGGTTCGTCGTCGTCCCCGTGGCTCTGGCCTGCTTCCCCAGGCCCCCTCGCCCCTGTGCTCCTGCCTTGGCCCTGAACCCAGCCTCCCTCCTTGGCTCTGGCGCCCCCCCCCCCGCCCCAGACTCTTTATTTTCGTGGTTCGTCGTCGTCCTCCTGGCTCTGGCCTGCTTCCCCTGGCCCCCTCGCCCCCGTCCTGCTGCTTTGGCCCTGAACCCAGCTCCCCTCTTTGGCTCTGGCGTCCCTTGGCCCTGAACCCAGCCCCCCTCGCCCTGGACCCATTATTTTCGTGGTTCGTCGTCGTCCCCCTGGCACTGGCCTGCTTCCCCTGGCCCCCTCGCCCCTGTGCTCCTGCCCTGGGCCCCCCCTCGCCCCGGCCCTGGCCTTGGCCCCACTCGCCCCGACCCTGGCCTTCGCCCCAGCCCTCCTCGCCCCGGACCGTGTATATTCGTGGTTCGAACTCGGACCTCTGGCCCCTGGTCTGAGCTTCAGTCCCCCTGCCCTGGCCCTGGACCCCCACTCGCCCCGACCCTGGCCTTGGCCCCAGCCCTCCTCGCCCCGGACCTTTATTTTCGTGGTTCCGTCCCCCTGGCTCTGGCCCCCCATCCCCTGGCCCTCTCGTCCCCCACATGCCCCTCCTCCTCCTTCTCTCTTCAAATGTGCAAGAGCCAGGGCACGCGTGCCACTTGTTCTAACATCGTGGGTGAATCTTGGATTCACACACGTCCCATTCATCCTACCTGCTCATTCTCCCCATGTCCCTCCTCCTCGTGCCCGCCCTCCTCTCATTCCCTCCTCCCCCACTCGTCCCCTCTCTCCCCCTTGCGGCTTCCACCCGTTCTCCTCCTCTGAACTATTCCTTCCTCCTCCAGCCCCCCCCCCGACCCCTCCTTATGCCCTCCTCCTTGTCCTCCCACCGCGCGCGCAGGGGGGGAGTAGAGGAGGGGTCGCGCGGTTACGCGCGTACGAGGAGGAGGAGGAGGAGGAGGAGGAGGAGGAGGAGGAGGAGGAGGAGGAGGAGGAGAAGGAAGAGGAGGAGGAGGAAGAGGAGGACTAGCGTGAACCAAAGACTCGTCAACTATGCTGGGATATACCCTCCCTCCAAGCTCGTTCGTCATAGGCCCCTACAAAGGTCAGTTAAACTGAGGGAATTGCCCCGTTGGGGGACAACCGTGTGAAAATCCTATAGCGTGCCAGAACACCATTCTCAGGACTCCAACGCCACGAATTATCTTGACTGCTGCGTCTTGACGATCCAGAACCGCGCCAGAACACCATTCCTGTGACTTCAACGCCGCGAGTCAACGTAACCGGTGCGCCTTGACAATCCCGAGTCGCTTCAAAAGCGAATTATGTGGTACCCTGACCATGGGAATCCGTAAAATTGTTTGCAATATTTTATGACGGGTGTTCGCGGCGCTAAGGCGATAGCCACGTTCCAGAGCAGAAACCTTCCATCCGTGAAACCCTTCCAAGTGTTTAAAAGAACGCGCGCGGCGCCCAGGCGAGAGCCACATGTTGAAATCCACCCGCCCTCAATCTGGGATTTTTTTCAAAAGTTTGAAAACGAGTGTGCGCGGTGCTGGGGCGAGAGCCACAGTTTGACAACGTCCCGCCATCAATCCGTGAAGTTCTTGCACATGCTTTCAAAAAGTGGGCGCGGCGCTAAGGCGAGAGCCACCCTTTTGGAAAACGACCCGCCCTCAATCCGTGAAGCTCTTGCAGTTGTCTTCAACGACTGCGCGGCGCTACGGCGAGTGCCACATTCTCTCCATTTGTGAAGCTGTTGCTGTTTGTTGAGCCTCAGGATCGGAAAATTAAAGGAAGTCTCAGAGGAAGCGCCCCGCCCGCCCTTCTGATTGTTGTCGGGACAAGACAGGAAGGTGTTACACATAATGACGGAGGAGGAGGAGGAGGAGGAGGAGGAGGAGGAGGAGGGGGAGGAAGAGGAGGAGGAGGAGGAGCAGGAGGAGGAGCTGAGAGGAAGACGACCACGGAGGAGGGGCAGGGGGGGAGAGGAGGGTGGAGCAGGACTGGGGCTGGAGCCTGGAGGGCGAGGACGGGGCATGCAGGAAGAGCTCCTCCCTCCGGCGAGCAGACGCGAGAGAGAGAGAGAGAGTGCACGCCGGGGAAGGGCGTCGCCGAGCCGCCGCCGGCGCCCTGGAAGGCCCGTGGGCCGTGCGCTTCCCCCCCCTTCCCCGCCACGAGCGTCCACGCGCCCCCGGCGCCGGGCCGGTTGCCGCGCGGCGTCGTGTCGTGTGGGCTCCTCCTCCTCCTCCTCCTCCTCCTCCTCCTCCTCCTCCTCCTCCCCCTCAGCCGTGTCGGCCCAGGCGCACTGGGCTTGCCCGAGTGTACTTCGACGCGGCTCGCTCGGGCGGGCCACGGATGGCGGCAAGGCACCCTTCTTGGCCTTGTGGGAACTGCGCGAGGGTGTATGGCACAGCGTTCGCCAACTATGCCCACCGCACCCACTGCCTGCGCTGCGGCAAGCAGGCGCCAAAAGGAGTGCTGGAGAAGCAGAGAAAGCAGAATCAGGGAGCAGCGGGTGGAGGCAAGAGCCAGCCCCCTTGGCAGAAGGCGAAGAACAGGTGGGCGGACGGACCGCCAGCCTCTCTCTGGGCAGGCTCCATCAGCCAGACCCAGGCCTCGCCAGCCCCTGCTGCTCAACCTATGGTCGATCAGGCAACGGCGAAAGCGATGCTTGAGACCATGGTCAAGGCACACGGAGATGATCGGAAGCTCTGGCCAGAGCAGGCGAAGAGCATGGTGGTGCAGTGGGACAAGGCGATGTCTGTCAAGGCGTCCGACCAGCCCGTCGACATCACAAAGCTCACTTCGTTCCAGCTGGGCCAGAGGCTGGAAGACACTAACAAAAAGCTTCAGAAGTCTGAGGAGCGGCTCAAGGAGCGCGAGGAGGAGTACCAGCGCGCCCTGGCAAGTCGTGACGCAGAGAAGCAGATTCTGGAGAATCACAAGCACAAAAAGCAGCAGCTCGAGAAGGCGAAGTCCGACGCCTTCCTCAAGGAGCAGGCCAGTGGTGCAGCCAATCCAGCCCTGCAGCTTTGTGGACGATTCGCAGAGCTTCAGCTGGCAGGCAGCGACAGCGAAGTTCCTGAGCCTTTGCGAGGGCCCATGCAGGCTCTTCAGCAGGCGCTGGAGCAGTACCAAAAGCAGGAGGCCGAGAAGAGGAGGGCCCAGCAGGAGAGCGCTCAGGCTGAGCAGCCTACCGCTCCTCCTGGTGACGGCGGCGGCAGTGGTGCAGGTGATGTCGGCATGGGTGCTGGACCCGAGCTTGACATCCCAGTGCCCGAGGACGAGGACCTGGAGGACCTGTACAACGAGCAGGGCCTCAAGCTGGACGGGGTTGACGACGTCGCCGAGATCCAGCGCATCAACGAAGCCCGCAAGAGGATTCGCCAGCAGCTGGCCTCAGCTGCTGAGAAGGCCAAGCGGCGCAGGGTCGGGGCCCCAGCTGCTGCAGCAGACACCCACTGAGGGCTTTGCGAAAGCTGGCAGCTGGGGCCACTTCCAGCAGATAGTGAGCCAGACGCAGCTCACGCTCCAGCAGATGGCGCCGCTGTTGTCGGCTCCAGCTTCGCAGAGGTACCAGGCGCTTCAGCTGTTGGACTGCCTCAATTCGCTCGGCTCGACAGTGGCGTTTTCACTCAGAGCGGCAGTTGGGAGTTCGACGGCCATCCCTTCTTTGGTACCACAGTCAGCCATGCAGATACGTGCAGTTTCTGGCAGCGGTGTGGTTGACGGTGCTGTTTCAGAGCAGAATGCAGAGTTGTTTGGAGCTCTTATCTGTTCGCTCAACATCTACGACGGCATCGTTTGGGTGTCAGGGGAGCCGTGTGCGATGGGCAAGCCACCGCCCGTGGATCCTGACACGCCACAGTACATCTTTCGCGAAGGACTGATGTCAGCAGCATGCAGATGGGTTCCCCCACTTGCTTCAGATTCCTCAGGATATGAGGAGTGGATGGACATGTGCGGGCAGTACGCAGTTGTGAAGCTCAGGCAGCAATCACCTGCAGATTTTCGGGATGAGGCTCACCTCAGCCAAGTTGCTCGCAATTATTGTTACATGGCATGGGTGCAGTCTAGCAATAACAGAGCCAACTTCCTTGAGTACCTGGACTGGCTGGAGTCGCAGGACATGTTCAACGAATGGGACAGGGTCATAGCTCTACACTGGCAGCAGCTGGGAGATATTCAACGTCTATTTCGCCGAGAGATACGTGAGGGTCGGGCCCCGCCTATTGATGCGGCTCGGTATCGGCCAACAGTTGAACTCCCAAGCGAAGATGGCCAACACGATGCTGGGGTCAAAACTGAGGACGATGCTGGGGTCAAAACTGAGGACCAACAAGATGAAGATGATGAAGCTGACCCTGAGGATCCAGCTGGACCACCTGCACCACGAGCTGCACAGCTGCATGCAGATACTCTGGTGCTATCTCAGAGTGGTGGTTCTAATATAGAATCCAAGCCAGAGAAGCTCCCGAACCCCCGAGGTGCTGTCTTGGGGAGTCTTGAGCAGGTTGGGTCGCTTCGCCAGACTCAGCCTCAAGAGGCTGACGGGGGCCCTGGGGGGATTGGCGTCGGGGAGTGTGCCCCTCGTGCCGCCGACGACCATGAACCCTCGGGCCCCGCGTCTTGGGGCACAGGCCCGTTTGGGAACACCTCGTCGCCTCCCAAGGGAGGTATGCCAGTGCGGACTGCAGCTCAGCAAAACTTGGCGTCGGCGCAGAATCAAAGCGACGCCTTGAGTGCTGAGCGGACCTGCCGCAACTGTGGTGTCGGCCTCCCCAGTCAGGCCCGACCAGAGGAGGTGGTGACTACAAAGGTGCGCACGTGGAGGATTGTCACTGCCAACATTACCTCAGCGCAGAAGGAGGCGGCGAAGTTGTCCAAGATCGCAGCGGAGGTGGTAGAGATCGAGGTCGATGCTGATGCCCTGCTCATCCAGGAGCACAAGCTGCTCAAACCAGCGGTGGGGGACACTGTGGTGAGGCTGAAGCATCAGGGCTGGCACTTCCACATCTCCCCAGCCAAGCCGGGCACCACAGCCACATCAGCATCGTCAGGAGTGGCAGTCGGAGTTCGACAAGATATCGGCTCAGCAGCTCCACCTGACATGGGTGGCGTTACACCCCCGACCTCAAGATGGACAACACAGTGGATCGATGGCATGCTCCCTGGTGGCTTCATTCTGGCCTCGATCTACCTCATCTCAGGTAATCAGCACAAAGACGTGGAGGACAACAATAGGCAGATCATCCTGCAATGTTTTGAGCAGCTCAAGAGACTGGGACGCCCTTTCATCATTGGAGGTGATTGGAACATGAGTCCGCTCGACCTGGAGGAGCTCAATGTTTTGAATGACATGCCAGCTACCATAGCAGCTCCGTTTGAGTGGACGTGCTCAGCAGGACGTGGACGAACTATAGATTTCTTTGTGGTCTCCAAGCATTTCAAGAGCTTGATCACGGGAGTGCGACGACTGGAGGGCCTCAGCCTAGCAACGCATTGGGGAGTTTTGCTTGAGCTAGAAGCAGGACCTGGCGCGGCCATGGAGCAGCAGATCGTGATGCCGCGGAAGTTTCCCAACGATTGTCCGCTTGGCGCTCCACGCCCACCTCCATCGTACGACCAAGTACATGATGAGTGCCATCATGCACGTGAAGCTCAGGACCTCGACTGGTGCTTTCAGACGTGGGCTCAGATGGCTGAGGCGGAGTTGGCAGATCGGTATCACCTTCCTGACAACAAGCGACGTGCTGCAGCTGGACGGGGTGAGCTACATGTGCCTCAGTTCAAGCTGGTGGCAGCGGCTCGCAAAGCACCAGGTAGAGGCGCTGAAGGAGACCCCATCTCACGGAATTGGAGAAGGGCGGCCATGGCATTCCAGGACCTTCTTCATGCGCTCAAGAGGGAGTGGGAGCTGGACTCGCAATTCATTCAGCAGCGGCTTCAGACCCTTCGCAAGTTGAGGCGCAAGAACTTGGACATGGGCAGTTCCTGGTTTGTCCTTTGGTACCGACTCGACTATGAATGGAGTTGGGAGGATGAATGGATACGGGATTGCAGTTGGTTTGCAGCGCAGGAAGCCACCAAGCTCGAGCAGCTGCACTCAAAGCAGCGGGTCAAGGAGTGGCGGCAGGCGGTAGCTAAGTCCATCGAGCAGGAGCAGTCGAAGGCACACAGATGGAGTAAGCCACCAACTTTGTGGACGCAAGCAGAAGTTCATCCTGCCACGGGCATCAAGTCACATGCTATTACACTCGACGCGGACCTGCAGCAGTGGCTTAAGATATGGAATCATGATCCTGCAGCAAGCTCTTTTGGAGCCGGCCTACATTTATCCCAACTTCAGATTGATGATCAAATGGAACCTCTGGAAGTTGAGCAGATTCGCAAGGCAGCGCTTTCGTTCAAAGTGAAGACGGCCTCGGGCATCGACAACCTTGGGCCCAGGAATATGGCGCTGTTATCCGACGACTGCTTGCAAGCTTTCAGTTCTGTTATGGAGGTAGCGGAACGTATTGCGGAGGTTCCCAAGCAGATGAAGAATACAGTACTCCCGCGTTTACCCAAGCCTGAAGGTGGTCACAGGTTGATCGGCCTTATGACCGACACGCTCCGAGTCTACAACAGATGCAGAAGACCTGTCCAACGGCGGTGGCTTCAAGAGTATGCTCGGCCTTACCACTACGCCACGGCAGGGCGCAGTTCGGAGCGCGCGGTGTGGACTCAGTCAGTCATGGCAGAAGCGTGACGAGCATTGATGAGACACACGGTCACTGTGATGCTTGATTTGAAGAAAGCCTTCGAGAAGATATCGCATGCCTTATTGTGGGAGATTGGCTGCAGGCACAAGTTTCCCAAAAGGCGCTTGGCGATGCTCATCAAGACGCATGCTGGTCAAAGATGCCTCAAGTTTGGGAAGATCGCTTCAAGATTCATTTCCACGAACCAAGGCGTCATCGCAGGGTGCTCGGATGCCACCACCATGATGATCCTTTTCACTTGGGGCGCGTACGACCAGGTCTACACCTTGTGGCCGTCGCTCACCATCAGCGTTGTTGTGGACGATGGCAGTCTACAGGCTACGGGCACTGAGGCCGATGCTGCACGTATCATCATTGCTGCGGCCAAGATGTTGTGCAGGCTCCTGGTCAGGATAGGTTTGGAGCTGAGCCCGAACAAAGGACATGTTATTGCGACGACTCCAAAGTTGGCCAGGCAAGTGGAGATGGCGCTAAGTGACTGGGCCTTTCGGCGAGCTAGAGTTGTGCGACAGCTCGGACATGATCGACGGATGGGTGGAGGGGGCAGAATCCCTACACATCGAGGGCGAGTGGCAGCAGTTGGACGGAGAGTTCCACGGTTTCGCAGGCTGGCGCAAGGAGGGCGACAGATGGGCAAGCTGTTTCGCTCAGGAGGTCTGGCGTCAGTTGGCTACACGGCTAAAGTGCAAGGCATGAGTGACACCCAGCTGCAGAAAGTACGCTCCCTCTCTGGTCATGCGCAGTTTGGCTCAGCAAGGGGAAGGAGCAGAACCATGGAGTTTCTTCTTTCACATTGTCCTCGGCCTGATCCAACCTTCATTGCTGATGAGTACCCGCTCGCGTACTGGATGAAGGCCAAGTGGGAGCAGTGGGTCAGACCGAAAGCCATGGCCCTAGCCTTCATGCACGCGCAGAACCACACCAAGACTTGGCAGTCAGTCAAGGGACCTGCTGGAGCAGTTCTCATGACGCTTCGTCGTATGGGATGGCGAGCTGAGAGTTGGAAAGTTTGGTTCACTGAGCGCGGATCACGAGTTGATTTAGATGATATCGGCGTCGGCACCCTTACGAAGCTGGTCAATGTATCCACTAAACGACGGCTCTTAGCAGGTGTTCCAGGCAGTCGTGGGATGGAAGGTTTAGTTGGACCGCCCATTTTGGAGCCGGCCCTCAAGGAGATATCCGACCTTCGGAAGAAAGGGGACTTCAAAGGAGCTGGTCTTCTTCGTACTTGGCTGGCTGGAGGTTTCTTCAATCAAGTTCGACTGCATGATGTGCAGGCCACGGAGAGCCCACTATGTGCGATTTGTGGGGTTGAGGAAGGGACTGATCTGCACAGGTGTTTCAGATGTGATTGGCATCTCACGGAGAGACAAGACTGGAGCGGTTTCGAGAGGAAGCTCATGTTGTGGGGCCGCAATGAGTATGGTCAAGATCATCCGTGTACTATGATGCTGTGCAAAGGGCTCTTTCCGGATCCCCTGTTTCAGCTTCCTGATGCAGTTGCTCACCATACGATTCGCTGGCATGTGTGCACAGTTTCTGGCCTGATCAGTGGAGTTGTTTGTGTGGATGGCAGCTGTATCTTTCCACATTGTGAGTTTCGAGCTCGTGGTGGATGGGCCTTTTGTATGATCGACGCGGTGGGAAATGTCATTGCAGCAGCATCAGGACCTGTTCCCTTTCCATGGCAGACCTCCGGTGCGGCGGAGTTGTTTGCAGCCCGACAAGCCATCCTGCACAAGTCGCAGGGCCAGCTGCACCTCGTCACTGACTTCAAAGAGCTCTTTATTGGTTGGCAAGCTGGACATCCCTATGGCACTCATTCTGGACACCAGTATGCAGAGCTTTGGGTTCAGTTCTGGAAAGCTGTTGATGATGTCGATGCTGATGAAATTCTGATCGAGTGGATTCCCTCGCACCTCTCGCAGACGCAAGCGCTGGCTCAGCAGATTCCCTTGGCCTACTGGCACGGCAACAAGCAAGTGGATTTCTATGCCAAGTGTGGTGCGGCCATGCACCCACGAGATCTACCTCAAGAACGTGCTCGTCACATGCGCGAGCAGGCGGCAGCGTTGACGCTGAAAACTGTGCTGCGCATCCTGCGCCGCTGTTCGAGAGGAAAATGGGCTGATGTGGAACGGAAGGAGTACGTTGAGAGGCCGATCGGCCTCGCTCTGAGTGATGACAATGGCCACGTAGTGCGTAGGTACAAAGGACGATGGGCTTGCGCGAGGTGCGGAGAGAATCGTGCTCGTAGGTGTGACCTGGTGAACTTGAGCTGTGGAGGACCCCCTAAGGGGGTCCAGATGGCTCATGAGTCGCACCGCCTCTGGAAAACGGGCCCGATGGTTTGGTGTGTAGATTGCACTGCGAGGTGTGTGAGCAGAGCGTTTTTGATTGCCAGACCTTGTAAGGGTAGACCTCCCCTGGGTTCTCCGAGGTACTTTAAGAGGAAGTACCTTATCCAGGGGAAGGGCCCGTCAGGCGAAAAGATAGGAAATGGTTTTCACAAGCCTGTTCCTATCACCTCGCGTAGCTGATTTTAGTAATTAGCGCTTATGATGTATCGCGTTTCTGGCTTGGTGCCTCGTTTTCGGAGCCCCTCGTCGTCATCGGAACCATCGGAACCTCCTCCTCCTCCCCCTCCTCCTCCCCCTCCTCCTCCTCCTCCTCCTCCTCCTCCTCCTCGTCCTCCTCCTCCTCCTCCTCCCGCTAGGGGGCCACATGCGAACCCTACCCCTACCCCCCACGATCTCTGAGGGGGAGGGTGGGGTTCACTTCGTTCGGGAGCCTTCGAGCGGAGTGAGCCCCACCCTCCCCCTCAGAAATCGTGGGGGGTGGGGGTAGGGTTCGCATGCGGCCCCCCAACCGCGGAGATCGCTTAAGCTCGAAAGATCGGCCGCTTCTGGAACTTCAGATCGTTCAGCGTCGACCCATTTTAGGTCGCTGGCCGTTCAAGGTTGAACGCCGGCGGCGGGGTCGCCGCCGGTCGACACGCCGCGAAGCTACGGTGGGGGCGCGCATCAAGAAACCATGTGCTTTTCGTCAGGGTATCCTGGGTTTCTTCGCTCCTCGCGCTGCGCGGTGACTTCCCGCGGCCGTTGAAGAAGCTTCTGCGGTCAGGGTGCCCTGGGCTTCCCCCCAGTCGCACCTCTCGCGCAGGGTCTTCAGGGCTCGGTTCAAGTCGGGCCTGTCCCTCTACAGGGGGAATATTCAAAAATAGTCCAGAAGTAGTCACGGGACTATTTTTTTAGTAAATTTGACAATTTCTGAATATTGTTTGAGTATTTTTTTTTATTTGTCATCGAAAATCCCCCTGCAGGGGGACACGCCCGACTTAGGCTCGGTTTCTTGGGAGGGTTTCTCGCGGCCGCGTCCGCACCGTACCGCATCCGCCCGCGCGCGTGCCCGGCACCCGAACCTCGCTCCTTCTGCCGCTCTCCCTCGATGCAGCGGCCGCGCGGGGAGGAGGGCGGGGCTCCCTGCTCGCCACGCAGAGGGGAAGAAGAGGAGGAGGAGGAAGAAGAGGAGGAGGAGGAGGAGGAGGAGGCAGAGGAGGCAGAGGAGGAGGGTGAGGCTCCAGGGATGCCTGGCCAGAGGTGTCGGGGGAGGTAGCTGTACATGTTCTGTCCAGCAGGGCCTCAGCATGGGAGCTAGACTTGCCCACGTTTATATTTTCCCGAGGCTCTACGGTCGGGATCCGTTGATCAGAGTATCGCTCCAACGGTTCTGGCCCACTATGCCTCGGCGCGACACGCTATCCGCTTCGCGGTACCCAGGCGTCCATGTGCCGAGCTTTTCCCAGTTTCCGACCCGGCCAGTCGGAGCGACACGGCATCCGCTTGCAAGTCGCAGCGCCTCGTCAGGTTCGCCGCCGCGACACGCTAAGCAACAGTTCCAGACCGTAGATCTTCGGGACGGCTTTACGCCACCAGCCCGCAGTGCATCCCTATTCCAATGATCGGCATCACCTTGTTTTGGTGCCGATCTCGAAGGCTCCCCCAGCTGCTGAGGGCGCGTACCTAATATTGTCCTCGTTTTTGGTATGTCATGTTCGCGATTTCGATGAGCTCGAGTCTAATTGGAGAGGGGGGCCCCTCTCATCGCGGAGGAGGGGAACGGAGGAGGGGCAGGTTTTAGGTGTCCGGAGGCTTCTGCATGTTTCTTTACTTTTCGGATCTATGAAGGCCTCCGAGGGTCACCAGAGATCGGCGGACTGTTTGGAGGTTTCACATCGCAAAGCTTCCGCAACTCGCAAGCATCGAGCTGGAGTTGTTCTGCAATTTGAAGCGTTCTGGTGGGTCTGGCAGGAGGTGGAGGGATGTGAGACACGTCGTGGGGAGAATTGGCATGGAGTAGGCGGAGGAGGAGGAGCAGGAGGAGGAGGAGGAGGGGCATCGTCTCAGTGTTTTCCCAAAGCACAGGTGACATGTCTCTTTCCACATGGGCGTTGTCCCATCGGCGCTGCAGCATGCATCGCAGGACTTGGCCGAGGCGCGCATCGCGCGCGACAGGGCCCCTTGTTGTTCCTGCCCCGTCGTCTCGCTCATCTTTTGTATGTGCAGAGCGCGCGGGCAGATGCATCAGGTGTGGACGTGTGGACGACGCCCTTATCTCCAGGTGTGTCCGTTCTGTTGTGCGCCGACTCTTCTCTCCACGTGTGATGATCTTGCCAGTAGAAGGCGTGCACCCAGAACCACGAAGACGTGTTCTACTTCAACTTTGACTCAGGACAGGAAACATGGTTTGGGGAAGCAGCGGTCATCCTGCCCTCGCTCCCCCCATCCCCATCTATCCTCCCATCCTCTCCCTCCACCCACCCCTGTGGTGTTGGGTCCTCGTTTTGAAGAGACAGCGCCCCGCGTTCCTTCTTCTCCTCGCCCCTCCTCCTCATCCGCGCCACCCAGTACAGCGCGTCGCGGCCCCAGAGGGAGAACCACCGAGTGCCTCAGTGGTGATGACCACATGCGTCCGAGGCAACCCAGCACAGCGCTACGTGGCCCCATAGGCAGCTCCACCGAAGGCCCCCGTGGCTGTGACCACATGCGCCCTCGCCACCCAGCACAGCATTTAGAGGCCCCATCGGCAGCTCCACCGAAGGCCCCCGTGGCTGTGACCACATGCGCCCGCGCCACCCAGCACAGCGTTTAAAGGGCCCATCGGCAGCTCCACCGAAGGCCCCCGTGGCTGTGACCACCAGCGTCCGCGCCACCCAGCACAGCGTTTAGAGGCCCCATAGGTAGCTCCGCCGACGACCCCCGTGCCTGTAACCACAGGCGCCCGCGCCACTCAGCACAGCGCTTCGTGGCCCCATAGGGAGCTTCACCGAAGGCTCCAGTGGCTGTGACCACACGCGTCTCCCCCGACCCAATTCTGCACGCCCCTCGTGCGTGTCGGTGTCTGCCCCGCACGACCAGAGGCCTCGCTGCGGCGTCCACGTGCTCCCCCCGCTGGTGTCGACATACCCCTCTCACGCCCCGTGGCACCCTAAGCAGCTGCCGCTCATCCATCACCAATTGCCCCTCGTTTTTTCTCTTCCTATCTCCCTCCATTTCTCCTCTCGCTTCCGGTTCTTCCGCTTCCTGGGGGGGTGAGGCAGAAAGTTCAGGAGGAAAACGGTGCATGAGGATACGAGGAGCATGGAGGAGCATGAGCTATACGCATTGGCCGTGTCGGGCTTGGCCAATGGGGGATCTGTTTAGAGCCACGGCCAGCTCGGAAACAGGGTGTTGGTGTTCGGTCACGGGGTTTGTTTGGATGGCGGTGCCCATGGGAAGGGCGTCGCATTCCCTGTGAAAGTACAGCTTGAGATGTCCAGATGCAGTCGGGTCGCTGAAGAAGGAACCCTTGTCGTTGGGGAGGGGCCCCGTGCTCCTTAGTTGTTTCACAGCTTGCCTCAGGTGTTCCTTATAATTTCGCTGGGGAATCGAAGTTTAACTCATGGAAACAAGGGGCCTCGTTCCTTATGTAGGGCTCCTTAGGTCAACGCCCCGACCGTAGCTCCTCCCTCCACCTCCTGTTCCCTTGACCTCTTCGTCGTCGTCCTCCTCCTCCTCGGACCAGGGTGTAGGTGTTTGGTCAAGGGGTCTGTTTGGATGGTGGTGCCCATGGGAAGGGCGTCGCATTCCCTGTGGAAGTACAGCTTGAGATGTCCAGATAGCTCCTTCTCCTCCTCGTCCTCCTCCTCCTCCTCGTCCTCCTCCTCCTCCCCCTCTCCCTCCCCCTCCCCCTGCACTTCCCCTCCTCATCCTCCTCCTCTTCCTCTCATCCCCAAGCTCCTCTCCGCCTCCTCCTCCACCTCCTCCTTCTCGTCCTCCTCCTCCTCCTCCTCCTCCTCCTCCTCCTCGTCCTTGACCTCTTCGTCGTCCTCCTCCTCCTCTGCTGCTCGCTCGGCAGGCGGCCGACGCCTCCGCTGCCCCCCCCCTGGCCTCGCCCAGTGCCCCTGGCGTGCCCCGTGTTTCCCCTGATGATCTTACGCATCATCCTTCGCCGAGCGCGTTCTCCTCCTCCTCATCCCTGCTCCTCCTCCTCCTCCTCCTCCTCCTCCTCCTCCTCATCTGGCTTACTGCTCCTCTCCTCCTCCTCTCATTCCCTGCTCCCTCCTCCTCGCAGAGTCTGCCCTACTCGCCAACGTCAGAACAAACTATTTTCCCGGCAAAGCAACCTAACAGCGATGTGGATTAGCATATCTGGAAGCATTCCCCTTAAGATTCAGGTGAGAACCCAGTTGTAGAATTCTGCTGTTCTCGCAGTCGCAGTCGCATTCGCAATGACAGTCGCAGTGGCATCGGCCTTAGGATCCAATGGAATCCTAAGGATTCCTAAGCATTCCTGAGGATGCTGAACTATGCCTACGGATTCCTAAGGATGCCGACGGATTCCTAAGGATTCCTAGGGATTCCTAAGGATTCCAATGGATTCCTACGGATGCCTCAACCTGCCTCAATTTCAGCCTCAGCCTCAGCCTGCCTCGGCTTGCCTCAGCCTCAGCCTCAGCCTGCCTCGGCCTCAGCCTCAGCCTGCCTCAGCCTCAGCCTCAGCCTGCCTCGGCCTCAGCCTGCGTCAGCCTCAGCCTCAGCCTGCCTCAGCCTCAGCCTGCCTCAGCCTCAGCCTCAGCCTCAGCCTCAGCCTCAGCCTCAGCCTCAGCCTCAGCCTCAGCCTGCCTCGGCCTCAGCCTGCCTCGGCCTCAGCCTGCCTCGGCCTCCCTTCCTCCCCCCCCTTCCCCCCCCATTCAGCCTCACCTTGTCTCAGCTTCGGCCTGCCTCGGCCTCATCCTCAGCCTCAGCCTCAGTCAGTCTCAGCCTCAGCCTGTCTCGGCCTGAGCCTGCCTCGGCCTCAGCCTCAGCCTGCCTCAGCCTGCCTCAGCCTGCCTCAGCCTGTCTCAGCCTCAGCCTGCCTCAGCATCAGCCTCAGCCTCAGCCTCAGCCTCAGCCTCAGCCTCAGCCTGCCTCAGCCTCAGCCTCAGCCTCAGCCTGCCTCAGCCTCAGCCTGCCTCAGCCTCAGCCTCAGCCTGCCTCGGCGTGCCTCAGCCTCAGCCTCAGCCTCAGCCTGCCTTGGCCTCAGCCTGCCTCGGCCTCAGCCTGCCTCAGCTCTTCAAAATATGGCCTAGGACTGGTGTTCTGGGAACACGCACTGGCCCACAGTTGGCTCCGGGCAATCAACATATGGTGCCTGGGAGCACGCACGAAGTGGCCTACAGTTGGCCTTCAGCCTGCCTGGTCTACAGTTGGCCTTCAAAATGCCTCAGCCTGCCTCCGAATGGTGCAGGGAAGACGAAGAACTCTGGGAACACGAAGATCACGAAGTGGCCCACAGTTGGCTCCGGGCAATCAACATATGGTGCAGGAATGGTGTTCTGGGAGCACGAAGAACACGAAGTGGCCTACAGTTGGCTCCGGGCATTCAAAATTAGCCTGGGAATTGTGTTCTGGGAATACGAACAACACGAAGTGGTCTACAGTTGGCTCCGGGCATTCAAAATGTGGCCTCCGAATGGTGTTCTGGGAAGACGAAGAACACAAAATGGCTCACAGTTGGCTCCGG
The DNA here is from genome assembly GCA_963575745.1 of Prorocentrum cordatum. Taxonomy (NCBI): domain Eukaryota; class Dinophyceae; order Prorocentrales; family Prorocentraceae; genus Prorocentrum; species Prorocentrum cordatum. The sequence continues at coordinate 67,764 of CAUYUJ010015487.1, read as the reverse complement.
GCATTCGAAATGCGGCCTGGGAATGGTGTTCTGGGAGCACGAAGAACACGAAGTGGTATACAGTTGGCTCCGGGCATTGAAAATGTGGCCTGGGAGTGGTGTTCTGTTGGCTCTGGGCAATCAGTGGCTCCTGACAGTGAAAATGGGGAGTCCCCGGTTTTCCCCGGCACCCGTCCGGCATCTGCACAGACCCCCCTGGGCAGTCAAGATGCTATCTTTTGAGACCACTAGAAACCTATCAGTCTTCGCTGTCAAAACAGGTGATTGCCCCGATATCATGGATCGTAGATCCCCCGCGTGGGGGATCCGCGCCATTTGCGAATTGGCTACTTTGCGAGTAGTGGAGCGCGCTTGCCTGGTCTCGCTTGCATTGCGGGCTTTCTGTTGCCCAAGATGGGTTCAGGCTACGGTGTGCCACCTCTGTGGTGCAACAGTTTGTGGAAGTCGATCGGTGGAGAGGAAGCATGCAGCCAAATCAGATCCAGATGTTTAAAAGATGTTTCAAACATGTTCTAACTCTGTTAAACACAGGCTTGAAAATTGGTAGAACATTTTTTACACGTTCTAAACACATCTTCAATTCAATGATAGCCTCCACCCGCCAAACCACCCCAACCCAACCCGAAGGCCTCAATTTGCCCTCCATTTCTAGTGCGGAGGTCGGGGAACATTTTGGAACAACACATCTTCCGCCCATACCCCCCCCCCCAACCCGAAATTCGGGACTTCGGGTTGGGGTTGGGGTGGTCTGGCAGGCAGTCAGATAGGATTGTCAGAGCGCCCATTGTCGTGGCGCCCACAAGGGAAGTGACTGGCGTGCCCCCCCCCCCCCCGACACGCGCGAGCCGGCGGGCACGCGGCGGGCGCGCGGCGGGCACGCGGCGGGCCCGTGGGGCCGGAGCTCGGGGCGACAAGACTCCGGACAGCGCCAGCCAGCGGGCGGGCGGGGCGTTCGGAGGCGGATATGCCTCCTACCCTGACACGTGCTACCCTGACGCGTCGTTTCAGGATAGGACGTCCTACCCTGATAGGTGGATAGTGCCTCGACTGTAGGCAAAGAGGCGTCCATGGGGAATTGTTTTTAAAACAGGCAGCACATGCAGCAAATAAAACACAAATCTAAGGGCATCTCAAGACTCGGAGGTTGATTGACCTCCTACCCTGACGCGTCGATTCAGGAATTGGCCGTGTTCGGTTCGCGGGAGGGCGTTGCGGCCGTCCTGTTTGCGGGTCCAGGCTCGTCGGTTTCGGTCCCCGGCCGGTTTCGCCAAGGGGAGGTTTGCTGAAGGGAGGTTTTGTCCACCGCCGGGGCATGTGGCCACCGAGTGAGGCGGGCAAGGGCGGGCACAATTCTAGGCTTCTTAGATGGGGTCGGAGCAGATGGGGTCGGAGCAGATTCGGGTATGGCCAGGACCCTGGGTAAGAGGACCCGTTTAGTAGTAGGGCCCCGGAGCCTTCGAATTGGTCAGATTCACTAAACCAGGTTTGCCATTGCATAGCTGGTGTTTTTTCGGGTGAGGCAGTTCCCGTTAGTGGAAATGGGACGGGGGGGCGCCCCTGGTACAGATCGCTAAACCAGGTTCCACTAAACCCAGTTCTACCAACGCCCGATCTTGGATGGGGTCGGAGCAGATGGGGTCGGAGGATCGCGCCGCATCGCCGATGCATCGGCGATGCGGCTCGATGCGGAGCCCGATTTTCTCCACGCCGACGTCGGCGATGCATCGCCGACGTCGCCGATGCATCTTCGATGCATCGGCGATGCGGCGCGGTCCTCCGACCCCATCTGCTCGGACCCCATCTAGGAGTCCTCTAACCATTGACAGAAAGGCCCGAGACATCCGGCCAAGTACTTAGGGACAGGGGTAAGAGGTCGCCATGGGGCAGACGGGTCCCAAGGAAGGCGGGTCCTGAGACGCTTTGGTTGCCGCTTCAGTCAGGGGATCGCAAACATGGATCAAGGGGGCGTTGATGAGCGACGGGTCCCATGTCCACGGAAAATCGCGGATTTCCGCCGCCGAGCGAGGCGGCCCCGGCCGCATTTTGAGGAGGGCACCCCCCCCGATCCATGTTCTTGGCATCGCTCGGACGTGTGCATTTTTTCTCGGCGAGAACCATCGAGGACTATCCTGGACCATCGAGCAACAAAAACACGCACGAAACCGAAACATGCAGGGGAAATGTACGTCCGAGCGACGGCAAGTGTTTGCGCGCCCCCGATTCAGGCTCTCGGGGCCTCCCACGTGCCACGTGCCCTGGGACCATTCGAAACCAATTCAGGATGGAACATTCGTCCTCGGGGACGGCCCCGGGGCCCAGGGCAACGGGAAAGTCCAGAACTCTTCAGGGACCGCTTTCGTGGGGTATGTTGATCTGTTGGTATCAGTCTGATTGTTCGGTTCGCGTTTCTGTTTTCTATATCGAGATCTCTCTCTCCCTACTGCGAAGGCCTTGCGGCCGATACCGCCGACCCTGTAGGCAGCGAGGACGAAGACAATGGAGGTAGAGGGGCCCAAGATGCCCTCAGATGGCCCGAAGACGGCGCGTGACGCCTGCAAGGTCGTCCGAAGACAGCTCAAGAGGCCTCCTCCAGGGTTCGGGAACGGCTCCAGAGAGTGCCAAGATACAGCCAAGACGCTGAAAGAAGGAACGCCTCGGGTGCGGAAGGGGCTCGCTGTTCCTTAAGGTTTTCCGTGGCTCCTCCTACATCACTCCTTGTGCACCTAGGCGGCGCTTCTGGGGCCGAGAAGTGGCTTCGTTTATGATTTAGCGTTCCTTCTGATAGTACCTCGACTGTAGGCAAAGAGCGCCCTCAAGTGGCCCGCTCGAAATCTTTTTTTTTTTTTTTTTTTTTTGTTTTTTTTATTTCTCTCTCTCTCTCTATATTTCTTCTAGCTCTCTCTCTCTATTTCTGTTTCTCTCGTTCTCTCTCTCACTCGAGGGCCGGCGCAGCGCCAGAGGCGTCCAGGGGGAAATGTTTTCAACAGACAGAACATGCAGCAAACAAAACAAAACTAAGGACATCTCAAGATTCGGAGGTTGACGTCCTGTCTGTCTGTCTGTCTGTCTGTCTGTCTGTCTGTCTGTCTGTCTGTCTGTCTGTCTGTCTGTATGTATGTATGTATGTATGTATGTATGTATGTATGTATGTCGCCGCAGCCGCCGAAGGACGGGGGGGGGCTGCATGACCAGAGCGGGGCCCTTGCCGAAGCCCTCGCCGGCATCCTTGCCGAGAGCATCCCCCCGTCGGAGGCTGAGTCAAGTTGGTCGCCCAGCCCGTCGGCTGGACGTTGCACCAGTCCTTGATCAGATGCTTCAAGATCTCATACAAGACAGGTTACTGATGCCGTCAATCCCATTGCGGTGCTGCCCATAAAGGGGGGTCCTGAGCCGATGAAGTACGCCGCGCATGCCCGTTGAGGTCTGGCTCAGCTGGAAGTAGTCTCGGAAGACATCCATAGAAGCACTTCAGCGCGAGAACAGGAGTTTCTGAATCGCGAAGTCCACCATTCCTGGCATGAGGTTGCTGCATTGCCGAGGAATGGCAGTCTTCACGTCGTAGCTTCCGCACGTCACGAACAGGAAGGAACCGGGCCTCAGCTCCTCCGACTCTTTCTGTCTTCGAAGGGCGCGCACCCACGACAGCAGGTCGCGGACATCCTCCGGGAAGGGCACTGCGCTCGAGCCGTCGTTGAAGCATTCCGCCAGGAACCGCCGCCTCATCGAGCGGAAGTCGCGGTCCCAGTAGCCGGGCCGTGCAAAGCGGTGGAAGCGCCCGAACTCCCGCTTGGTTTTGGCGCGCATCGACAGCACCGGCACCTCGATGATCTCGTCCTCCCCGTCCAGGCCGTCCATGTTGCCACCGCCCTCCGGGTCCAGCAGCAGCAACAGCAGCAGCAGAGGCGGGTCCTTGGCCGCGGACTGGCCCAGCGGCTCGCCCGCGGCGACGCAGTCCTCCTCGGCCGTCCTGGCTGCCTCCGAGCAGATGCGGCACATGCCATCGGGGCCGGTCCTGTTCCTGCAGAAGCCCGCGGCGTACCACGTGCACATGCCCGCCTGCCCGCCGGCGCCGTTGCCGAAGACCGCCTTGCCCTTGCCCTATACCTTGCCCTTACCCTTGCCCTTGCCCTCCGCGATGGCGGCACCCTCGGCGATGGCCTCTCCTCCTCCAGCTGCTCCGCCGCCTCGGGCTTGACCGGCACGAGGTTGTCGGGCTTCAGCGCTTTGATGCCCGCGCCGTCCGACAACCTCACCTGCCAGCGGCCGCTGGCGGCGTCGAAGGGCCCGAGGACCCCCTTGCGGCCATTCAAGTTCTGCCCGGCGGCGGACGCCAGTCCTGCAACTGCCGGCGGCGATTGACGTCCAAGTTCCCAGCCCGCCTCCCTCCTCCTCTGGCGCCTCCTCCGCGGCGCCGCCGGCGAACGGGTCGTAGTCGTCGCCCGCCTCCACCTCCTCCTGCTTCCGTGCGGGCTCCGCCGGCGGTTCCTCTTCGGCCTCCGGGCACGGCTGCTGCGCGCGCCCTCCGCGCAGGCCCCCCTCCTATCCGCGGCGGCGCCCCCGACAGCCTGCCCCTTCCGCCTCCTCCTCCCCTTCGCCGCCGGCGCCGCCGCCCAGCATCGCCCCGAGGCCGCTCGTCAGGGCGGCGTCGCCCACCTCCTCCTCCGCCGCGGCCGCCGCCTCGTCCCCGCCGGCGGCGCCGGCGGGCCTCCGCGGCAGCGTCGGCGGCCATCGCCTCCTCCTCGGAGCCAGAGCCTCAGGAGGGAAAGAAAGACACAGACACAATTCGTCGGCGATTCCCCAGAAAATATGGGGAAACTATGGGCAGTGGGGGGGAAGACCAAAGCCCAGAGAATATAGGGAAATACGGGGGATGTTTTTATTGGTGTGTATTTATGTGTGTGTCCTTGGGCCCCTTCAGGGCCGTCGAGCACGAGCACTGGGGGGTGCCTTCGGCGGCCTCCGCGCCGGCCCGCCGCGCGCTAGGGGCGGGCAGCCCCTATATAGGGCGCCCTGCCGCCCCGCGCCGCGGGCAGCCCCGCCCCCCCTCCGCGGCCGCGCGGGGGCTGCGCCCGGAGCCCGTCTGGCCCTCGAGCCCGGAGCGGCCTTGAGCCAGAGCTACGGTTAAGTCGGGCCCGCCCCTCTACAGGAGAAATCTTCAAAAGTAGTCAAACAAAGAGTCTGGGGACGAATTGATTTTACAAGTGATGCGTATGTTTTGAATATTGTTTGGCTACTATTTATTTTTCGTCCAAAATCCCCCTGTCGGGGGACACGCCCGACTTAAAGCCAGAGCTACGGATACTTGTGCTTTCACAGGCTTGGTGGCTTTCTGGTGTCCAGAACATGTGTTTTCTTCGGGTGTTGCTGCTTTTTCGCGTACTTGTTGTTGCGAGCCTCTCTTGCATATGCGCCTGTTTGCGCCTTGGCGCTGCGCCGACCCTCGCGCCGCCAAAAGCACGCAGGCGAAACTCACAGAAAGTGCAAAACAATAGACAAATATTGAGGGCATCCCAAGACATCCATGCGTTAAAAGTTGTACAACCAAGGACCAACACGATTTGGGACAGCTGGTGCCCACGAAATTTGTGAAAGCATAATGTCTTGTGACGCCGAGGCGCCAAAACGTTGTGTTTTCACAGGTTTGGTGGCTATCTGATGTCCAAAGCGTTTGGTTTCTTATGGATTGTAAAGGCCTGACGGCCGGTGCCGCCGACCCTTAATGAAATCGACGACGACCAGGAGGGGGAGGAGGATGAGGAGGAGGAGGAGGAGGAGGAGGAGGAGGAGGAGGCTGAGGCGGAGATGAGGAGGAGGAGGAGGAGGAGGAGGAGGAGGAGGAGGAGGAAGAGGAGGAGACGGAGGAAAAGGACTCCCCCCCCCCTTGGGACCCCCCCCCCCTGGGAAGGAGGACCGGAGGAGGACCGGCGTGGGAGAGGGGAGGGGAGGGGAGGGGGAGGAGGACCCCCAGGGACGGATGCGTATCTGACTCCCCTCCCCCCCCGCTGGGACTCTTCCCCGCCTGGGGGGAGGACCCGAGAAGGACCAGCGCGCCGGAGAAGGACAGGCGTGGGAGAGTAGGACCCCCAGAGGCGATGCGAATCTGACCCCCCCCCTCTTCCCGGGACCCCCTCCCACCCCCGCCGGGGAAGGGACAAACGGATGGGGCTGTCCTTTGACGTGACTACGACGTGGGTCGATTTCCCTCAATCCCCGGACTTTTTCCCCCGACGACGGGAGAGTGTTCTCTCCCTCCCGACGGGGAAGGATAAACAGAAAAGGCGTCCAGTCGACGGGACCAGACAGACCCCCCACGCACGCCGACAGAGTCGGCGGATTTTTTTTACGCATGTATGTCTTAAGGTCTGTTCGTTTCTCTTTTTTCTTGTGGTTCTACTGTTTGAGTTTTTGTTTGCCTGTTCGCGCCTTGGGGCTGCGCCAATCCCCGAGCCGCCAGAAGCAGGCGGGCGAAATTGGAAAACAACACATAGAGAATATGGATCATCCAAAAAACGTGCAGGACATCCCAAGACATCCGAGCAACATTCTGCAAAACCTCAGGCAGAGCAAGGTTTTGACTATCTGGTGCCCACGCTCCTTCGCATGGAACTGTTCGCGGTGTACTTACTTGTGTACTTGTGTTTCCCAAGTTGCTTTGTGTGTGGTGTTGCGTTTGCGCTTGTTCGTGGCGGCGCTTGTTTCGCAGCGGCGAATTTGACTTGCACTTGGCAAAACGCGCGTAACGTTGTTTTACGATCGTCTCGCTTCCGCCTGACAGATTGGGACAACGCCCAACTAGCCCATCCATTTTGGGATCCTGTAGGACACCATTCGAAGTGGAGCACATCCAAGTTGCATAGAGTCGCAATGCGAAATTAACTTGTTCCGAACAGGAAAGTAGCAAACCCTAGATCCAGAAGGTTTCAGTCGGATTGCAATCGGACCCCCGTAGAAACGAGGCAGACACAGGTCCAGAGTAGTTCGCTTGAATGCGAGTATGACCCCAACGAGATGCCAGTAAGCATGGGACACGCCCCAGTGAGGGATGCCAGCTTGATTAGCACAAGCTTCCATTGGGAATGTAGCTGTCGCCAGATCTAGAACACTTCGAAAAGGTAGTTTCAATGCTGCACAAAAAGGAGGTGGGACATATGATAAGTTTACATACAGATATGTAAACATATATACACACAGACATACAAAGAGAGAGAGAGAGAGATTGACACAACAAACACATAGACATAGAAAGAGAAAAGAAGACCACAACTATTCCCACATGTTCAACCCACGGGGTTCAAGACCCATTCCCTATGCTAGAAGATCCCCTCCTAGTTCAAGCGTTTCTTTTTTATGACAATCGGTGAGTCTGCTTTTCCCTCCCCAGGGTGACGCTCGTTACCCGGGCCGAACCCCCCCACACCCCTCCCCGACTTACGCTGACAAGCGTACATATTGGGGGGGGGGGCGCACACACCCCTCCTACACATGCTGTGGCCCACACTGGCTGCTGCTGCGCCGGTGGCGCGGACGCACCCTGGCGGGTGCACGCCACGGCCGCCGTCCGTTTCCGTTCCCCCCCCCCGCCCGGACCCCACCCCCTGGGCAATGACCGTTAGCCGGGAAAGAAAATGAACAGTCGCTGATGGGCGCGGAGGGGGCCGTCAATGATCATCGAGCGCGTAAATCCAATGAGTAAGTCTTTTCGGTTGGCTTAGGGATCGGCGACTGGGTGCAGGGGTGAAGGAGTGAAAGTCCAAGGGGCGAGCGAGTGCGGGGCATCCCGTCGCAGAGTCAAGAGAGAAGTGTGCCCCCTATGTGCCAATGCATGTGTGCACGCGTATTTCCATATGTGCGTTTACGCACGCGTCCACCAATTTAGGCCCCCGTTGTCAGTATGACAAGGAAGGTAGTATGTGTGTGTAATTAGGCATACTCGTATATGTTGAGAGTGACGGGCGCATGTCGGAATAGGCATGTTTGAAGTGATATGTGTTTGTGTGTGGGTGTGTTTGAAGTTGGTGATTCGTTTATTGCTGTTCGTTTACTGTTTTGTGCTAGTTGTTGTGCGCCTCCCTGCCATCCTGCCTTCTCAGTACTTTCATGTCCTCCACGCCACCCGCCCGTAGAAATGGGAGGATGGGAGCGAAAATTGCTTCGCATGTGCGGCGAGAGCAAGCACGCGCAAGTAGGATTAACGTGGTGTGCACTCGTGCCCCTCTCGATGGATCGGGCAGGCGCGTCCGATGTGCAGTTCCCTCTGCTGCAGCGGCGCCTCCCGCATCCCCCCATGCTTTTCCCTGTGTGTGAAGTCCGCTCCTATCACCATCATATACTTACACACCGCTAACGTATCGGCCCAGGTATTGGTACAACATCCCGCGCTGCCTTCATCCCAGCGCCCTGGAAAAAAGGACTCGCGACCCCCTTCCTTGCCTACCTCTACCTACGGGATATTGTGTAGGTTCGTCTCTTTGGTCGCTAATCTTCAGTCGGGCCTGTCCCCCTACAGGGGGATTTGCGACGAAAAAAGAAAATACACAAAGAGTAGTCCAAACATAGTCCAAAAATATTCTCTGGGGACGATTGGTTCAGTATCTGCTGACCTTTTCGGGGGCATGTTTTAAGGTAGTTTTTGCTTTGTCGCCGAAAATCCCCTTGTATGGGGGACAGGCCCGACTTACGTTAGGTTCGCGTCGTGTCGACCAGCGGCGACCCCAGCGCGGGCGTTCAAGGTTGAACGCCGCCGGCGACCCAGAATCGATCGATGTTGAACGATCGGACGTTGCGGCAGCGGCCAGTCGTTCAAGGTTGAACGATCCCTGCGGTGTCAAAAACCAGCGCTGGGGTCGGCACGACACGAACCTGCCGTACGCACACGCCTTCCCTGCTTCGCGCGCGCGGCGCGCCGCTGCTCGACCGCGCCTCCCGTGCTCCGCGGCCCGGCGCCTGGAGCGCGGGCCCGCCCCTCTCGGAAGGCCTCGACCGCGACACCGAAGTCTGGGGCGCGGCGCCAGGGAGCACGGCACGACCAGCCTGAAGTCGGGCCTGCCCCCCTGCAGGGGGATGTTCGATGTTTTTCTTCTTTCTTCTCAAAACACACAATCCACAAACAGTCCACAAAAATAGTATGGGGATTGCTTTTGTGTTTTTTTGTGGGGGTATATTTGCGGTACGTTTAAGTTTTCCTCGGACATCCCCCTGTAGGGGGGCACGCCCGACGTGAGACCGGCCGCAGCTCGCGCACCACTGCAGCCCGAGGGGCGGAGCTCCGCGAACTGGCGCTGCCCTCCCTCGCGTCCGCCCTCGGACAGGTGCCGTCGCCGCGGAGGATGGGGGTGGGTCGGACGGGGCCAGGACGACTCGCAGGTGGATAGACCTCCTACCCTGCCTGACACGTCGATGAAGGAATTGGCCGTTTTCGCTTCGCGAGAGGGCGTCGCGGCCGTCATCAGGTCCGTCGGTTTTGGTCCCAGGCCGCTTTCACTAAGGGGAGGTCTACTAAAGGGAAGTTTGCCCACCGCCGAACGACTGCGAATCCGTCCCAGGGCGCTCTGGGACGCTCTCAGAGCGCTCTGGAACGCTCTGAGAAGGCCGCGGCGCCCGAGACATCCTCCAGATCCGCTGTATCTCCAGGGATCCCCGATGGGTCCTCTCCCGATTTCATCCTCGTCCTTGAGGACAGCACAACCCATCCCCACCCCCACCCAGGGCACCCACCTCCGACCTGGTGGTCCAGGGTGCCCTGGGTGGGGGTGGGGGTGGGTTGTAAGAGCCGCGAGGGTGCCCTGGGTGGGTGGGGGCACAGGTCGGAGGTGGGTGCCCTGGGTGGGGGTGGGGGTGGGTTGTGCTGTCCTCAGTCCTGGCTTCGCTCCCAGGGGGGGGGCAGGCGACAGCACGTGGGACCACCCCTGCGACGCGAAGTACCGCGCGCTGGTGGCCGAGGAGCGCGCGAAGGCCCTTTGCGCCCGGCGCCGGGCGGGAGCGCAGCGTGGCGGGGAAGGGCATCGGGGGCCCCCCGAAGCGGTGTGGTGGCCACCCACTGTGCCGAGGAGGGAGGAGGGAGGGGGGAGGGAGGGGGAGGAGGAGGGGGAGGAGGAGGAGGAGGAGGAGGAGGAGGAGGAGGGAGGAGGAGGAGGAGGAGACTCTAGGCTTAAGTCGGGCCCCCCGAATCCTGACCTTCCAGGAGGGCTAACAAATAGCACCCGCCCTAAAAACCGATCCTAGAGCTATTCTACGTCTCGGTTTTAGGCTGCTTCGCTCCGTCTTCTAGGTTCTGTAGGCCTCCAGTGCTAAAAAATCGCTCTCTGGAAGGTCAGGGAAGCAGTGTGGTGGCCACCCGGTGAGCCAGTCGCAGACTCTAGGCTTAAGTCGGGCCTGTCCCCCTACAGGGAGATTTTTGATGAAAAATCAAAAAAAAAAAAAAAACGAAGATTTTCCAGAATAGTCAACAAATAATCAAGAAATAGTATGGGGACTATTTTTTGACTATTCTGAAGCATTTTTGGATTGTTTTCGGGGTGTTTTTAATTTTTCGCCCAAAATCCCCCTGTAGGGGGACAAGCCCGACTTAACTCTGGGCCTCCCAGATGGGGTCGGAGCAGATGGGGTCGGAGGATCGCGCCGCATCGCCGATGCATCGTCGATGCGGCTCGATGCGGAGCCCGATTTTCTCCGCGCCGGCGTCGCCGATGATCGCCCACGTCGACGATGCATCGCCAGTGCATCGCCGATGCATCGCCGATGCATCGCCGGTGCATCGCCGATGTATCGGCGATGCGGCGCGATCCTCCGACCCCATCTACTTCGACCCCATCTGGGAGGCCTCTACAGACACACTCGCGTCGTGGAAAAATCGCGACGGGAGGTCTTTCGCTATTTTCGGCCTCCAGGGCCCCTGCCGGGCCTCGGGACCGCCCAAGAAGACTCGGGATTGGAAAACGGCCCCGGGAAGAGGCCCAGACCTCCCTGGGGTCGACGTTGTGAATCAGTTCCAGATTCAGGCGAGCGCAAACAGGGATCCAAGGGAGGCGTGGATTAGCGACGGGTCCCGCTTCCAGGAGAAATCGCGGATTTCCGCCGCCGACGAGGCGGCATTGGCCGCGCCAAATCCATGGATCGCTAAGCCATGCTTGCGTGTACAGACACCCTCGCGTCGTGGAAGAATCGCGACGGGAGGTCTTCCGCTCTTCTGGGCCATCGGGGGGCCCCTACGGGGCCTCGGGACCGTCGAACAAAATTCTCAGGATTAAGAGACGGTCCCGGGGAAGGGATCCAGATCTCTGGGGTCGACGCTGTGAAGACTCACGACCTCGGGGGCCGTGGGTGGAGATCCGGGCTTGCCGCACGGTTTTGGGACTCGGGTCGTTCTCCGAGGACGTCTCGGCCGACCAGGGCCTTCCTGGTCCTCAGACCGTGCGGTGACGGAACGTGCGGTCAAGTCGTTGGGGATTCCGAGGTCACCACGCGGTCCGTTACCACACGGCTTTGGGGCCCCAGAGGGACAGGACGAGGAGGAGAGACGGGCTTGAGATCCTGGATCCTGGCGTCGCACTTTTGTCGCAACGGGCGATGTTTTCTTGCTTCGGGACCAGGGGCACTCACGGATCGATCCGGCTCGAACATTGCGTCAAACTTGGTGGGTACAGGGATCCGGTCGAGCTTATATCTACGATGTTGAAATTCTCGTGACGTCGGGCCTCGGGGGGGGGAAGGGGGAGAAGGATGAGGGTCGAGGCAGGCTGGAGGAAGGAGGCATTGCCTTGTAAGTTATCGAAGGCGCCTATGGCAAACCACCGCCTCCCCCTGTTTGCTTCGAAACGCAAATTTTCTGGAGAGTAGAATGCGCCCCGACTCCCAGAATTGGCGTTTACTGGACAGCCCCTGGGCGTTTACTAAGCAGCTCTGGCCTGTCCGCTCCCTTGTTAGGTGATCTTATTAAATGGCGTCGATGGTCAGGGTGCGTCTCATGAGGGTGTCTTGTTTCTGCCCTCGATATGTGCCCAAACGTTGACCCGAAGCCTTCACACACTACTGGTTTCACTATGTCCTCCTCCAGCCGTTCTGAAAGGTATAGGGGGAACGCTTGATGAAAACATGTGGGGAAGAACGAGAGGGATACACAGAGGGAGAGAGAGAGAGAGAGAGCACAGAAACCATAGCGAGATAGCTGTATATAGAGAGAGGTACACACATAACTACAGAGAGACATAGCAACAGAGCAATACAGAGAGAGAGAGGGGAATAGAGAAAACGAGAGGGAGATAGCTAGAGATACAGACAGAGAGAGTAAATCTATGTATGCAAACTTGTACATGTATGCATACATGTACGTTTGTATACCTATATACTGATCTACATACATGCATACATACATACATACATACGTACGTACAAACATACATACGTGCATGCATGCATACATACATGCATGCATGCAAGCATGCACGCATACATATATACATACACACATGCATATACTCATACATACACACATACACATATATATTTATGTATAAATATATATCTACACATACACACATCCGCAACCACGTGCACACATGTACACACACAAACGCACACGCACACATGTTGCTCGCATACTTACAATCACACCTACATGCATTTATACAGTAACACATAGGCACGAGCAATCATACACATATATGCATGCAATCCTACATATGTACATGCATACACGCATGCGTATATGCATACATGCATGCATACGTACATGCATCCAGGCAAACCCACACATCCGTACATACAAAAACAAGCACGCATTCATCTTTGCATACACACATACAAACATACACATCGACACATAAGCATACATACATGCATGCATACATACATCTACATACATACATAAGCCCGTAGCCCTTTTGGCTCAAGGGTAATGTTCCGCCCCTGGACATTTCGCTTGAGGTTTCGCAGCCGCGGGGGAGGCGCAGGCCCCCTGAGCTTCGCGCGGAGTGCACTGCTCTGCACGGTGCTCGTCCTACCCGTGCTCGTACTCGTCAGCGTCAGGCCCGCGCAAGGGCCGGCTCCTAACGCAATCGCCCCGCCTCGGGGTCTCCCGACGGCATCGCTGACCCCGATGACGACCCCATGCACACCTTCTGCCAGGAGATGCTCGCACACGTCGACAATTCCATGCAGGACTCCTCTAAGAACTCCATGGGCGCCACCATCAAGCTCGTCGAGACCAGGGAGCAGAGGTTCGACTCCCGGTGCACCGCCCTCGAGGCGGATCTCGCCCACGCGCGTCGTGAACAAGACAAGTTCGGAAGTGAGCAACAGCAGACTGCGAAGGTCGTCGCCGAGCTCCAGAAAGCCCTCGCCGGTCGCGGAAGCCACCGTCCCCCTCAAAGACACTTTGGACCTCACCGAGTTCGAGCGCCAGGTCGACGCGACGATCCTTCGCGTCAACGTGCCCGAGCTCACTGCCCGCTATGTTCTTCAAGAGGCTCTTCAGCCTTTGCTCTCCGAGCTTGACTGCACATTCGGCCAGCAGGTGCAGCTCCTCGGCCCCGACACCTCGAAGCGCTTCGTCATCCACCTAACCGTGACCGTAAAGCCGGTGGCCTGCTCCGCACTACGGCTGGACTATGGCCAGCCCCACGCTGGACAAGATCTACATCGACGTCGACAATAACGCCGCCCAGCTCAAGCGGGAGCGGGACGGCAAGCACCTCAGGCAGACCCTTCAGGACCTTTACCCGAACGGATACTCAGCTGGAACATGACTAATGGCTTGTTCAGCCTCAACGGCGTTCCCGTGGCCGTCATCCGCCCACTGAACGACACCAAGCCCTCTCACATCCAGTGGGACATGGCCCACCTCCCTCAGTCGGGCATCGTCCGCGATATCGTCCTCGCCAACTTCCGCGCGCGTGCTCGTCGCCGCGGTGTCGACGATGTTCAGTGGAAAGGGTAACCACAACTCCGTCCTGGCTCCATGGTTGCCCTCCGGATCTCCTTCTGTCTTTTTCCTCACCTGGAACGACCGCGCCCTCGTCCACCACCAGCCTGCCCGTCGTCGATCCAAGTTCCGGTTCCTGTCCGATCTCGTCTCGCCAAACAGCCAGCCCCACCACCGCGTGTTCGCCTTGCAGGAGGCTCACGGGACTCCCGAGAAGCTCAATTACCTGCTCTACCCGTTGCTGGACCGCTACATGATGTTCCACTCCTTCCCCTTTTGTCACCAACCCCAGATTCAAGGTGGACGACGGATCCGTCATCACGCTGGTGCCCAAGCCCCGCCTAGGTGCTCATGTTCATTTTCGTTCCTCTGCTCTTGTTCCTGGTCGAGCTCTTCGTGTCTCCACTACCGTCGACGAGTGCGCTTGGGTCCACAACAACATCCACAATGACGGGCTCTCCTCTGCCGACGCGGCTGCCGTGTCCGCCGCCATCGCCGGGAATTCTGCCACCGTGAGGGCGGATCCTCGCCGCTGCTTCCTGACGGTGTGCGGCGACTTCGCCTGCTGCGCCCCAGGCGAGTCGCGCCGCTGGGTCGCCCGTCCTGGCTCTCCTCGGCATCGCCACCATGCCCTTGGCATCGCTCGGACGTGTGCATTTTTCCCTTCGGCGAGGACCATCGAAGAGCATCCTCGATCATTTGGCGAAAAAACCACGCACGAAACCGAAAAAAGCACAGGGAATGAACGTCCGAGCGATGGCGAGTGCCCCCCGCTCCACGACCCCCCTCATCCTGGACCAGTTCACGGAGATGCGGCAGCCTTTCGACACACACACACACACACACCGCGCACGCACGCACGCACGCACGCACGCACACGCACACGCCCCCCCCCCCTCCCCCCCCACCACACACACACACAACACACACACAACACACACAACACACACACAACACACACATACACACACACAACACACAACACACACACACACACACATACGCACACACACCACACACACACGTCAATTGACGTGCTGTGATGTGCTGTGATGTGCTGTGATGTGCTGTGATGTGCTGTGATGTGCTGTGCTGTGATGTGGTGTGATGTGCTGTGATGTGGTGTGATGTGCTGTGCTGTGCTGCGCTGTGCTGTGCTGTGCTTGCCGTCTCTGGAGTCATTGGCCGCAACCTTCTGGAACATAGACCGCCGCCATGGAGCCCAGTGCCCCTCCCGCTGCCCTCCCCGTCGAGTTGCACGACCTGCAACGCCGGCTTTGCCAGACGCTCGCGGCATGTGCCCTCGGAAGCCCATCCCTAGCGGCGGCGTGGCTCCGTGACTCTGAAGGCCTCCTGCGGAGGCTGCAGGCTGACTGCGCGCGCCTCCAGCGGTGCGGCTCCGCCGCCCCAGCCGAGCTGCATAAGTATGTAAGCCTCTGGATCCACACCCTATCGACTCGCACTGTACCGATTTATCCCACACTTCCAGCACTTCCAGGAGGTGCCACGATGTCGCGTGCCGTGATGATGCATCCGCGAGGAGCTTCGGTGCAGCCTGTCCAGATTGCGCCTCCAGGAGGCACTGCAGGGTGCTCGCTTGGGTCGGCACCTCCGGGGGTGCTGCTGCGTTGCCTGCTGGGTTGGCGCCTCATCGAGACGCTGCGGTATAGCATGCTGGGATGGTGCCTCAAGGAGGCGCCGCGGTGTAGCCTGATGGGGTAGCGCCCCCAGGAAGCGCTACAGTGCGCCTTTTTTGGTCTCCAGGTGTTTGTCTTGTGCAACCTGGTGGGTTGGCGCTTTCAGGAGGATCTGCGGTGAAACCTGCTGGGAGGACACATCCTTGTTGCGCCGCGGCGTACCCCTCTGGAATGGCGCTTCCTGGCGTGACCGCGCTGCAGCTTGCGGGGGTGGCCCCCCCCAAGGGAATTGCCGCGAGGCTGTCGACGTCCTCCCTCCCTCGATTCCTCCCCCCCTCCAGCTCAACTGCAGTCAAACACCCTAATAAGGACGCGCGACTTTGCTCAGGGTACCCTTGCGTCCTTGCTCTTCCTTGCTCTTGCGTCCTTGAGGTTTTCGTCGTCCGTCTAAAAATCCCAACTTCGGTTTCCAAGGGTCTTGCGTCCTTACCGCGCGTCCTTATTCGGATTTTTGACTGTATACGGGGCCCCCGTAAGTCCCGACCCTGACCATGGACCAGCTGTTTCAGCCCACATCTATGTTTGATGGTCCTGGAGCCCGACCCAGGCTTTCAGACGCCGAAGCCGTCGGAACACTCCCGCCCTAATATTTCCAAGATGTCCTCCTTCACCTCCTCCTTCCTCCCCATCCTCCCCTTTTCATCCGCCGTCGCACTTTTCGCGACCCGCCCCTGGATGTAGACCCCTTCTCCAGGGCCGTCGCGCTCATCCTGAGCGGCCCATGGGCCCCTCCTGGGGCCCGGAGACGGCTTCCAACCACCGCCTTGGAGATCGACCTGCCGGGACCGCGACAGGCGGCGGATGTGGATACACTTGGGCCATGGCGGGTGGGGACAAACATGTCCACATCCAACGCTTGCCGCGGGCTCCCGAGGTCGAACCCCCAGGCGGCGGAGATGGTCTCTAGTCCCTACCTCGCACCTCGAGGAGGGGGATCATCTGGGTGGTTCTTGCCCTTCCCGTCCGCCCGTTAGGGTCCGCCCGCCCGCCCCGACCGCTGGTGTCCGCCCGCCCGACCCGCCCTCTCGACCTGCCTGGACCCGCCCTTTCGGGTCCAGTCCGCCCGACCCGCCCGTGAGTCGGGAGGGACACAAAACACGCAGACACAATTCATCGTCGATCCCCCAGACGGTCTGGGAAACGATGGGAGGTGGGAGGGGTGGGGAAGCCCCAAACCCAGAAAACGTTGGGGAAATACGGGGACTCCTGTTCTTCGTGTCTGTTTTTGGGGGGCTTCCCAGGGCCCCCTCAGTGAGGGTGGTCGCCGCCGTCGTTGCCTTCGGGATCGTCGCCCTCGCCGTCGCCCTCGCCGTCGCAGCACCTGCGCCGGCGCAGGCCGTCCCTGGCCTGCAGCCGCCGGGCGCCGCGGGCGCGCCGCGCGGGGCAGCAGCCTGCGACGAGGAGGCCGAGGAGGCCTGCGGGGTCCCCTCCTCCTCCTTCTCCTCCTCCTCCTCCTCCTCCTCCTCCTCCTCCTCCTCCTCCTCCTCCTCCTCCTCATCCTCCTCCTCCCTCTCTGCCTCCTCCCCCCCTCCCAGGGCCCCGATCTCCCCCCCCCCAGGTTCGGATGCAACTCCTGGGAGGTCAAATTCTGATTCCGCCCTGGTCCGAAATCCGGTTTGATTCGGCTCAATCCCGCTCAATCCGGCTTAATCCGAGGCCCACTCCGGCGTAACAGCCCCCCAAAGAGGCTTAATCCTTTTTAATCTTTCCGACGAAAACCTCCCAGTAGTTGCCTCCTAACCCCAGGGACGGGACGCGCTGACCTGTTGCCGAGGCCGCGATTTTATCAGTGAGCGAACCCTTGAGGGGGGCTGACGTTCGGGAGCCTTGGCAGGCGGCTGACATGGATATGGATCCGGAGATTAATATGAATATTGGCATGGGCATGCTTTATATATTTGTTGATGCATTTGTATATATATATGTATACAATATATATATATATATATATACACATGTAGAGAGTGTCAGTACATATGCATTACCATCAATACATATACCTGTAGAGAATGTCAATACATAGACATTACCCATCCATACACATACACCTTTTTTTTTTATATATATATATATATATATATATGTACATAATCACACTCATATGTAATTTTGTGTATAATCTATACATATTTATATGTATATATATATATATATATATATATATATATATTGATGTATCGTATGTGTATGCGTGAGTGTATGATTTGTTGACCGTCGCCGTACTAATGCATGGTCCCGAGTGGGTTGAGGCCGTGTTCAGGTCGTCTTGGAGGCCTCCCGCGCCGTTTTGGGGCCCTTTGGGGCCGTCTTGGTCCCTGAGGGCAATCTTAGGGGCCTCTTGGGGGCCGTTCTGGGGCGGTCTGGGGGCCCAGTTGGGCTGTCTTGGGGCCCTCTTGGGCCGCCTGGAAACCCTCTGGGGGCCCTCTTGGAGCGTCTTGGGGCCGTCTTGGGCCCCTCTTGGGCTGTGTTGCACTCGTCTTGGGGCCCCCTAGGGCCATCTTGGAGCGATCTCAGGGGCCTCCTTGGCCGCCTCGGGCGTTCTGTCTACGAAAATTGCACCGAAAACATAGGATAAAACCCAAGTTCACCGAAACCTTGGGAAAACCCATAGTTGTTGCCTCCCGGGGGCCTCTTGGGAGTCCCCATGGGCCATCCGGGGAGCCCGTTGGGCCGTCGAGTACCCATCTTGGGCCATCTTGGGCCCATCGTGGCCTTCTGGGGGGGCGCTTGTCGGGCCCTCCTGGGGCCCTCTTTGGGCCATCCTTGGGCCATCTTTGGGCCATCTGGAGCCGTTTGGTGCCCTCCTGGGGCGCTCCAGACACATGTTCTTCGGTCGGGCCTGGAGTTGTGCTATATATATATATATATATAAAGATAGATAGATCGATACATATATATATATATATATATATACATACATATATATATAGATATACATACATATACATATACATATACATATACACATACATATGCGTATATGTATAAAGTAGTTTGACTAGTACGATTTCAGTATAGCCAGAGTCCAGTATCCCCAAACAGCGTTTGTTTGAGCCAGCGCGTTCCCCTGCTTCTGATTCGCCTGGTCCTTCGGCGTCGTCGTCGAGCTTTTCGTGATCGTCGTCGTCGTCGTCGTCCCCCCCAGAGTCCACGTAAGTCTCCTCCTCTTTCTCGTCCTCCTCGTCCTCTTCCTCCTCCTTTGCTTCCTCATCATCATATTCCCTCTTCTCTCTTCCTTCCGCTCCTCCTCATGTTCGTCATCCTCCTCATCCTCATCCTGATCCTCCTGGTCCTCTCCTCCTCCTCCTCCTCCTCCTCCTCCTCCTCCTCCTCCTCCTCCTCTTCTTGTATCTCCGAACATCACGCCACCTCGTCCCCCTCCTCAAATGAAATCCTCCTCATGCTCCTGGCACTCTTCTTCCTCATCGTTTTCTTCCTCCTCCTCCTCCTCTTCATCCTCCTACCTCGTCATCGAGCTCCTCCTTGTATTTCGTCTCCTGCTCCTCCGCCTTCTCGCTGTGCTCCTCCTTGTTTTCCTCGTCCTCCTCCTCTTGGTTCTCGTCCTCATCCGCTTCGCAAGGCTTCTCCTCCTCCCCCTCTTCCTCCGCCGCCTCCTCCTCTCAATTGTTATCCTCCTCCTCCTCCTGTCCCTCATCGTCCTCGCATTTCTCCCCCTTCTCCTCCACCTCCCTCTTCTTTTCCGCTTCATCTTGCTCCTCCTCTTCCTCCTCCTCCTCCTCCTCCTCCTCCTCTTCCTCCTCCTCCCTCTTCTTCTCCGATTCCTCGTGCTCCTCCGCCATGCCTGGGACGCCTTCGCATTCTCGATGCCGCCTCCGGGAGGCACCCTCATCAGGGATGCCCTCAAACAGGCAGCGTTTGAGCCTGGAGCGGCTCCGCTTCCCTCCTTCGTTCTTCTCGCGCGGCACCTCGGAGCTTGTCCCTCCGCCATGCCTCCTCCCCCTACCCTGCCCCCTCCCTGCTCGCCGCGCTCCCGCCCGAAGCATCTCCACGAGCTGCTCCAGCCTGGGCTCCCCCCTGACCAGCCCCTGCAATCTACCAGGGAATCGTGCTCGCGCCGCGGCGCCGGCTCTGTCGGGCCAGCGGTGCCCAGACCGTTCCCAGAACGCGATGTTCGACGACAAAGTGGAATCACATAGTCCGTCTGGGTCTGGCTCCTCCTCGCTCATCTGCCATCCTTCTCGGAACCCAGGGCCTCGATCTTTGTTTCAGGCGAAATGGGCCAAACCACCTCTTGCGCGGCACTTCGGAGCCCAGGGTTGCGAGGATGTCTCAAGCGAGACGCGCCAGTCGACCTCGCGCACATTTTCTGAGAGCCCAGCGTTGCGAGGATCTTTCAGGCGAAACGGGCTGGACCACCCCGTGCACATGTTCAAGGAACCTGGAATTGCGAGGGTGTTGCAGGCGCAACGAGCTGGGCCACTCCGCGCACATCTTCAAGGAGCCCGGAGTTGCGAGGATGCCTCGGGCGGAACGGGCTGGACCATTTCGCCTGCAGTATCTCGGAGCCCCGAATTGCGAGGATGTTCCAGGCGGCGCCCAGACCCTTCCGAGAGCACAATCCGACAACATCTGTGTAATCACATGGTTCCTTTGGGTCTGACCCCCCCCCCGCTCGGAGCTTCGAGTTTCGGGGATGTTTCCAGAAAGAACGGGCCAGACCACCTCGCCTGCAGCATCTCGTATCCCCGAAGTGCGAGGATGTCCCAAGCGAAGCGGGCCAGATTTTCAGAGTTCAAAATTCCAACGAAGTCTCAGTTGAAACGAACTGGGCCACCTCTCGCACAGAATCTCGAATTGTTTTCATCCTCCCTCACTCCCCCATCCTGCCTCCTCCCTGCTCGCCGCGCTCTCGCCCGAAGCATCCCCACGATCTGCTCCAGAGTGGTCCCCCCTGGTAAGCCTGTGCCATTCACCAAGCGCTCTCACTCGCGCCCTCGGCTCCACCCCACCCCCCGCCGACGTCGGCGGCGTGGGCACCTCTGCCTTGCCGCCGGGTCACCTCCAACCTCCCGGTTTCGCCGTCGTGGGTTTTTGGGTGGACGCGCGCGCGCGCGCCCCGCCGCCGGCAACACCGCTTCCGAGCTGGCGGGCCTGTCTGGCGGGGTTCCCCCCCTTTCCCGCCCTGGAGGCCACCGCTTGCAGCACAGCCCACGCCCTGGAGCCCGCCCAGCACCGTACCGCAGCATTCTGCCACGTGGGATGCCGCCTACGGCTCAGCCGCAGTGGGTCATCGTTGCCTTTTCTCCGCTCCTCCTGGCCTGGCCCTCGGGTGTGCCCGCGACGCCGCCCCGCGCCCGCTGCCACGGGTGCAGCACCGGCCATCCGCCCCGGCCGGTCCGCGGCCAGGTCCCCGACACCATGATGTTTTTCATTACGTCGACCCCTGGAGGTCTCGACCCATTCCCCAGGACCGGTTTTTCAGCCTGAGTCGTATTGTTGACAGTCTCGAGGGCCAGTGAGGGCCCCCGGAGGCCGGAAATACAGCCGGCCCGGATTAGGAGGTCGACCCTGCTCGCTCAAGGGCACCCTTGTGTCCTGCGCCTTGCGGCACGTGCCTTTTTCACACTCCTGTGGCGATGTGGCCCCCGGACGGGTCGTGTTCAGGAGGGAAAAAACACACAGACACAATGAATCGTCGATTCCCAAGAAAATATTGGAAAATATCGGAAGTGGGGGGAAGACAAAAACCCAGAACATATGGGAAAGTATGGGGAATCTTTTTATTTGTGCGAGTATTGATTTGTGTGTCCCAGGGCCCCTTCACTTGTGTCCTCTCGCTTCCGAACGACCAGCTGGAGAGCTTCCGGGCACGTGGGAGAGGCGTTAGGGGCACGCTCCACGGGAACGCGTTGGTGGGAGAGCCTCTGCCGGAGACGCTGGAGAGACGCCTGGGGGACGCTCCGCGGGAACGTATTGGCGGAAGAGCTTCCGGGACACGCTGCAAGCGTGTCCTGCCCAATCGAGTCCGACTGGCAGCAACAAGCCTCGCGTCATGATGTTCCACTGCCCGCGGGGGTCTGGGCGGCGGGCCCCGCCGCGTGAGCGCTCTCGCCTGCCCCCCCTCTCCTCGGGGGCGGCAGAGAGGGTGGTGATGACTAGGTGGGGGGGATATCATGGCGGGGGCCATGATAACTCCCCAGATTTCATGGCGCCTCTTCTTATTCCATTGCGTCTCTGGCCCCGCCGCTGGGCCGCGCACGTGCCGCCAGCCATGATTTGCCCCCCCCCCCCCCCCCTCCCCTCTTGGACACCCCCCTCTTTGCCCCCCCCTTCCCGTGGCCGCTCCCGCCCCCCCCCTTTTTCCCATTCCTGCTGCCGGTCCAGCTCGCAATGACGGGCCTGTCTTCCACCATCACCACCATGATTTCGAGGGGGGAAGGAGGAGGACGAGGAGGAGGAGGAGGAGGAAGAGGAGGAGGAGGAGGAGGAGAAAAAGGAGGAGGAGGAGGCGGAGGAGGACCCCCTCCCACTCCAACGTGTGGCTTATCATCGTAATGCCGTGGCCCCGCTTGCCCGAGCGCGCGTGCGGAGTGCCTCCTTGCCGCGCTCGCGCCCCGGCGCCAGCTGTACCTCCTCTCCGTGGGGCCAGGGGCGCCGCGACCTCTCCCGGAGCTTCGATCGATAACAGAAGTGGGGTCATGATGGGCCTGTTGTCCACCACCACCACCATAAGTTGGAGGGGGGAAGGAGGAGGAGGAGGAGGAGGAGGAGGAGGAGGAGGAGGAGGAGGAGGGAAGGAGGAGGAGGAGGAGGAGGAGGAGGAGGAGGAGGAGGATCGGACAGGCATAGAACTACACTTTGGGCGAGTGGATTAGCTTCTTGCGCGGATCCCGAAATTCCAAACATATTTTTGCGACATCGTCTTACGTATTGGTTCGCCCGCCATTCGAGGGTGCCGATCGCGCCTGTTGGATTTGCCTGGGCCTCGGCGTCTCTTGCCATTGACAGTCTGGAACCAAGGGTTGCTTTCACGAGTGGATTGGAGGATGGGCGCAAGGTGAGTCTTTCAGCTGCGGGGGGGCGCGGGCGTTTGCCGCCGCGCAGGGGCCAGGGGCAACTAGGAAACGCTCAGGGAAATGGAGGGCGGCAGGTAGAGGAAAAACGGGGGAGGGGGAGGGCTAAGCAGCGGGCGGGAATGGTGAACATAGTGACCAGGCGAGATATTCTGATAGGGGGAGCGATGTGGGCGGAGGCCGCAGTTGGAATTCCTTCTGATAGCCCCGGGACGTTCACACACCTCCGCCCGGAGGCCAGCAGAGGGGTTCAGCGGCCCTTGCCTTCCTGACTCTGCGGGCGGGGCGCGACGACGTACCCGACGTGTACCCCGCCCCTTTCGCTAGGTGCCGGTCTGTACGTGCTCGCCCCGCGCGAGACATCCAGCGCGTTCAGAACTACACTTAGCCGGGCACTAGGTGTAGTTCTGTGCGTGCTGGTTTCGCCGGAGACATCCCCACAAAACGGAGCACTTATAGAACTACACCTAGCCGGCGGGGCGGGGTGCATGTCGGGTGCTGCCACTCGCGCCCCCGACGTGTACCGCGCCCCGGCCGCTAAGTGCCGTTCTGTACGTGTCCCGTTTTCGCGAAGCATCGGCAGCCCGCGCTGCCCATCGTCGAGGCCCCGCCCCCTGGGCCGCTCCCCGCCGACATCCCACATCCCCTGGCTCAGCGAAGCCAGCCGTATGCCTCGGGGGACTCGACGTCGCGCAGCCCGCTTCTCTCCCCCGCCTCTGCCTCAGCAGCAACTTCGCGATTCGATCCCCTGCGCTTTCAATTATTCTTCGTGCCGGATTCCCCGTCCGAGCGTGAGCGCTTTTTCGTGTTATGATTTTTCTTTCGGCTGCCGCCAAGCCTCGCCGTGCAACGTGGCGATCGCTTCCACGCTTGGCATGCAACGTCGTCGGCGCGACCATCGCCTTTCATCGTAGGTCGCGAAGCGGTGTCCGTCCACCCAGACCGACCGACGCGCCAAATCGAATTATGATTGCCACCCCTGGTCCCCGCATCAAGGTGCAGTTTTGCTGTGTGTAGTTGTAGATGTGTTCGAGAGGAGGAGGGAGGAGGAGGAGGAGGAAGGAGGAGGAGGAGGAGGAGGAGGAGGAGGGGAGGAGGAGGGAGGAGGAGGAGGAGGTGAGGAGGAGGAGGAGAGGAGAGGGGAGGGGAGGGGGAGGAGGAGGAGGACCCCCCTCCCCCTCCAACTTTTGGTGGTGTTGGTGGAAAACACGCCCATCAGAAGCACATGGTTCACGTGGGTATGACTTTTCCTGGCTCCTCTCCCCTCCCTCCCAAAGCCCAGAGTTCCGAGGTTGCCTCCAGCGAAACGGGCCTGACGACCCGTGGCGCGGCATCTCGCAGCCCAGATATGCGAGGATGCCTCAGGCGAGACGCGCCAGATCACCTCGCGCACATCTGCTCAGAGCCCAGAGTTGCGAGGTTTTTTCAGGCACAACGGGCTGGACCACCCCGCACACATCTTCAAGGAGCCCGGAGTCTCAGGCGCGACGAGCTGGACCACCCCACGCACATGTTCAAGGATTTCGGAGCCCCGAATTGCGAGGATGTCCCAGGCGGCGGCCAGATCCTCCCCAGAACACAGTTCGATGACAGAAAGATCATCCGATGATTCGTTTGAGTCTGACTCCTCCTCCCTCCCTCTCGGAGCTCCGATGTTCGAGGATGTCTCAGGCGAAACGGGCCGGACCGCCTCGCCTGCAGCATCTCGGAGCCCAGAGTTGCAAGGATAACTCAAGCGAAACGGGCCAGACCTCCTTGCGCACATTTTCCCAGAGCTCAGAACTGCAAGGATGTCTCAGGCGGAACGAGCTGGACCGCCTCTCGCGAAACACCTCGGAGCTCCTTCCTCCTCCCTTTTCCCCTCCCCCTAGCCTGCCTCCCTCGCTCGCCGCGCTCTCGCTCGAGGCAGCTCCACGAGGAGGAGGAGGAGGAGGAGGAGGAGGAGGAGGAGGAGGAGGAGGAGGAGGAGCTGGAGGAGGAGGAGGAGGAGGAGGAAAAGGAGGAGGAGGAGGAGAGGAGGAGGAGGAGGAGGAGGAGGAGGAGGAGGAAGAGGAGGAGGAGGAGGAGGAGGAGCATGGCCCCCCCCGGGTAAGACCCTGCGATGTACAAAGGCAGCCTGCTCGCGCCTCGGCTCCGGCTCCCTCCTCCGTCGGGCCAGGGGCGCCCCGACTTCTCCCCGTCGCACAGTGCGACGACAGAAGGGTTGTCAAATGGCCCGCTCGGGTCTGCCTTCTCACTGCTCTTCTCGTCTCCCTCTCGGAGCCCGCCCTTTCGATCTCGGAACTCGGGGGCGCGAGGATGTCTCAGGCGAACCGCGCCAGACTGCCTCGCGCCTGGCAGCTCGGAGCGCAGAGCTGGTAGGATGTCTCAAGCCAAAAAACGCGCAGGACCACCTCGCACGCGGCAGCTCGGAACGCAGAGTTTGGGAGGATGTCTCAGGCGAAACGCGCAGGACCACCTCGCACGCGGCAGCTCGGAACGCAGAGTTTGGGAGGACGTCTCGCGCGAAACGCGCTGGACCACCTCGCGCGCGGCATCTCGGAGCTCAAAGATGTGAGGATGTCTCAGGCGAGGCGCACCGGACCACGTCGCGCGCGGCCCCCCTCGGAGCTTGGAGTCTCGAAGGCATCTGCGTCAAGCCGGCCCATCCCGGACAACTTAGGAACGCGATGTGTGAGGATGTCTCAGGCGGAACGATCTGGACCGCCAGAGTTGTTTGATGATGTCTCTGCTCCCCTTGCCGTCGGCTGGAGTTAACACCGATTAGCACAACATCAGCCCATTCAGCAAATTGTCCGGGGAGAAATGCTGCCCCCCCAGGGCCCCGCGCACCTCGTAAACATCTGCCCTAGAAGACAAGACGTCGTAACCAAATCAAGCACCCAAATATTTGTACCTTGCAATGGTTTGTTGCGTGCACGTGCGTAATCAAATCGACCTCTTGTTGGACCGATGTTGCATGAGAGGGGTGCATTGTTTTGATTTGGTTGCGCGAAATTTGATTACGAAGTGTGATTTGATTATGATTTGGTTGTGAAAAGTTACGCTTTGGTTACGCTCTATCAGCGCTTTGGTTACGCTACATTGATTACGAAATGTGGCTACAGTTTGGTTCCGCTATATCAGATTTGGTTACGATTCGGTTGCGTCAAAAGGGTTACAATTTGGTTACGATTTGGCTACATGGGGTCCGTCGTGGAAACGGATGATGTGCCCAAGTGTTGCCTGGCAGGGTTTCTGCAGTTTGTAGTTTTCTAAGGGGCCCCCCTCCGCGGGACGCGGACCGGCGACTGCACCGCCCCCCCCCCTGCAAAGACCTTGCAACCACCATGCAAAGGCCACCATGCAAAGACCATGCAAAGACTATACCATGCAAGGGCCCTGCAGTACAGTCGGGGCCCCTGCAGAAGGAACCCTTTTCGTTGGGGAGGGGCTCCGTGTTCCTTAATTGTTTCGCAGTTTGCCTTGGATGTGCCTTAGGTTTTCGATACGAAATCGAAGTTCAACTTATGGAGAATAGGGGCCTCCTTCCTTATTTAGGGTTCCTTAGGTCAACGCCTCGACTGTACCCCAGGATGCCCAAAAGAGGCCTCCAGGAAGCCCCAAGAGACCCCCCAAAGATCCCCCCCAGAGAGGCCCGAAGTGGGGATTGACGGCGCCGTGCGGAGGCACCCCGTGGGGCCAGAGGCGGAGCTCCTTATGGGGCACGGAGGACGAGGAGGAGGAGGAGGAGGACTGCAGGAGGACGAGGAGGAGGAGGAGGACGAGGAGGAGGGGGAGGAGGACGAGGAGGAGGACGAGGAGGAGGAGGAGGACGAGGACGAGGAAGACGGAAGACTGCAGGAGGACGAGGAGGAGGAGGAGGAGGAGGAAGAGATCGACTCCCTCTCATTCATGCGTGTTTCTTATGTTTTGTTCTGGGGGGGGGGACGTTCAGCCATCCCTTGCGACATCTTGGGGCATCAGAGGCCCATCGGGGGCGAGTAATTTGGCGATGCAGCGAACATCTGCCTGACAGGCACACTGCATATCCATTGATTTCGCAACGTCAGGGGCGTATTTTGGAGGCTCCGTGGCCACGCTAAGCCAACATTTGGGGCTGTTCTTGAGGCCTTTAGCCAGCATTATGGAAACCACCGTGTACCAGCTTGGGCGGACTCCCTCCTGCTTCGCCCGCCCCCTTTTTCAGCCCTATCGGCAATGTCGAACATGGTCGTTTCGATATAGTTACGGTTTGGTTATGAGTTGGTTAGGAGTTGGCCACGATGGGGTTATTATTTGGTTACGATGTATGTAAATCGGATATGATTTTGCTGCGAAAGCTGAAATTATGGTTACGACTTGGTTATACGAGCATCGTTCCGGAACGAGTTTGGCTACGGGAGTTTTCAGTGCATTTTGATAGCTCAAGTGTGTGAGGGGTCGCTCGTAACCATATTCTTCGCGTTTTGGTCACGCGCAGCCCTTTCGAGCGGAACCAAATGATTTGTTTATGTACGCTTCCAAAGTTCGGTGCATTTGGAAGCGTGCCTGGTTTCACCCTCAGGTTTAGTATGTGGACACCAATACCTTGTCCCCGATAGTTTTGTGCTGTCGTGTACTGTAGCAGACATAGAATACCAGCTGTTGGTTGGGTCTCCCAAGCTCATTCAAACTGAAGAAAGCAATACTGTAACATTGGAAGCTGGAAACAATGATTTGTTTATGTACGCCAGGGTGCGGCGACTCCCCGGCATCATCCTCCCGGGCGTCCAAAAAGAGTCCCCGGAGGGCCCCAAGAAGGCCCAGGACGCCCCCAAGACAGCCCAAGAATGGTCCGAGGCTGTCCACGACGGCTCCCCGACGGCTCTGGAGGCCCCAGCAGCACCCAAGGTCGCCCCAAGAGGCCTCAAGAGTCCCCCAAGAGGGCCAGAATGATTGACATGACATTTGGAAAAAACCTATGATTGTGTTCTCGCATTTCCGCCTCCGATACGCTTGCAAGGCTTGCGCATGCCCCCAAAGAGAGCTCCAAGATGCCCCCAAGAGGCGTTCCGAGCGGCGCGAAGGGGCCTCAGAAAGGCCACAAGAGGTTCCCACTTCGTCTGTAGCTTCTTTCGTTTCTCATTCTCCTTCATGCCTTCTCCATCCCGTGCATCTGCGTCCACACCTCCTGCCTTCTGCCTCCTGCCCGCATGCATCAGTCCTGGCTCGTATCCCGTCTCTCCCTCGTCCTACCTCGTTCTTCGGAGTTCCTCTCTAGCCACCCTTCTCCCCGCTACCGTCACTCTCACACCCCTTACTGTATTGCTCTCTTGAGTCCGCCTCCTCCCTCCACTTACCACCATGTTGCGCGTGACGCCCATGTTCCTCCAGCTGTCGCGATGAGGAGGAGGAGGAGGAGGAGGAGGAGGAAGAGGACCGTCAGGAGGAGGAGGAGGAGGAGGAGAAGGGCAGAGAGAGGATCTGTGATCGCTGTCGGCGTTTTCGGAGAGTGTTGTGCGTTTCTGGAAATTCTCATCGCTGAAGCTGGGCGCACCGCGAAATCCTGGCCAGGGTGACATCCGAATGGACTTGGAGCAGGAGAAAGAGAAAATCGCAAAGGGGGGCTTCTATCGATTGTCAATCTCCTGATGCGTCTCCTCGGTTTCGTCCCTTGGAGTTCCTTGCGGGCCCCCAGATTGTCAGAAAATCGCACAGCTTTGCAACACAAATCAGGATGGACCTCAGACAGGGTCGGGGGACGAATTTGGAACGGCTCTGGGGCCGAAGAAACGGAGGCAGAAGCAGGATAATCAAGGTTCAACGTGTTAGGGGCGCTCTTGGCCTTCTTTTGAGCCTCTGGGGGATTCTGTAACCTCAACCCTTCAGCGAGGCTTCAACGAGCATACCAGGCTCTCTGACGGCGCGATATTCGAAACCATCTTGGGCCTATTACGGCCCGCTGAGGAGCATCCTGGGCGATGTTGCAACCTTTTGCTGGGTTCGCGGACACTTGAGAATCATCTCGGCGAAGCATGCAGTTGTGAACACAGTGTTGTGGCACCGGTTTCGGTGGAGCTCCCCCATGGGGCCACGAGCCGTGTGAGGGGTGCGCCAGAATGGGGCCGCGCCGCACAGTGAACCCCGCCACTGGGGCCTTCTGTGGAGCTCCCCACGGGGCCACGAGCCGTGTACGGGGTGCGCCAAAACAATGGCGGCGCCACCATGAGGAGACTGCCGCTGGGGCCTTCGGCTGAGATCCCCCATGGGGCCACGAGCCGTGTGAGAGGTGCGCCAAAATAAGGCGGCGCCGCCATGTGGACCCTGCCACTGAGGCCTTCGGCTGATTTCCCTACGGGGCCGCGAGCCGCGTAAGGGGTGCGCCAAAATAAAGCGGCGCCGCCATGTGGACCCCGCCGCTGGGGCCTTCGATGGAGCTCCCTATGGGGCCATGAACCGTGTGATGGGTGCGCCGAAGCGGCGCCGCTATGTGAACCCTGTCGCTGAGGCCTCCGGTGGAGCTCCCTATTGGGCCACGAGGCTTTGAAACAAAGACACGCGAAGGGCAGAGGCAGGGATGGGAGGAGGGAGGAGGGGGAGGAGGAAGGAGAGGAGACGCGGGGCGCTGTCTTGTCAAAACCAAGACCCAGCACCACAGGATGGTTGGGAGAACTACAACATCGAGACCATCACCCCTAGAGCCCGGGATCCCATCTGTCCGTTTCATTTTTCGAGCCGGATCGATCTGTGAGGGTCCTGGGGCCGGAAATTGGGCGACAACGCCAGCTGTCAAACCGCTCCACGCCAGGGACTGAGGGTTGCATGTCCGGGTGCAGATCTCCTCGCCCTAAGGTGGGCACGGGGCCCGACCTGGAGAGGATCCAGCGAGTGGCCAAGGCCGTCAGGGCCGCGGATGCGGCCGCCAAGGGGAAGGCCGCCGCGGGGGCCGCGCGGCAGGCCGGGAGCGCCCGGGCCGCCACGGGGGACAGGGCTTCAGAGGTACGGCGACGGGGCCTCTGGCAGTGCGCGGCCGCAGGTCGCGGTTCGGTGGCGTCGGGCGGAGCTTGTTTGTCAGTTTCAGTTAACTTCAGCTCGCCTAGGCAACCTCATGTAACCTCAGTTATTCTCAGTTGGTTAACCTCAGCTGATGTCAGTTAGCCTCAGTTAACCTCAGTTAGCCGCAGGTAACCTCAGTGAGCCTCAGCAGATTCACGACGGGAGGTGGTTGGTCGTTTTCGGCCTCTCGGGGCCTCGTCGGGCCCCGGGTCCGTCCACGATCTTGGCGAAGGACCCCACCAGATGCAGTTGTGAGTGCCGTCGTTGCGGGCGTCGCCTTCGGGGGATTCCCTTATTGGGCCATGAAGCATGCGAATGCTGTACCGATATGGGGCGGGGTCGCCATGTGGGCGCTGCCGCTGGGGCTTTAGGCAGAACCCATTATGGGGCCGCGAAACGCTTGAGGTGTGCGCCGCAATGGGGCGGGGCCGCCACTGGGGCCTTCGGTGGAGCTCCCCATGGGGCCACGAAGCGTTGTCCTGGGTGGAGGATACGCATGCGGACACCGCCACTGGGGCCTTTGGGGTGCCACGAAACCTTGTTGGGGGAAACGCATGCGGACACCGCCACTGGGGCCTTCGGTGGAGCTCCCTGTGGTGCCACGAGACGCCGCAATGGGTAGGGGAAGCGCAAGCAGGCAACGCCACGGGGGCCTTCGGTGGATCTCCGTATGGGGCCACGAATCGGTGCACCTGCCAGGGGGAACGCATGTGGACACCGCCACTGGGGCCTTCGGTGGAGCTCCCTGTGGTGCCACGAGACGCCGCAATGGGTAGGGGGAGCGCAAGCAGGCAACGCCACGGGGGCCTTCGGTGGATCTCCGTATGGGGCCACGAATCGGTGCACCTGCCAGGGGGAACGCATGTGGACACCGCCACTGGGGCCTTCGGTGGAGCTCCCTGTGGTGCCACGA